>JANHMN010000002.1:192208623-192228511 GCA_030674055.1 Rhabdomys pumilio | reverse complement strand
TGGGGTTTTTGTCCTTACCTTCACTGAGGTTATCTATGGGGTTTTTGGTGGTGGTGGTGGTTTGTTTGTTTGTTTTCTTAATTTAGAGTTATTTATAAGTAGTTTTTGGTCATCATTCTTGTATGTTATGTGTTGGCAGATACCTGCTCACTTGTGCTTTCTTTTCATCCACTGATATTTTTTATAAATGTCACTATTTTAAAGTAGTTGGTTTTGAGAATATGCTCTCATATGTGTAGTCCTTTGTGTATTAATCTATTTTCTTACATTACCTTCTAAAGGTTTATTTTACCTTTTCACATTGACATTTATAATCTCTATAGTATGCAGGCAACCTATCTCTCCATTTATTTTGTTATTATCACACCTGATTGTTCCAGGACCATTAATTTATCAGTAAGGGACTGTCTTGTCTCTGTGGTTTTACATTGTCACTCTTGTTAAGAATTAAGTGTTCTCTGTGCTTGGCCTCTGAATTATCCTTTCTTTCCCTAGGACTTACAGACTTAATTACTGCAGTTTTATAATGATTTGGTCTTACATAAGCAAGTCCTGGCAACTTTGTTTATTTCTTCTTTAAGGTATCTTGGTTATTTGTTTATCTTTTTTTCTTTCTTCTTTTTTTTTCTTTTTGGTTTTTCAAGATAGGTTTCTCTTTGTAGCCTTGAATATTCTGGAACTCTCTCTGTGGACTAGGCTGGCCTCAAATTCAGGAACCCACCTGTCTCTGCCCCTCCAGTGCTGTGACTGAAGAAGTGTACCACCATACTACCCAGCTTGCCTTGGCTATTCTTATATATAGGTCCACCTATATAAATTTAAAATTAGTTTGTCAGGTACCACATAAAGTCCTGGTAGGCTTTTCATTGAGAATATTGTAAAATTTATAGATTATTTAGAGGGGAATTAGAATCTTTAGAATATTGTACAGTCTTTGTTTTAAATCTTTCTAAGCCTTTTATGTGTGTGATTGTTGGCAGGAGCTCATGTGTGTAGAAGTGTGTGTCTCTGTATCTGTACGTATTCATGAAAGCACCAGAGGACAACTTTGGGTGTTGTTCTTCAGGCATTCACCCTTCCTGTGTGTGTGTGTGTGTGTGTGTGTGTGTGTGTGTGTGTGTGTGTGATATATTTGTTGAGACAGGGTCTCTCACTTGGAACTCACCAAGTGAGATACTTGCTAGCAGGATTCTCTTATCTCTTATGTGCTTTTTTTTTTTTTTTTTTTTTTTTTTTTAAATAGTGGGTTCTATAGCTTAAACAACTCAGGTCCTGTTCTTGTAAAACAAGCTCTTTGCTTACACAACCCTCAAGTGTCCCATAATTTATTTTTTTGATGAAGTCTTACATCTTAGCATATCTCTTTGCCCACTAAATAAATTAGAGACTAAAACCATAGTCTGTTGATAGGAGTAGGCCAACTTCTTTGTAAAGCATTTTAGTGAATCTTGATGACATTGTGGGTTGTAGTCTTGTCACAACTAAGCACAGCAGAAACAGCTTATACATGAATGGGCATGACTGGTTTCCAGTAGAACTTACTTTATAAAGCCAGGTGGCTAAAGGAAAAAGGCTGCAGTGGCTCCTTTCTGTACTTGAGAGGTTGACGTGGTAGGATTGCTGAGTGTTAGGCCAGGGTGGGCTGAAAAGCAAGGGCCTGTCTTGGTAAGATGAAAAAACAAAACAACTTTATGTCTAAAATGCATTATATGTATTTATCATAATTATAAAATTGATATACCCGTGTTTCTAAGTACAGACATCTTAATAACCAAAGCTCATAAAAATATTTTTTTATTGGATATTTTATTTACATTTCAGATGCCAATCCCTTTCCCCATTTCCCCTCCCCAGAAAACCCCTATCCCGTGCCCCCCTCCTTTTCCATTTGGCTTTTATACAATTTTTTTAAATGTTAATCAAGGGCTTTATAAGTATGGTAATGCTCAATCAGAAGTGTAACCTAATACCCAACCTAGCTATGTAAACTATCTTTGACTAGTGGAGACACGTGAACTTCTGCCTCCATGCCCCCTCTCTCTTTCTCTCTCTTTTTCTCTCTCATTACCGAGCTTCTCATCTACTTCATCTCCTCTCCTTACTCCATCTTTTCCTCTCGGTGCTCCTTTCCCCTTAGCTCCTCCTACATATTACCCTTCCTGTTAAAATAAAGCTTTTCTCTCAGAATACAATTAGAGCATAATTATTCCTATTTGTACCAGTGAGGTACAAGATAGTCTTAATACCCAGTCCATCCTTTTGTTGACTAGCCAGAACCTCTGCCGTCTCTCTTGACTAGAACACTTAGTTTTGAACCTGGCTTTTTCTTGGCTTTAGAATAAAAATATTTTTTAAGACAGGATTTTGTGTAATTCAGTCTAGCCTTGAGCTGTGTAATCGAGCCTTGAACTTTAGATCTTCCTGCCTTCCCTCATGCTGAGGTTATAGACATGTAAATACATTTGTGCAAATTCACAATCTTTCTTCAAATTACCATTAAAGGTAATATGTCACTGTAGTTTAAGTTTTGTTTTCTGTGTGTGTATACACATACATGTACATGTATGTGCATACATGTAGAGGCCAGAGGTTGGAGACAGGTCTTTTTCTGAACCTCGAGTTCACTGATGCACTGTCCAGTGAACTCAAGGATCTGTCTGTCTCCATTCACCTAGTTCTGTCTCCTAGGAACACCTATGAGGCCACCACAGCCAGCTTTTATGTGGGTGCTAGGGGTCTGAACTTGAGTTCTCATGCCTGCATAGGAGACACTTGACTGACTGAGCCATCTTTCTTGGCCTCCCTGTGGTTGTTTGATTGGTTTTTGTGTATGTGTTTTAAAATTTATACTATTTTTTTAATTGTGTGCATGAGTGTGTGTGCGCACTTGAGTACTGGTTTGCCTTTCAAGACTAGAAGCATTGGGTTCTTCTGGAGCTGGACTTGCAGGTGTGAGCTGTTGGACATGGTACTGGGAACCAAATTTGGGTTCTCAGGAAGAGTAGTACTATGTATTCCTAACCACAGAGTCATTTCTCCAGCCCATTTTTTATTTTGCAAAAACTTAAGGTATTTAAGAGAGAGTGTAGAGAATGCTATATGAAATATATATACCCATGTATCCATCATACAAATGCAGTAATGGTCAGTTAATGACCATTGTTTCTTATATGTCTTAAGTTTTGAAATTTCAGTTTTCATCTTTACTTAGTTTAAGCACCTTGGAAACACTGCAACATCACCAAAGAGTTTGCCACGTAAAAAATCAAGAAGTAAGGACTATGACCCATACAGTGATGGTGAGACATGCGGTCAGGAATCAGAAGATAATTTTGACAAAGAGCTTCAACAGTACATACAAGCCAAAGAAATGGCAAACTCGGCTCAACCGTCACAGCTTCCTGAAGACTCTGTGAAGAAAGCAGGAGTAGAGGATACCCAGCAGAGTAAGCACTAAACTGTCTTACCACTTAAGGTTCACCTGCAGAGGTTGTCATGCTTGTCTGTGTTTATCACCTGCTCTTTATCTTATGATGAGAAGGTGACTTTTATTGTTCTTTGTGTCAGATATGAGCTTGCTTGGTGTGAGATATAACCCAAGACTTGGTTGTTTGATATATAAATGCTTATTTTGTAGGAGACACTAGGCAGCTGCTAGTGAGTTATCAAAGCCTATGTCTCCATCAGAAGAAGTCTGAACCCCACCTTCTGCATGTATGAAGTATAGGCTGTGCCTGTTCGTGTGACTCATATTTAAAGAATTGACTGGATGATCGTGTATGTCTGTGTCCATATACTTTTAAGTGCTGGGAATTGATCACCCATATTAGGAAAATATGCCATCACAGAACCATATCCCTAGCATGGAAATGTATTTCTTTTTAATTTTTTTAATTTTATTTTTTAAATTGAAATGTATTATTTTAAATTGCTAAAATGGGATTTGGCCATAGACGTGAAGGCACATGACATTCATTTCCATTTCTCTTTTCTTTCTTTCTTTCTTTTCTTTCTTTTTTCTTTTTTCTTTTTTTTTTTTTTTTGACCAGGTTTCTCTGTGTAGCCCTGCCTGTCCTGGAATTCGCTTTGTAGACCAGGCTGGCCTCAAACTCAGAGATCCTCCCAAGTGCTGGGATTAAAGGTGTGTGCCACAAGAACCCAGTATAAATGAAAATCTGTTTTTTTTTTGGTTTTTTTTTGGTTTTTCGAGACAGGGTTTCTCTGTGTAAGCCTGGCTGTCCTGGAACTCACTCTGTAGACCAGGCTGGCCTCAAACTCAGAAATTCACCTGCCTCTGCCTCCCAAGTGCTGGGATTAAAGGCGTGTGCCACCACCACTGCCTGGCTATAAATGAAATTCTTAATGCTTTTCATTTATTGTGTTTTCCTCCAAATGTTTCTTCTATTCAAAGTATATCTATCTATAGGTAAACTTAGTGTATGTGGAATTTTTTTTTCTTTTTCTTTATTTTTTCCTTTTTGGCAGAGGTTGTGATATGTTGAGGTGGGGTCTCATCTAGCCCAGGTAATTTAAATCTTTCTGTGTACCTGAAGTTAGCTGTGAATCCTCCAACCTCAGTGTCCTCAGTGCTGGGCTTACAGTTGTGCTAGTTTGCTGTATATTGCTATGATAAAACACCATGACAGTAACTTGAGGAGAAAAGGGATGATATCATGTTATATACTTCTAAGCAACAAACAGTCCATCACTGAAAGAAGCCACAGCAAGAAATGAAGCAGAGACCATGGAGAGTGCTGCTTACTGGCTTGCTCCCCATGGCTTTCTCAGCCTGCTTTCTTAAATCAGCCAGGTCCACCTGTCCAAGCTGGCATTACCCACAGTGAGCTGGGCCCTCATAAAAGTCATTAACCAAGAATATGGCCTACAAATTTGTCCGCAGACAGTCTGATGGAGTTATCTTACCAACTGAGTTACCTCTTTCCAGATAATTATAGTTTGTGTCAAGTTGACAAAAAACTAGCCAGCATGTAAGTATACACCACCATCCTCAGCTTTATGACATATTTTCTTTTTTTTTTTGTTTTGTTTTTTTTTTTGAGACAGGGTTTCTCTGTGTAGCCTTGGCTGTCCTGGAACTCACTCTGTAGACCAGGCTAGCCTCGAACTCAGAAATCCGCCTGCCTCTGCCTCCCAAGTGCTGGGACTAAAGGCATGCGCCACCACTGCCCGGCAAGATTGATTTAATTGATTATTTTGCTCTTGTCTCCCATCTAACAATTCTTTTCAAAAACAATGCCTTTGAAATTGGGATGTTAGAATTCTCTTTTTTTGCCTCATAATAGCAAAGCTCCAAGAAAGTCAGGACACTGTTGTCACTGAGCTTCAGAGTTTCCCTGAATTATTATAAGACATATTTCTGAAGGTTAAACTGATATCCTACCTTTATGCTATTTTTAAAAATGAACTTGCTTGTTTTTAGCTGCCAAACAAAAAAATAAAAAATCTAAAGCTGGTCACAAGAAAGTTAAGCAGAAGAAAATGAAGCGAAAGTGGCCTGGCACTGGAGACAAAGGGTCAAGGGCCTTGCTGAAGAACAGTGGCTCCCAAGAAAAGGTACAAGAGTTGTCTTGGAGGAGGATGCCTTCAGGGTGTTTATCTTTCACTTCAGCTTCAGGAAGTGCTCAGGGCCTTGGGGAGGCAGGAACATCCCACATAGCTGGGTTCTATGGAGGCCTGTACCTGCTGGTGACTCTGGTCGTTCTTCTGACCACTGCTTCCCCCTCTTAGCACTGGCTGCCAGCACCCATTTCAGCCTCTGTGATTTCTCTGTTGGCTTAAAATACTAATGCACCAGTCCTTTGGTCTCTGAGTGTTAGACCATCACTATCTGTAGAAAACTGGGCGGCAGAAGGAAACAGCCTTGGAGACAGTTGAAAGGCCACACAGTCCTACACAGTTTATATACTGCAGTCCTTCGACATTTGGGCTTCTGCGCTTTGGCCTTAACAGTCCTGTTCCTGGTACTTTGATTTTGCTTTGTAACTGCCCTTTCTTTGTATGCATATGTACTTCAGCATAGGACACTAAGTGACTTCTCTAGACTCTGATTTTCTGAAGACTTTTAAACTGGACAGCAAGCTTTTTATTAGCTTACACACAGGGTCAATAGTTTGGGGAGGTTAAAATAATTAGAAATAACAAGTATTAGCTGAGCACGGTTGTGAATGCCTTGTAGTCCCAACTGCTTCGGGATGGATGTAGGAGTTCAAGACTATCCTGGGTCACAGTGAGATCCCATATCAAAAGGGGCGGGGAATACCAAATATTAAAGATTGAAATAAACTTATATAAAAGCAGTCCCTTCCCCATATTTTACAAGTAGGGAATCTGAACTCAGAGTTCAGATGGTTGACTGCCCTACACAGAGCCAAGTCAGGGCTGAACTTTGTTTCCTAACTTCTCTTCTATATTTTAATATTAACTCAAATGATTCTTCGCGCAGAACTGACAGCCCTTCTATGTGAAAAGCAAGTTCTAAGCCTGTCTTAGACTCACATAGCAGAATCATTTAAAACCAAAGCTTTGAACTGAGATACATGTATGATTTTATGGTCTTAATAAATCAATAACTTGATATTCATGCAAAGCAGGTAATTAGGGGGCACATTAGCTCTTAAATTGCACATACCATATTTATTATACCATATTATACCATATTATGCCATATTATACCATGTTATGCCATATTGCTAATCCATATTTACTAATTAGGCTGCAGAAGTTCTAAGCTCTGTCACAGTCAACACATTAAAAATAGTTTTTGTTTCTAAAGGGCTAAAATAGATTTTAAGGTTCTTCCTTCCTTTTTAAATATTAAACTGTAAAAACAAATCATTGGAGCTATAGATTTCCCACTGCTTCTTGTTAATTGTGACTCCCCGCTTTGTTTCCTTAATACTGAAGCTCTTTCTATTTTAGATTGCTTTTTATCACAAGTAATATATTTTCTTTTTTTTTTTTTTAGTTTTCTTGTCATTTTTTACAAAATAAGGGCAAAGTACAATAAGACATCAAGTTTTATCAATACTAGTATTCAGTGGTTGAATGCTGTTGAAACTGATAAGCATTCATTATATAAACTGATATACCAAAGTTCAACTCTTTTTATTTTAAAGATTTATTTTATGTATATGAGTGCTCTATGTACACCTGTGTGCCAGAAGAGGGCATCAGATCCCATTACAGATGGTTGTGAGCCACCATGTGGTTGCTGGGAATTGAACTCAGGACCTCTGGAAGAGCAACCAGTGCTCTTAACCGCTGAGCCAGCTCTCCAGCCCCCAAAGTTCAACTCTTGAAGGCCCTTTTAGAAGAGACACTTTTTTGAACCAGAGTCTTGCAGTATAGCCCAGGCTAGCCTTGAACTTGAACCCTGCTTCAGCCTTGGAATGCTGAGACGATGCATTGGTCACCATTCACAACTATCAGAGAGACATTCTAATGTTGTAAAAGTAGTTTAAAGCAGTTTTGTAAAATAAAGTGAACTATTTAATTTTCTTTTTATCATGTTTGTGTTTTTGTATCATAGGCTGCTGCTGAGGAGAAACAGCCCTGTGTGCGGATGAGTCAAGGCTTTATCAACCAGCACACGGTAGAACGCAAAGGGAAGCAAGTTTGCAAGTACTTCCTTGAAAGGAAATGTATTAAGGTATGAGAGTGGGTAAGCAAAATTACACTACAGTGGAGTCACGGCAAGAGTGTTCTAGAACTGCTGTCTCCATGTGACAGTCTTAAAACATACCTATAAGATTTTAAAAACTCTTTGCTCTTAGAAAAAGTTTAGTTGAGAATTGGTGAAATGATTTATGTTTTAAAGGTAATTTATTAAAGATGCTTTACATTAAGAATGTTTTAAGAATTTTTAGAAGTCCAGCAGGCTAACTCATGTGCTTAGACCCTAGCTAGTTGGGATTTACTGGACTTGCATGCCCATTTGAGGTTTAGTAAGAGTTAAGTTGCAGAGGTCTAATTGTGAGACATAACTGTACTTATTCTTACACCCAGGGAGACCAGTGTAAGTTTGATCATGATGCAGAGATAGAGAAGAAAAAGGAAATGTGTAAGTATTATGTACAAGGATATTGTACCAAGGGTGAGAACTGCCTGTATTTACATAATATCCTTTATCACAAGATTCCCTGCACTCTTCATATAACATGAAAGATGTAGACTTTTTAATAAACTATAACTGTTGCCATAACAAAGGTGTACTATCTAAGCCCAACTTGGTATCAGAGTGATTATATTGTATATGTTTTTGAATGGACCTTTCAGAAAAATCTCTTAAAGTATAGATCTGTTCTGCTCTTGATGGGTGGTGGAAGGTTTAAGAGACCTAGTCAGACCCAGGAGAATGTTATTTCTGCTGATAGTGTTTAATTGAGTCTGTATTCATATAGAAAAGTAGAGATGTTTTGTGGAGTTTCCCCTTAACCTGAAGGTAGCCTTAGTTCTTTTTTTTTTGTTTGTTTTTTTGTTTGTTTGTTTGTTTGTTTTTTTGTTTTGTTTTGTTTTTTTTCAAGACAGGGTTTCTCTGTATAGTCCTGGCTGTCCTGGAACTCACTCTGTAGACCAGGCTGGCCTCGAACTCAGAAATCCGCCTGCCTCTGCCTCCCAAATGCTGGGATTAAAGGCGTGTACCACCACTGCCTGGCGTAGCCTTAGTTCTAATGGCCAAACTTGTTATGACATCATGAAGTACAGTCATTTTCAGTAATAACACCATTGGCTGCATAGAAGTTTCAGATTTAACTTGGCATTTCCTAGATAATAATGTTGTTTGAATTGGTTCTACTTTAACAAACCGCATACACAAAGGATCCAGATTTGTAATATCTGATGCTGTCGTTGAGTTTATTTCACCCTAGTCTCAAAGAACATTTTACAATAACCACATCTCAAGGTAATAAAATACATTTCTTTCATCTGTAAGTGAAACTTACCTGTGGCCCATTTTGAGACTGTATGTGACAGAGAAAGATTGTCTCATGTTTTAAATAGAAAATTCAGTGATTCTACTGGTAGGAAAGATATAGAGGAAATAGTTATTAAGTTAATAACAAATCATTTCAATTGGTAAAATTATTATTTTCCTTAACACTGTGCTACATGAATATCCTTGCAAGTTTTATCATACAGGAACAAAATGTTATCAGGGTGATCACTGTAATTTTTCTCATGCCCCACTGACTGCTGAAACACAAGAACTATTGGCTAAAGTAAGTACAGTGATAATCTTGTTTTTCTTTTTAAAAAGAGTTTATTTGGATGGAGGATGACATTTGAAAAGATACTTTTCTTTAAGGAGAGAGTTTTGTGGGCTAGTGTATGATAATCTAAGTTCACTTAGATTTGGAAGTTACTTTATTTTTTTATTGTCACTAAAAGGTTAATATTCACTGATAGTATGAATGAGAATGGTCTTAAACTCCTCAATATAATCAGCAATTTAAATTTTCTATTTACTTAGTATGTGTGTGTCTGCAGGCTGCAGCAGTCAGAAGAGACTTTGGGGAGTTGCTTCTCTCCTCATCACGCAGGTCCCTAGGAGCAAGCTCAGGTTGCTGGGCCTGGCAGCAACTGCTTTTCCTCACTGAGCCATCTCTTCACTCTAGTTAGCAACTTTTAACACCTACTTTAAATCAAGACAAAGGAAATAGAGACATACATAAGTGCAGAAAGGAAGTCCAGAGTCGTGACTGACAGACATTTTAGTTATGTTGAAGACTGGTTAGATATCTTATCTTCAGAAGTTCTTAGTCTATGAGAAAGGTTATTGTGCAGTTACAGTTATGACACTCTATTTTCATAGATTAGTTGAGAATAGTCTCTCCAAAATTAGATTTAAGTAAATGGGAAAATAAAAAAATCCTCCTAAAGTCACCTGTGGCCAAAGCTCCCTGAGCATAGACAAGTATGAGAAAGTCAGAGGTGCGTCTCAGCAGTGCTTCATCTCTGAAGGGGGAAGGTCTGTGGAAGCACAGATCATACCAGATGCTTATTTATGAGAGATTTGTTTTTTATTTCTTTTTGTAATACCAAATACTGCTAGGTTGGATGTTATAGAGCCATTTGAGAAGTATAAGATAGGACAGTGTACCCAGTAAGTATTAGTGAATAAAACTCACACAGGGTTTTTTATTGATTGTTTTTTCTGTATTAGGTTTTGGATACTGACAAGAAGTCCTGCAAATAGACTAAAAAGGTAAAAGTTACGCTACTAATTTTTTTTATTCTTTGAATCATCTCGAAGTTGGGATAAAAGCCTTAATAGAGCCAAGCAGTGGTGGCACAGGCCTTTAATCCCAGCACTTGGGAGGCAGAGGCAGGTGGATTTCTGAGTTCAAGGCCAGCTTGGTCTACAGTGTGACTTCCAGGACAGCCAGGGCTACACAGAGAAACCCTGTCTTGAAAAACAAAAACAAAAAACAAAGCAAAACAAACAAAAAAGCCTTAATAGAGGTTTTTCTGTTTTCAAATTAAAGTATTTTTCCCTTCTTTCCTCAATAAAAATATGCACAAATATTGCTTCTCTGTCTGGGTTTGTGGTTTTCTTGCGGGGGTGGGGGGGGTGGGGGGGTGCCTGCTATGTGTTATGTGTGTTTGTATGTATGTTTTCTCTTTCTTTAGTTCTGTCTGTTTGATTTTTGATTTTTGAGACAGGATTTCTCTTTGTAGTGCTGGCTGCATGGAACTTGCTGGTGTTGAACTCACAGAGCTCCACCTCCTGAGTGCTAAGCTTAAAGCTGTGCAGGACCACAGCTACCCTTATGTAACACTTGATTCTATGACTGTTATAATTAGGTGTCAGGAGTGGAGATTTTGATTAGTTTCACTTTTTTGAATGCACATTGTTACTGTAATTCTTTATAAATGTTTCTTGGTTTAACTTGGCAGCAGTTACTCAGGGTCTGTACCAAGGAGTAGAAATGTTTTGTAACCCTTTACATTCATGTAAGCTATAGAATTTCTGTTCCAGCCTTGTTAATGCTTTGTACTTGACTTTTCTCCTAACTTAGTGGATGTAAAAATGGCATCTTGTGACTTATTTGAAGGAAACATAGCATCTTCAGCCTTCAGGCCCTTCAATTTCCTCGTTAGTGTAATACAGTTTACTGTCTTTTGCTAAGGGTTTTATTCACCTGGTTGTCCATTTGCATTGCTTTTATATATTCCTCATATTCCTTTGTGACAAATGTGAAGAATGTCAGGTCTTTTCCCATTTGTAGGTTGTTTTTGTTTTTTTGTTTTTTTGTTTTTTTTTTTTGAGGCAGGGTCTTGCCATGCATTATTGTTTTCCAGTGTTGGTTTAAGTATTCAGGATCTCTTAGATTCTATATGTGAGTTTTTAGGAAACTTATTTTCTTCTTCCCCTCCTTCCCCCAAATAGTAATGTCATAGTGATTTCATTGAACATGTGGATTGCTTTGGGTAGTGGTGACAGCTTGACAATATCGTCTTCATGTCTGTGAGCTTTGTGTTGTTTATAGTGTGCATAAGTGTTTTCCTTGAATATATGTCTGTACCACAGTCAGGCCTGATGCCCACAGAGGGCATAGCCTCCTCTGGAACTGGAGTTACATGTGGTTGTGAGCTGTGGTGTTGGTGGTAGGAAGCAAGCCTGGGTCCTCAGTCAAGAACAAGGATCTTTCATCACTGAGCCAACTCACCAGCCTCTGTATCTGTGAACTTTTTGATGTAATCATAAAGGAGTTGTTAAATTTCCATTCAGCTCTATTGTTGTTAATATAGTCTTTTTATTTTATTTCTTTACTTTTCTGGTTGAGACATGGGGTCTTTCTATGTAGTCCTAGCTGTCCTGGCACTTGATATGTAGACTAGGCTGGCCTAGAACTCACAGAGATCCCCCAGATTTTGCCCCCAAGTGCTGGGATAGAAGGCTCAATATAGTTTTGGGTTTGTTGTTCTTTATGTCATTGTATCTTTCTGTGTTTTCTGGATTTATGTTTAGTTCTATCTTTAGATTTTTAGAATTGAAAGTTTAGAATTTCAATTCAAGGTATTCCTTCCATTTTTCCCCAAGAAGAATATTTAACTCATTTTGGATTTTGTTTTTGTCTGTTGCATGGATGTTTCTGAGGGGTGGGGGTGATTAGGTTAGGAATTTTCACAAGCTGATGTGTTTATTTTCTTCTGCAGCACGCAGAGGACAAACCTATTCCTGTTGAGGACTTCTGAAGACTGATGACTTGGAATAGTTGATAAGGCTCCTCTGTTAGGCTCCTTCCTGCGTCGTTGTGATCATGTGCAGCTCCTGCTCGACACGCACAGTGATGGATCTAGTGCTCGACAGAAGGGTGGTTCTGCACTGGGCCAGGAGAGGAGCACATGCATGCTGGGTAGAGACCGATGCTGTGCTGTGCCGGCTTGCAGAAGTCTCCAACAAGCACAAACTAGGCAAAGAGAGGTTAAGTGAGGATGGGCGAAATATCAGGAAGGATGATGACAGCTGCTAGGGGACATTGGGGTAATAAATAAGTCACACCTCTACATGTCATTCAATACTTTGCACAATATTTAGCAATAAATAATTCAGAGTTCCACTTTATGGTTTAGCATAGAATGTGGTTCTGTGATCTTTTATAAGAACTATTCTATTTCCTGTTGAATATTTTTTTCTAATTAGTACTGTTATAAAGTAAGATTATATCTCTTGCTATGGTGTTTTCATACTTGATGCTCTTAACCTTTGTGTTGTTAAAATATAAGAGTATTACCTTGGGCTGGTGAGAGATGTGTTCAGTGGGTAAAGGTGATTGCTATGCAAGGCTGACAACCAGTTTGATCCCTAGATGCCATGGTAGAAGGAGGGAACCAGCTTCAGAAAGTTGTCCTCTGGCCTCCACATGTGTGTCATTGCACATGTGTATGTGCAACACATACATAAATAATATTTTTTTTAAAGAATGTCTTTCTCACTGGCTCATAAACAGTGATCAAATTGTATACTTGTATAAAATATAGACATGGACTCTGGGGAGATGGCCCAGTGGTTAAGAGCACTGTCTGCCCTTCCAGAGGTCCTGAGTTCAGTTCCTACAGCCATCTGTAATGGGATCTTCTGGTGTGTCTGAAAACAGCTACAGTGTACTCAGATACATAAAATAAATAAACCTTATGTTTATATGGATTGCAGAGATGACTCAGTGGTTAAGAGCACTGTCTGTGGCTTACAGCCATCTATACTGGGATCTGATACCCTCTTCTGGCTGGCAGTTGTACATGTAGATAGAACACTCATATATATAAAATAAATCTTTAAAAAAAACACATAAATGTGAGTTTCAGGATGTCTTGAACACAGTATATAACAATATTTTCCAAATATAGATAAGATTCTAAATATACCATGACACTATTATATTGTTTTATTAGGAAAAATAATAGCACCCCTCTGATATACAGATTTCATCATTCTAGCGACTGTACTTAGCAGAATCTTATTGGAAATATGACCCAAGATTACTTTGGTTGTAATTGGAGCCTACCAAATCAAAATTTCATTCTCCAGCTATCAGACTTTAGGAAGGAGGATACCAGAATAGATCCCTAGAAGGTCAGGAGGTTGTCTGAGGGTGAGCTCTGCTCAGTGTCCTATAGCTGCCTGCTGTGTTGATTGGTCTCCTCCCCAGCTGTGGCTAGAGAACATGACCAGACAGTGCTCTAGAAGCTGCTTGATACAAATTACAGAAGAAGCCTGGCACTTTTCAAAGGATCTGTCAGAGAACCCTTAGGTAATAAAAGTGCAAAGGCATGTTGTTATTACATACATTTTATCTTCTCTGAAGACCATTTTCAACTTTAAAAAGTTTAAGATGACCCACCTAGTGGTTTATTTAAAACCAAGAAGAGCTTATAGGGGCTCTGAAGTCAAATAGAAGTTTGTCATTGTCTCACTTTTCAATGAGGTGTTTTGAAGAGGTGAGCGTGTCAATGAAATCTGTTAACTTGGTTTCAGTCAGTTTGGCAGAAAGACACTTTCTTAAATATGCCCTGTACATCCACACCAGGCTTTGTGCCTCTTACCTAAGTTATTGCAGCTCCTTCAACATTGCTGCCTGTTCTGCTTTCCTTGCCCACAGCTAACCTGAATTGTTTCCTAATGTTATTCTTTCAGCCACGCCTTCACCGGGTTGCATCTGCCCTGGATCAAGATAAACCCGTCTGCCTGGGTTTTAGAGTTCTATGAGTAGTTTGACCATTACAGCCATAATCATACAAGAACTGGTGCATTAAGAATTGTAGTCTAAGGCTACTGAGAAGCTCAGCAGTTTTAAGGTTTACATCTACGTAGTAACTCACAATCATCTATGACTCTAGTTCCATGGGATCCAATGGCTTCTCTGGGTACCAGGCACACATATGGCAGGCACACAGATATACATGCAGGCAAAGCACCCTTACACATAAAAAAATAATATAATAGCTGGACAATATTTTATAATTGCAGTCTAAAATGTATATTTATCTTCACTGATCCATTTGCAGTAATAAAGCCTGAGGCTGTGTACCTTATCAACTCAGTGTTGGAGACTGTCATAGTTTGAATGAAAATGGCCCCCATAGACTCACAGGGAGTAGTATCATTGGAAGTATGGCCTTGTTGGAGGAAGTGTGTGTGTCACAGGGCATGGGCTTTGAGGTTTCAGAAGATCAAACTAGGCCTAGTGTCTCATTGTCTCTTCCTTGTGCCTACTGATCCTGAGGTAGAACTCTCTTAGCTACCTCTCCAGCACCAAAAGAGTTGCTGTGGTCATAGTGTCTCTTTACAATAGAAACCCTAACTAAAACTGGCTGAAAGTCTCCCCCCCCACCCCCCTTTTTAAGCTCCTGGTGAGGGTGCTATCTTGTCTTTCCCATACCCCACCCTCCCAGCTGTGTCTCAATGTGGCAGAAAGGCAGAAAGGGAATAGTCTATAGGAAAAATGTATAGGCCTAGCCAGTGTGTAGGGAAGACTTGCTTATTTTATGTGTGTGTGCTGAGTGAATGTATGTATTTTGTATGCATGTGGGAACCCATAAAGGAAACTGGAGTGACAGATGGTTGTGAGCCGTGTGGGTGCTGGGAACTAAACCTAGGTCCTCTTTCAAGAGCAACAAGTCCTCTTAACTGCTAAACCACTGCTCCAATCCCCCAAACCTACTTTTGTAAGAGCTAACTACTCAGGAATAGCAATATGTCAAACTCCTTCAGTCTAAGCATTTGGTGAACACAGGCAAGCAGGGTCCTGTGAGCGTCAGGCCAGCCAGGGCTATGTAGTATGAGTAGTGAAACTGTCTCAGATAACCTGGCCCCAAACTCGGGGGAATGGCTACCTGCTGCTTTTAGCCAGATTTATGTGAGAAATGAGGTTTCTTTTAAGCAAAGCCGAAGGCGGTAATAAATCTGCTATTTGGTGAAGAAAAGGTTCAGAAACTCATTTTAGGTTTTGGACAGGCAACTGTAAGTGTTATGGAGAAGCTGTGCACTTTGTGTTGTGACAACAGAAAAAGTACCTTACGGGGAGACTCCTCCCATTGAAGGCTCCAAAATGTGAGTTTGCAGATGCTTCTGAAATATCTTCAGTTAAAAGGCGAGAGCATAGACCCTGAAGGACTGCTGTAGTCGTGATCTAAGGACGGCTGTAGCTACATGTTGAATGTGGTATCATCTCTACGATGCTGACTTTGTAAATGGGCAGAGTATAAGAGTTTTGGGGCTGTGGAGGCTTTGCACCGCCATAGCGAAGTGGAGTGTGTAGCAGGCTCAGATTCCCTGCAAAGAGTCAGGGTGATGCACCAAGATATAAATGTGAGTCGGAGTGAAGATAGTAAGCTGTTGGAAATCCTAGAGACATGCTGAGGAAAGCTGCAGGCACTGAATGGAGCTGGCCACAAAGAGGCTACATTTGCTGCAAATGTTAAGGATGTGAAAGTGGAGCTTCCGAAGCCTGCTGGTGCCTGGGCAATAACTCCATGTGTTTCAGATGTGAGGCATGGAACTGTGAGTTTCAATTTTACTCTGGCATTGTTTTATCTTACTCTTTCCTTGTTGTGTCCCATCCATCCCTCTTGAGTTGGGAATGTTTATACGGTGCCACTGTGTATTGGAAGTCTAACATTTTTTTGGGGCTTTATGGGGCTTATGGCTAAGTGGTTCCCTTGCATCTCAATAGAGACTTTAAACACTTGGAGAGTATTGTGACTCTTGAGACTGTGAATTCCCAATTTGGAATGAGTGCAATTTTCACATTACCAGATGGCCATGAGCCTTTGGACGGCAGGGGCAAATATTATGGTTTGGATCTGGAATATTCCCCCACAGGCTCAGGGTGCTCGGTTCCCAGCTTGTGGTGTTTGTGTGTTTGTTTGTTTTTGTTTTGAAGGCTGTGAAACCTGACAGAAGTAGATCACTAGTTCAGGCCTTTGAGTGTTGTATTGGTCTCTGGTTTCCACCTGTGTTCTCTGCTTCCTTTCTGCTGCCTTATGAATGAGTCTCTGCCACACAGTCCTATCGCTGGATGGAACTGCCTTCTCACCGTACCGACCCTCTGAAGTTGTGAGCCAAGAAAGACTTTCTTCCTTTAAATTGTTTCCGTAGGGTATCTTGTTGCACCCATTAGAAAAGTAATTAACATATTCTCCAGTTCCTGTAAACCCACTGAGTGTAATTCATAAAGAAATGTGGTAGTTAATACCATTTGAGATCAAGAGGCTGAGGCAGGAGGATAACAGGTTCAAGACCAACCTAGCCTACATTTGAGTCTTGTTTCAGAAAAGGGGGTGTGTAGGGAGGGAGGAAAGAGAGAGAAAGAACAGAGAGGTGTGGGGAGTGGGCGTGGCCATCGCTCAGTGGTGAAGCACTTGCCTGGTATTCACAAGGCCTTCGTGCATTAGTTCTTGTAACTACTGAAGTCATTAGATTTGTACTTTAAGATTCCATAGACGTCTCCATGGCCATGTTCTGTCACAAAATGTAAAGGAGCAACACCAGTGCTATGATCTCAACCGTGGAGTTCCTGCTTTACTCCGGGTTGATCTGGGCTTAACCTAGATCAACCCAGATCTAGAAATCCCAACAGAATTCTTTGTAGATGGAGACAAGCTTATTCTAAAATTCATATGAAAGGATGATAGAGAGAAAATAACCAAAACAACCTTAAAAATAGTACATTTGGGATTGAGGATCTGGCACGGTGGTAGAGTGCCTGGTTAGCACGCACAAGGTCTTGGGTTCCACACCCACTACTACACTCACACAAAAAATGCAAAAGGGCACACTACCCAAATATAAGAGTTAACTCTCTCAGTTACAGTAATCAAAACTGACAGGCATGTGCGGTGATACGTGTGTGTCAGGGAGGCCTCTGTAATCAACTTGATGCTGACTAGAGTCATCAGATAAAATCCTCAACTGAGGAATTACCTGGATCAGACTGGGGAGAGGACACATATGAGGGGCAACTAGTTGTCTTGATTGTTACTAATGAGCTCATCCCACTGTGGGTGGCACCCAGGGCAGAGAACCCTGGTTTCTATAAGAAAACTAGCCAGATATGAGCCTGTGGATGAGCCAGCAAACAGTATTCCTCCATGTTTTCTGCTTCAAGTTCCTGTCTGAGTCACTACTTGACTCTCCTCAATTGTGGACTGTGACCAAATAAATCCTTTCCTCCTCATGTTGCTCTTAGTCTGCATTTATCACAGCAGAATGAAACTAGAACACTGGGATCTTTATTTCTTCTTTGGGGTTTAGCACACTAACTAGTCCTTTCATGTTTGCCTGAGGGGCTCCCTTTAATATTCTTTATAAGGTGGATGTTGTTGGGTTGTTTGTATATGAAACATCTCTGTTTCTTCTTCCTTGAAGAAGAGTCTTGCTTAGTTGGCAGGTTTCTTTTTTCTTTGATTTCTGAATACGTCAGTCAACTATCATTAGGCCTTCATGGCCTCTGATATGAACTGATCTGTAACTTTTACTGAGGCTCCCTTCAACTTGAAGACCTTTCCTAGTTTGAAACTTGTTTGATTCTACGTCTGTGTCTAGGTGTAAATCTCTGAGTTTGGCCTCTTTGTAGTTGTTTTAGCTTCTTGGATGTACAGGTTCGTGTGTGTTACCAGATTTGGAAACTTTGCAATCATTTCTTCAAATATCTTTTCTCCTCTTTCTCTTTCCTCTCCTTCTAGATCCTTCAATGTTAGCAGTCAGGTACCTGGGATCCTCTGGCTCTACCTGGATAGGCAAGGAGCTCTCCCAGTGCCAGCACACTGGGGTTTTGAGTACAAGATGCTAGAGTTGGACCTGTGGACCCAGAAGCTCATAGCTCCAAACCCTGAGAGCTAGGTCCTATTGCTTCTGCCTTAGAAGCTGATAATTAAAACTTTGCACATTTATGTTGGAGAGACTGGGCTTTAATCAGCAATAACCCTCTTCCTGTGTCAGCTACTGCCTGAGTTCCTACATGCCTTTGAGCAGCATAGATGGCAACAATGACAGTATGAAGCTCTCATACAGACCTAGGTGCTGGCACCTTTAGGCCCATGGCAAAGTGTTACAGCTCTTAGACATAGGATGCCAAGTTCTTCAGCCTTGACAACAGCTAGTGTTACAGATCTCTGGCCCAGGGCACCAGGCATTTCAGGCATGGCAGCTCTTTTGCAGCAACCAGGACCCCCAGTTTCTCAGCCCTTGTCTTTGTTACTTCTGCCTCCCCGTTCTGACCTCAGAAACTCTCTAGCTGCCCTCTCAGCACTCTGTCACATGACTACTGCTCTGCGACCACGTCTGCTGTGCTGGAATGTTGAGGCCCATTCTAGTACTGATTATGATCCAAAGTGGGTATGTTCATTATTGATCCCTTTGCTGTGACAAAATACCCAACGTGAAGCATCTTAGGGAAAGAAAGATTTGTTTGGTTCACAGTTCAAGGGCATGGTGTTTCATCTCTCCCCAGAATAAAGGATTCTGAGGTTCTGGAGAGGACAGCTTAGGGGAGAAATTTTAGGCAGGTGAGATTAGTTTGTACTCATAAAACCTGGTGAATCAAGCCTGTGGGATGAAAAGGAGTGGAGGAGACAAGCACCCTCATATTCCTGTTTCCCTTCTGGATGTATGGCCAGACCACTTACGGAACACTGATGTAGAGGAAAGGCATCCCTAGACTCAGCAGGTAGAGGAGAGGGAGCTGACCTAAGTCAAGGCGCTTGCCCTAACTTTGCACTACCGTTTTTTGTTGAATACAGATTGAGTAAGGGTGGAGGAGCTTTATGGGGCAATTCTTCTCAATACTACTTCTCTCCCAGGTTTCAGCACCAGATACTAGAATTTAGAGATGTAGAGGAGAGGAGACTTGAGCAAGAAAGGTGCTGAGTCAGATGTCCTCCAATGAGACTTTATTAATGTCAATGGTACATCAGGGGTCTCAGATAAAAAGCTCCAGCCAAGCCTGCAAAGACAGAACAGAGTGTCTACTTTTAAGGGTTTTCCCCCCATAGGGAAGCTGAGGAGATGGCTCAAGGGTTAAGAGCACTGACTATTCTTGCAGAGGACCAAGAGTTAATTCCAAATTCCCACATTGGCAGCTAACAATCTGTAACTCTAGTCCCAAGGAATCCAACATCTTCTTCTAGCCTCCACAGGCATTATGCATACACATGAAACAGACACACATGGACAAAAAACGCCCGTACATACAAAAAATATTAAAAATATATAGAGAGAGCCGGGCAGTGGTAGCGCACGCCTTTAATTCCAGCACTTGGGAGGCAGAGGCAGGCGGATTTCTGAGGTCGAGGCCAGCCCGGTCTACAGAGTTCCAGGACAGCTAGGGCTATACAGAGAAACCCTGTCTTTTTTTTTTTTTTTTTT
>JANHMN010000002.1:192170804-192193623 GCA_030674055.1 Rhabdomys pumilio | reverse complement strand
CACACACACACACACACACACACACACACACACACACACACACACACGATAGAAACTGATACAGACAAATAGGCAGATTCAGATCAAGACAACAGATAAACAGAGGGTAGAAGGCACAGGGAGCATGAACAGAGAAATCAGTTCCTGACTCACTCATGGTTAAAGTGCTCTCACTCCTTTTTGTAAAACAAAATGAAGCTTTGTATTGATTATTTGTGAGTTTCACATCACACACCCCAATCCTGCTCATCTCCCCATCCCCTCCCATCTACCCTTCACCCTTGCAACCTCCTCCCCAAATCACACACACATACACACACACACACACTAGCATAGAAAACATCTCCTCATAGAAGCTGTAGTATGTCACAGTGTGTTCCACAGTCTATCCCTCTGTCCACAAATGTTCACTTGCAAATGTTCATTGCAACGAGTCATTGGTCTGGTTGGAGATCTTTGGCTTCTATGACACCATCGATATTGGATCCTCCCGGGACCTCCTCTGGGTTGTCCTGTTGTTGCCCTGCGTCATCGAGATCCTGCAGCTTTGGAACAGCAGGACTGGCCCTTTCACACATCCCAGCCATTCACAGATGGTACAGATTTGGGGGTGGGCCAATTCAGAACCCTAGATTTGGTGCTGGGTAGTAGTTGAGCTGACCACCCTGCCAGCTTCTTTATTCGTACCACCAGGGCGAGCTCTCCATCAATGCTTCAACTAGGCCATCCAATGCCAGTGCTGCCATCAGCAGGTGGCAGAGTCAGCTCTCCTGCTCTCATACCCTTGGGGCCAGCTCACCTGTACTCACACCTCCAGCGCCAGCTCCACTGCTGCCCAGTCAGGGTTCAAGTGCTTCAGCCTATGAGGGGCTGGGCCAGCTCTCCTGCTCACACTCTTGGGGCTGGCTCACTGTGTCTTTGCCATCAGGGCCACATCCACTGTGTGGCCCAGGCAAGGTGCAAGGCCCTCTCTTCCCAGTGCTACAGCCAGAGAGAGGTCAGGGTTAGCTCTCCTCATGTCAGATGAGTTGCAAAGCCAGTTCTTGCTCACTCTGTCCTTGAGGACTGACTTTCCTGTGCTCCTTCAACCAGGGCAGCCCTACTGTGCTGCCCAGGCAAGGTACAGGCCTTATCTCTCAAGTGCTGCAGCTGGTGAGAGGCAGGGCCAGCTCATTCCCCTCATGACTCCAGGGTCAGCTCCCTGACTGCCGCCGCAGGTGTCAGGGGTGATGGGACAGACTGCCATCTGCTTTGCCCCGGACTGATATAATAGCATTACCACCACCAAAAAGGTGTCTTTTTGCCCATTTCAGGAGCTGGAGGTGGAGAGGGTTGCAGAGTGAGGCGAGAGGTAGGGAGGTGAAGATGAGGGGTAGTAATTTCTTTTCTTAACACAAAACCATCACATTGTTGGTGACTCAGAGTTCACCACTAATGCGTTTAATCCATGCAACATAGTACAAAAGAGCAGAAAATATGCTTAGGGCCATTTCAGAAATAATTGAAATTTCTTTTTACTAATCCCATGCCATAATTCACTGGTTATTTGTCTTACGAGACTCATGGGAGCAGCTTAAGCAATAATTTTTTTAAAGTCAAACATTCTAGCACAATACAATCTAAAGATACTGTAACTTAATATTTGCAATCAGAGAAATGATAATAGAAAAACATTGTAAATTAAAAGTGTTTTGTGTTGTTTCCATTATGTTTCTAGAGGAGCAGAGAACTTGGTGTGTACGGCAGGAACACTACTTAAGAACATAGCTCTGCCTTGTCTTAGCCCGGGGCTAAGGGTGGTGTGACAATCTGCACAGGGCCAAAGGCATGATTGTGCGTCACAACCAAAGTTTCGCTGAAGCTTCGGGCACACCTGCTGCAGGCACTGCCAGTACCTCGGATTCATAGCACATTAGAATTTGAATTAATTTTTGGTCATTGCACGTGCAGAAACCTTACAATGTTGCCCTCCCTCCTTCAGTTACCATTTCTCCTGTGGCTGCAGCCTACAGTCCTCCAGTTTGAGAAGCTGGGCTCTAGGCTAATCCAGAGTTGGGATTAAGAATCCAGATTCCTTCCTATTCCTGAACTCAATGAGTCTCTTTATGAAATCTGCTGATGGAGCCCCTAGTTTCAACTTTTACTGATGAAGTAAGCAGGATTATGTCATTAGTAATATAAAATTAGTCAATGTCTCTTTCAGAAAAAGAAAAAAAAAAAAGACCACAATGTTTGAACTGGCTTGCTGAATGTCCTACTCTGAACTCCCTACAAACGGCTTGCCTCTCTGACTAAATTTAACAGCAATTACACTAATAAAGTCACCATCTTGTTCCACATACTTGGCAAAGAAAAGAGTGACTTAGTTGGAAGGGGCACTATAAAGATATGTTGCATGTAGTTAGCAGTTGGTGCTACCCACTGCTTCCCAGGATAGGGTTGAGCCTCCCTAGCTCAGCTGATGTTTTCAGGGGAACCTGGGGTTAGTGTCATAGCATCACAAAGCAGCACAAACTAGGCAGCTGAACATAATAGAATCTCTTCTCTTGTAGTCCTGAAGATTGTGATTCTAAAAGGTATCAACAGGGCAGTGCTCCCTCTGAAGGCTCTGGGGAAGAATCCTCCCTTGCTTCTTCCTGGCTTCTAGATGTTTCCACAATCCTCAGGCTTGCATGGCTATCATGGCACAATTCCAATCTGACCACCATCTCCCTCGCTGGGTTGTGTCTGTTTTCTCTTAAACACCAGTCACCGAATTAAGGGTCTGCCACCATCTGGGATGACTTCGTTTTGAATGGTTATGTCTGCAGCCCTGCTTCCAAGTCAGGTCCTAGTGAGTGGTGTCAGGCATCCGGACTAAACACAGCATTATGTAGGATACTTGGGCTCTCAGCACAGGCCTATTATGGCCTCCAGGCAAGTTTGGGATAAACTAGGGTTTGATCTTAAGAACCTTCTCAAATTCATTCTAGCTCCAGTTTTACAATATAAAGGGGGGAAAAAACCTATAAAGCAGGTGGAAGGAATTGGGTACTTTCTTGTCTCATGGTGTGATCTTTCTGTCAGTGGTGGGAGGCGTCTTAGTTCATTTCCCATATTTTTTATCTGGATAGCAATGCTCAAGTACCCACAGTGGACTTAACAAACATGCCCATCCCTGCTTGCATCTACAGCAGTGGTCCACTGCCATAACTCTGGCAGTTGACATGGTGGGGACCAGTTGCCATGTGAAAGAGGAGAGCGAGCACTCTGGGAGTCTTAGCATCTTCAAGCCTCTGTATCACTTCTTCACCCACTACATCCAACCAAAGGGGCAGAAAGGCCAGCCCACCATTAGACCCAGAGGTGGCATAATTCCCCACTGCCAGTTACAATTGCAAACGTTTCTTTTGTGGCCTATCCATCATCTTGTCCATGGTGCAGGCAGGTGTAGGGGTTGCTTCAAGCTGCCTTTTTTTTTTTCTGATGGAGTTAGCATTCCAATGAGCTCAATCTGTAAGGATGCTTTTGGCTTTGATGAGGACTTCATCTGAAAACATGTCAATCCCGTGTCATCTCACATAGTTGGGAGTCCAGAGGAGGAATAATTCCAGGTCTTTTCCTGCTGGAAGCCCATCTCCATTTTCTTGGCTCTATTCACTAGGACATTTTGTCCTTTCTTGGCTTCCTTTTTTTGCCAAAAAAGATGGTTTCCAGCTGCAGCCATGATGAGATAGTTTCTCAAAAAGGTAGAAAAGAAAAAAAACTATTTAGAAAGGAAATTCCTTCAGTGGCTGGAGAGATGGCTGCTTTTCCAAAGGACCAAAGTTCATGTGAACCCATATGGCAGCTCACAACCATCTATAACTCCAGTTCCAAGGAATCTGACACCTTCTAGCTGCTATGGGCATACATGTGGTGTACAGACACACACGAAGGCAGAACACTCATACACATATACAAGATATTATAAGAACAGTTCTTCAGTCTGTCTAAGACGATCCCTGTAGAGACATAGCAGTTGTCTAGGAGGAATGTCCCTCATTCCCAGCTCCTCTAGCCTGAGTTTCTGCTGCTATTGACTCATTATATTTCCCCTTGGTGTCTGGAGGGTGGGAGGTGAGTTATCATTTTCCTTTGAGACACAGGTTGAAATGATAAGCATGTGTTAGCTATAACTTCTGTCACAAAGTACCATAGACCCAATGAGCCAAACAATAGAAAGTTCAGGGCTGAAAAGAAAACACGTTGTTTTGTTTTTAAAGAATTATTTATTCATTTTATGTATGAGTACACTGTTGCTGTCTTTGGAGACACCAGAAGAGGGCATCGGATCCCGTTACAGATGGTTGTGAGCCACCATGTGATTACTAGGAATTGAACTCAAGACCTCTGAAAGAACAGCCAAGTGCTCTTAACCACCGAGCCACCTCTCCTGCCCAAGAGAGAACACTTACTGCTCTTTCAGAAGATTGGAATTCAGTTTCCAGCACCCATGTCAGGCAGTTTATGATGATCTGTTACTCCACCTCCAGGGGATTTGATACTCTTCTTTCATAGGCACACGCAAACGCACAAGCACACACAAATCTTAAAAACAACAACAAAAACCCCTGAGCCAGGCATGTTGATGCACACCTTGAATCTCAGCACTTGGGAGGCAGAGGAAGGGGAATTTCAGTGGGCTTGAGATCAACCTGCTCTATTGGGTGAGTTCCAGGATAGCTAAAGCTATGCAGTGAGACTTTGTCCTGTAAATAATAATGAAAATGATAATGACAAATCAGAAAGTTATTCTTTTATAGGTCTGGAGCCCAGAAGTGTGAAATCAGGCTATCTCTACAGGAGGTTTCTTGTGAGACTTCTCTTTGAACTATATCTGGCTGCCTACTCATTAGATCTGCATAGAGTCTCCCCTGAAGGTGTGTTCAAGTCCTAGTCTCTCACATGGACAGCAGGTATATTAGACTAATGCCGTCTTTAACAACTTAAGACACTATCACATCATATAATCACATTCTGGTGTACTGAGGATCACAGCTTCAGCATATGGATTGATGGAGGGGGATGTCTGGCTCAGGACAAGGAATGAAGATGGTGTGAGCCAAATACTTCTCTTAAGAATGTAGAAAAGCACTGGGCAGTGGTGGCACACACCTTTAATCCCAGCACTTGGGGGGGAGAGGCAGGCGGATTTCTGAGTTCAAGGCCAGCCTGGTCTACAGAGTGAGTTCCAGGACAGCCAGGGCTACTCAGAGAAACTCTGTCTCGAAAAACCAAAAAAAAAAAAATGTAGAAAAGGAAAATGAATGCTGGATAGACAGCCAACAGGTTGGGCCCAGAAGGTAGAGAAGAAATATATATATATTAATTTCAAGTAGAGAAAAATGCTTTGGGATTGGATGGGTTGGTTGGGTTTTCTTGGAGATAAGAAACCTAGGATGACCCGGAACTCATTTTATACTCCAGGCTGGCTTAAAACACATTTCTAAGTGCTGGAATTACAGATGTGGACTACCATGCCCAGTTAACTTTCACCAACTCACTCTTTTTCCCTCGTGTCTTAGACAGAACTCTGCTGAAGTGAAAACCTCTGGTTTCTTTGGAAATCAGTTATGTTAGATGATGTTTTGCTGGAGCAAACAGGTAAAAGGGTGTTTTGTTAAAGCAAACATGTGAAAGAATATTTTGCTGAAGCAGACACAGGTGAAAGGATGCTTTGATATAGCAGACATGTAAAAGGACACGTGATGTTTAGAAGAAATATAAATATGACCCCACAGACAGTGGGAGTGCGAGCATTGGCTCATTTTGCTTCACCTCACTCTTCTCTGCTGACAACCCGTATGTATTGGTTCTCCTTACATTATGTTGCTGAGCTTCGCCTGTGGTGACTTCATAGAGAGAAACTTGCCAAACAACTTCTCATGAGATTCCTGTGGCTTCTTGCCACTTCCACAAATTTAGGCTGGTTATCGAGCCTCATGGTTTTTGTTTGTTTGTTTTGTTTTTTTTTGTTTCTTTTTTTTTGGGGGGGGGGGGTGAACTGCTCTTGTTGATTCCTGTGTGGTATCTGCCAAGAGGACTGAACTGCATCTTCTGATTCATGTTTGCTGTTTGCGAGTGGACTGCACTGAGAACAACAAAGATTGTAACTACCTTGAAGAACTATTTCTTTTTCTTTTTTTTTTTTGTGGGGGGGTTGTTTGTTTGTTTTGTTTGTTTGTTTTGTTTTGTTTTTTGGAGACAGGGTTTCTCTGTATAGCCCTGGCTGTCCTGGAACTCACTCTGTATACCAGGCTGGCCTTGAACTCAGAAATCCGCCTGCCTCTGCCTCCCAAGTGCTGGGATTAAAGACGTGCGCCACCACCGCCCAGCGAAGAACTATTTCTAAACAGGTCCATTTCCCCTGTATCTTAATAACCTTTCTCTTCCACTACCTCTGGTGAGTGGTGGACTAAAGGGTGGGTTGAACCCTTATTAAAGTGGCTGTAAAATACTTATGCCAATACTCTGCCACTGAGCTGCAGCCTTAACCCTAAAAGTTTCTTCCTCAAAAGATAAATGAGAATACGGTGATGGAGAAAGCCTGGAGGGGTGGGCAGGGGAGGCTGGGGAGGCTTCTCTGAGTAGACTTTGAGCACTAGTCCAGTAGGGAATTGAAGGAAGAAGCAGCAACAGGAAGGTGCTCGCCAGAGTCAGGGCCACATAAACATCATCATGAACAATTAGCCAGTCTGAGCACAGGAGATCAGCAGGGACTGGGTCACTAGTCAGTGCAAGAGTTTTGGGGTTCACTCCAAGATCTCACTGCTTCTGGGATCCTTATTGAACACGGAGTGTGTATCCCATGAAGAGAAACAGAAAGGCAAGTTATTTATTATACAACTGTAGCCATGGTGGCTGTGAGTTCTGGCATATGATAGAGCCGCTTTTCTCCAATAAGGTCCCTGAGACCTTTTGTGAGACAAGGAACTGGATGGCCAAGATCTTAGTTTTCATTAAGAGAGGGTCAGACTCATCAGCCCAAACCTACTCGGCATCAACCAGAGTCTCATGTTTGTGAGTCATCTTCCATTCCCATGACTCTGCTAATGCTGGCTCTTGTCGGAAATCCTTATATCAAAAGGACTTGGCCTGCGTTTCTCATCATATTTACTCTAAAAAGAACCATTTCAAGGCCAACTTCTTCATGAACGGTCTGTGACCTTTCCAGGAAATGTCCCTTCTGAGTCATAGTGTCCGAAGTCCAATTACTCAGAGGCCGCCATGCTCTGAGAGGGCTAAATCACATGGAGGCCCCAAGGGTAGACCTCCGTTGGTCTGTCTTTGACATTAGAGCCAAATCAACCCAAAGAGTAACCAACTAACGCTTAGGCAGCCAGCGCCTCAGGAACAGAGTCTTCCCAGCTCAGGAAGTATTATAGCAGGTAGACATGTATCCCAATGCTCTCAGCTCTTTAACTAGGTTAAAGAGCCTTTAACTAGGCTTCTTTAACTAGGTGCTGACCCCATGTGGTCTTACAACTAATGACTCTGAGGTGTTTCTGGCAGGACTCACTCGTGTGAGTTGGTTCTGAACATGCAATGGGCATGCTGTGCACTGCACAGCACAAAACACCATTGGCTGCTGCTCGAAACACCATGGCACAAATTTGAGACCATTTGTATGTGATATTATGAACTGCAGTCATTTTACAACTTTTCTGCCCTCACAGAAACATAATAATTTAATCGTGGAAAGAAAGTCTTGTAATGTTTTCCTACCCTGGTTTCTTAGCATAAGAACATCAACTTAGTATATCTTTAAATCATATTGTGTTAGAACGCTTGATTTTATTATTTTTATCTTTCCCCCCTTTTTCATTTTTCATGTGTGTGGTATATATCTGTGTACACATTTTTGCATGTATGTGCCCATGTATGTGCATATGTAGAGGCCTAAGATTGATGTTGGAAGTCATTCTTGATTGATCTTCTGCCTTACTCATTAAGGCAGGGACTTTCAGTCAAGCCCAGTTTTCCAATATGACTAATAGTCCCACTTAGCTTTATGTGTCAACTTGACACAGTCTAGAGTCCATTGAAAGACTGCTCACATCAGAGGGGCCTGTGAGGGTGTCTCTGTGTGGTTGTCTTCATTGTTAACTGATGTGGGGCTTAGCCTATGATGGATGGCAGCTGGTCAGGTACCCTGGGCTGTGTAAGAGAGCTAGCTAAGCATGAGCCAGCAAGCACAGTTAGTTCTTCCATGGTTTCTGCGTCAAGTCCCTGTTCGAGTTTCTGCTCTTACTTCTCTCGGTGATGGACACTGAGCTAGAAGTGAAAGCCAAATAAATCCTCTCCTTCCTCAGTTGCTTTGATCAGGATGATTCAACACAAGGAAAAAACTAGAACTCCAGTTTGCTAGCCAGCTGTCTCTTCCAAGGCTGAAATCACAGATATGTCTTCATGCCCACCTGGTATTTATGTGGGTTTCTGAGGATCTAAATTCAGGTCGTCTTGCCTGGGTGGTGAACCATCTCCTCAGCCTTGGAATTTTTATTTTAAAACTTGCTTGAATTACTAACTTGAGTTTTGTTTTTTAAAGTATTAAATAAAAGCTGACTTGGGGTTAGAATAGCATTGCCAATAGTTTCTAAAATGGCCCTAAATATACTCATCTGTCATCCAGTACTATGTATTTGTACGAAGTGGTATTCTCAGCATTGATGCTCACAAAATTAAAATAGCAGTCAACGCTGGGAAACATTGACGATGCTTTATTTTCTGCAATATCGGGTTTTCAGCACATCCACGTCACTAGTATGCAAACTTGCTTTAGTTTTTAATAGATGGTTAACTATATGGACATCAAGCAGTTGCTTTAAATTGTTTCTTTATGACTTATTAGTATATGTCTGTATTATATAGTATTAGTATATTTATGTTTGATTTGCATGTCAATTTTATGAACTTAATGTGTCCTTGTTAGGGTGACTATTGCTATGATGAAACACCATAACCAAAAGCATGGGAAAGAAGGGTTTATTCATCTTACACTTCCACATAGTAATTCATCACTGAAGGAAACCAGTACAGGAATTCTGACAGGGCAGAGACCTGGAGGCAGGAACTGATGCAGAGGTCATGGAGGGGTGCTGTATATCGGCTTGCTCCTCAAGGCTTGCTCAGTCTGCTTTCTTATAGAACCTAGGACCACCAGCCCAGCAATGGCACCATGCACAATGAGCTGGTCCTTCCAATCAATCACTGATTAAGAAAATGCTCTACAGGTTGCTTACAGACTGATCTTATATAAGGAGGCTTTTTGTTTACTTTTTGAGACAGGGTTTCTCTGCGTAGCCTTGGCTGACCTGGAACTTGCTCTGTAGACCAGGGTGGCCTTGAACTCACAGAGACAATGCTTATATTGACATCCTTTCCCTTCCTTTGTTAGTATCACTGTTCTCTATATCCAGACAAGAGTCCTTTTCTTGGTGCATATGGACTCAACCTGATCACACAGGCCTGGGTTTATATCCTGATTTGTGCCTGCAAGAGATTCTGAGCCATAATCCCAAACACCTTGGATGTGTGATCCAACTGTCACCACATATGATCTGTGACTGTAATATTCAGGTTGCATAAATGATATGCAGTATTTACATATAGGATGTATACATTTACTGATTGCTCACAGCCCCCTTTTACTGTTTTAATTTTACTTATTTATAGAAAGTTCTGTTTAAGTTTATTGGATTAGTCAAGGCTGAAGCAGATTTAGGGAAAAGTAATATTTTCTGACTCTTTTTTTTGTTAAATATTTATTTATTTATTTATTTAGTGACAGGGTCTCATATGTGGTTCAGGCTAGCCTAGCACTCACTTATATAAACCAGGCTGGCCTTGAACTTATGACATTTCTCCTGTCTGGGCTTCCCAAGAGCTGGGATTAAAGGTGTGAGCCACATTATATTTTTGCAGCCCCCATCCCTTTTTAATCATATACTTTTCTTGACTTCACATGCATTTTAATACCCTTTGCTAAATGTAAGCTTCAGTGGGTCAGAATCCAATAGTCTTGTCATTCATTGCATCTCCAGTAACTAGAGCAGGACCCAGTCCTCGGTGGATATGCAGGCTGTCTATCCAGTTTCTAGATGATTGACGACATTTAGTAATGTTCTTATGAACAAGTCCAGAGTCAGAGGGTTCATCTTCCTATTCCTGCAGTGAAGGCTTGGCAAAGCTGGGACAGTGGCTGATGGAAAGCATTCCAGTCTGACCTCAGACTATAAACCTGTCAGGTTGACTGTGACCCTGGGATGGCATTTTGGGATTTGGCATAGTTTCCTTTTTGTTTGCTACTGTTGGACATGTGACAATTTAAAAATAAAGTGATTTTTTTTTTTAAAACTCATCCAAAATTCTACTTAATTTTCCATTGCTCAACAGCTCATGATCTGGCTGGCTGCTCTCGTCTTCCTGGTGGCTGCTGACTGCTACTCAGAGGTCCAAGACAGACAGATGGGCTGGCTGTAGGACAGACCTCCACTCGAGTCTGCCTTTGCTTCCAAAGCAGAGTTTGCTCAGTGAGCTGTGACCAGTGAGCAAACAGTGTTGCTGGGACTTTCCTTAGTTCGGGAACAGGGCCTTCCACGCACTGCCTTTTTCGGGAGAGGGGTGGAAGGTTGCCTATGTTTTGCGGAGGAAATGTTGGCATCTAAGACATGAAGTTAGAAATATGCTACACACTGATGTAACACTTTCAGTGGCAAAGGACTGAAAATACTGACAACCCCGAGAGACTCAATGAGTAAACCATGGAAAATTCTCACAGTAGAAAACTGATATAGGGTATGGCTATGCAGAGTGAGAGCCAATGTTACTTTTTTCAAAAAAGATCAAAGGATGCGTTAAATGTCATGCTATCATCTATCATTAAGTTATATTATTCTACTTTAAACTTTGTTTATATTAATATTAATAATATAGTTGTATTGTCTTATTTTGTGTATATGTGTGTTGTGTCTATTTCTATGTCTGTGTACCACAGAAAAAGGTGTTGGATCTCCTGGAACTGTAGTTACAGACAGTTGTGAGCCACCATGTTGGTGCCGCTGGGAATCTAACCCAGGTCCTCCTTAAAAGCAACCAGTGCTCAAAATTATGGAGCCATCTCTCCAGCCCCACTATATTAAGTAGAAAGGTAAAAGGAAAAAGATGGCTGTTAAGAGGGAGGAAATAGAGAGATGGGGCCTCTGTGGGCACTGGGCACACATGTGGTATACAGATATACATGCAAGGATAACACCCACACATACTAATTTAATGAAATAAAAAACAAACAATTGCTAAAAGCTTTGGGCCAATGAGATGTCTCAGTGGGCAAAGGCACTTGCTGCCAGGGCTGGTGACCTGAGTTTGACCCCTGGAACCACTGTGTAGTGGGAGGGTGGAACTGAGTCTCACAGGTGTTTTCCACAGGTGTGCCGTGCCGCACACCACCCCACAAACAAATAAATAAAAAGTGAAACATATTTTTAAATTTTAGCAAAATGAATTACAACTGTTCTGACTGTAGTTGGAGCCATAGCTACAATAAAAGAGTTATTTTAAATGATCTGAAAAAAGCAAACAGACTACACCACACTCATGCCTGATGACGACAAACTGAAGGACAAAAGAAACAACAAGCAAACAAAGAAACAAACCATGAAAGAATTATTGTAACTAGAAGGATCGATGATGTTTTTCTGGGAGATATTTTTTTTTGTTTTTGTTTTTGTTTTTTGAAACAAGGTTTCTCTGTGTAGCCCTGGCTGTCCTGGAACTCACTCTGTAGACTAGGCTGGCCTCGAACTCAGAAATCCACCTGCCTCTGCCTCCCAAGTGCTGGGATTAAAGGCATGCGCCACCATTGCCCGGCTGAGATATTTTCTAAGATATAAAATGATTATTGTTTTGTTTTGAGACAGAGTCTCACTCTATAACCATGGCTAGCCTAGAACTCGCTGTGTAGACCAAACTGACCTCAAACTCATAGAGATCTGCCTGCCATTGACTCCCGAGTGCTGGGACTAAAGATGTGCACCACCACACCTGACCTAAATAAAATTCTTTTAAAAAGTGTTTTACATTGTGTGTGTGTGTGTGTGTGTGTGTGTGTGTGTGTGTGTGTGTGGCCTGCATGCAAGGTGTGAACAACAAGTATAATGGAGGAGATTAGAAGAGGGGGTTGGATTCCTTGGAACTAGAATTACAGAAGTTGTGAGCTGCCATGTGGGTTCTAGGAAATGAAGCCAGGGTCTCTGCCAAAGCAACTAGTGTTCCTAACTGCTGAGCCATATCTCTAGCCTCAATTTAAAAAAAAAAAAAAATTTGTGTTTTAAAAAAGAGACAGATACTGTGTATCTTCCACTTAGGTACCCATCACTTCCAATAAAGTAGTCTTCAGAATAAAGCCAATCCAAATTTCATTACATCTCTGAATAGATCCTCAGTTGTATATCAGAGAGAAGGGACAGAGGAGCACATCAAAAGATTATATAGAAAACCCAGAGTGTGAGAAATTCTACAAGAATAAACAATCCAAAGGCAGTGGTGGCCCAGTCCTTTAAATCCAGCACTTGGGAGGCAGAGGCAGGCGGATCTCTGAGTTCGAGGCCAGCCTGATCTACAGAGCTTGTTCCAGGACAGCCAGGGCTACATAGAGAAACCCTGTCTTAAAAAAAAAAATCCAATATTTTACCCTCTAACAAACCTCCAGGTCATCTGATATATACTGAAATGTAAAGATCCCTGCTACATATTAAAACTTATCCATAGATTATACCACATGACCTAATTCAAGCAAGAAAAAAACCCCAAGTCACTCAGAGAAAATTAAACAATAATTTTATGGCTGGGAGTAGTGAGGAATCGTTGTTAAATTTCTATTTTTAAATTCTATTTCCTTGTTATGTGTATAGACGTGGATGAGAACGTGCCACAGCACACATGTGGGGGTCAGAGGGCAACTTATGGAAGTTGATTCTCTTCCTCCAACTGTGTGCTTCCTGGGGATTGAAGGCAGGTTGTTAGTCTCGGTACCCATCGCCCACCCGCTGAGCCATCCCTCAGGTCCTGCTGGTAAACTTGTAGATGATATTGAGTGTGGATAATGTTGAGGTCATGCTCTAGAGAAGTGCTTTAGAAACACACGATGAAATACAGATGGAATGATATCATGTCTAGGGCCTCCTTCAAAGACCTCATGTGGTGCAGTGGGAGTAGGTGATTGGCAGGTGTTGATGGTTGGAGCTGATGATGACGCAAGGGGTTCCTAGTGCTATTCCAGTTTGTGTGTTTGCAGTACTTAGATCTGTATTACCCAGAAAGACGTGTAAACCGATACATGTTGACAACTAGTCACATTGACTTAACACAGACTGCAGCCTTAAGAAGACCCAGCAGTAGCTGTCCACGGGGAAAGGCAAACAGCATTGCTGTGGTTTGGATCCAGATTGTCTCCCCCAAAGCCCGTGTATTTGGAAACACCAGGGAGCAGCAGGACCTAACAGGAGATCTTTGGTCTTTGTGAGTGTATCCTTGAAGCTGATTATGAGACAAGGTCTTCTGGGCTCTTTACTCCCAGTCACGAGGTGAACAGGCTTTGCTGTGCTTCCTTCCTGTCAATCACCTCAGCATGGCCCCAAACAAGAGAGCCAGCAGATCATGGACTGCTATCTGCGAGAATAAAATAAATCCTTTGTCCTCATGAGTAGATGGATGGTCACAGCTATTTTGCTACAGTGACAGCAAGCCTACTAGCACAATAGAGAGACCTGGAAGAAGGTCCTAAGTCCACATGACAGTCTGAAGCAATCAGGCACTCCTGCTTTGGTATGATAGGGACTGAAGCTGAGTGATTTGCTAAGTGGGGGCGCAGCTTTGATGTTAGCAGATCTTAGTGGAGAAAAATACTACTTACCAGAGGGCCTGTTTGACACCAGTGTCGCTATCAGGTACCACATTACCATCTAGAACAGTGGCTCTCAACCTTCCCAGTGCTAGGAGCCTTTAATACAGTTCCTCATGTTGTGGTGACCCCCAATTATAAGATTATTTTTTGGTTTTTCGAGACAGGGTTTCTCTGTGTAGTTCTGGCTGTCCTGGAACTCACTCTGAATGACCAGGCTGGCCTTGAACTCAGAAATCCGCCTGCCTCTGCCTCCCAAGTGCTGGGATCAAAGGCGTGCGCCACCACCGCCCGGCATAAGATTATTTTCATTGCTACTTCATGACTAGTGTTGCTACCATTATGAATCATAGTGTAAATATCTGTGTTTCTCGATGGTCTTAGGTGATCCCGATGAAACGGTCATTCAACCCCCACAAAGGGGTATGGATACACAGGTTGAGAACTGCTGATCTAGAAACACAAGGTTCTGAGAATTGTTTTTAATGAGTCATATAACAACCTGGAAAAGCAGATCTTCAGGCCCTTGTTGTTACAAACTGCAGCTGAAGCCATGGGAGGACTCTCAGTCTTTGTCTTACAAAAGAGGCCAGATACAAACTCTCCTAGGATTGTCATGCAAGGCTTATTGCTAATAAGCCTTAAGGCTTCATGGATGATGTCAGGACAGATAGGAAGATTTATTTAGATGGGAAATGGAGAGCTGGATTTTCTTTCTTTCTGTTTTTTGTTTGATACAGGTTTTCATGAGTCCAGGTCTACCTCAAAGTGGCTATGTAGCCGAGCTATGTACAATTGCGCTCAGTTTTATGCAGTGTAAGGACGTGAACTTGGGGCTTTGTGCATGCTTGACAATAACTCTTCCTACCGAGCTATAGCTCTAGTCCTCTTCTTGTCTTGTTTTGTGGGAAACATAGTCTTACTATGTCATCTATTCTGCCCTCAAACTCAGCCAACCTGTCCCATCCTCAAGAAATAATTTTTAAGATAAAATGTATACAAAGCACTTTCTCAGTAGATTAGCATGTATTTGGACATTGAAACTCCTCTCAATCCATTCATCTTTTAAGTTTTAACTGGAATGGTCCCACCCAGTGCTCAATGGAGTTTTCCTGATTCATTCATGTGGAAGCCATCAACTCGTGGTTCTTCCAACTAAAGAAGAAACCATGGAATGAAAGACAATTTGAGTATTCTCCTAAACATTCCATGGCCAGATGCTGGCCTTACCAATCTCCCATGTGACCAACTCATATTGAAACTATTGGAGCAATCTTACACATCACCTCTCTTACTCTCTCCATCCTCCACGTCCAACTGGGTAGAAAGAGGGCTATCCCTTCCTAGAAGGTGCTCGCACACTTAAGGAGAAGTCAGATGGGCAGAGAATAGAAACAGACTCTAGTTTCACAGCCATAAAACCAGGTCATGTTTTTGAGACATGTTTTCTCTCAAGTGAAGAAACTGACAAGAAGGAGCCACCCAGGGTTGCTAGGCTTCCCTATAGCTTGCTAATGAGAAGGTTGGCTGGAATGTCACAAGGTAAAGTGTCATGGTAGGTAGCTCACAAGGGGCATTAGGACCATCCACAGAGCTAGAACATGCTCAGCCAGAAAAAGCTCGATGAACTCAATGCAGAATAGTTGGCTATTGTTTCAAGCACACACCATGAGCTTCTCTCACCACCTCAGCTGGTTCAAACTTACATGGTCATTTACATAGCATTTTGAAATTCTGTGCTGTCTCCTAAGGGGGTAGGGGTGGGGCTTAAAGCAGAAAAAAAAAAGCAGTGTGATGGTGGAAACAGCATTTGTTTGTGGCTTCCCTTCTGTGACAGACCCTGGGTCAGAACACAACATTGTTCTAGAAGCCTGAGTGAGCAGGCAGAGAAGGTGGGAACATGACAGAGAGGAGAAATGACCACCACAGCTCTTGCCCACAGTATGTCCTTGGGGAAGAGAAATCAGCCCAGATCTCAAACCCCAGCCTCCCGACTGCCATGGCATCCTTAGAAGTCATAGCGAGACACAAAGATGGTCACCTTGGACACGTGGTTGGCCTGGAAGGAGCGTTCCAGGTATTCTGACATGTCAACATCTACTTCCAGAGTCTGAGGTCCCTCCAAGGTCTGTACAAGGATGAGCTCTCCTGTCTGCCGGTCTGAACGTTGCATTACAAAGTGGCCCTTGCTATTCCCACCCACGATCCCAAATCGCAGGCTGTTGGGCCCAGGATGGCCAGGAATTGAGGCTGTGGCCATTCGGAAGAGCGTGATGGGTGTCTTCAAGTTGGAAGGGAGAGAGAGGTAATGGAAGGAGATGGTCTTGGGCAGGTGGCGACATGGCCTGCTGTCCATGGGACAAGGGTTTCTCTCGCACTGGCTGGAGCAGAGGCAAATGGAGAGAGTTAGACTTGGGAAAACTCAACTCAAGAGGGGCTGCCCTACCTACCCTCTGAAGAGGCCACACTCCCATAGACGCTAGCATCTCTTTTGGAGAACAAACTGTCTGTATTTCATGTGAGTTGATCGTTATAAGGGAAATGAAAGCTCAGAGAAGCATCTCTGTCTTTCATATTTCCTTGTATGATGTAATTATCTCCCACCCTCCCCATGAACCTATCAGAAGAATCTAACCCAGCCACACTGAGTAAAGGCCATGCTTGGCCAGCCGTGGGCAGCCCTGGATATACTCACAAGGGAGATGTCTTCACATAGCTTATATTGCCGCTGCCCTCAGGACACTCAGGGTTGACACACTGGAAGCCTCCTCCAGTGTTGATGCATGTGGTCCCCCGGGGGCACATGTGCTGTGGGCCTGCACACTCATCAACATCTGTATTGTGGGAGATACAAGGAAGGCTGTGAATCTTCCTCTCTTTGCTGATAACGGTGCCTATTTGCATCATGACTAGAAAGAGAAATTTCAGCCCTGACTTCTGGGGAGCCACGTGGATCTGTACCACTGAGGGAGAACCTAAGTCAGGTGGGTTTGTTTTGTCTTGTTTTGTTTTCTTTCCTTTCCTTTCCCTTTTCTTCCTTCCTTCCTTCCTTTCTTCTTCTTCTTCTTCTTCTTCTTCTTCTTCTTCTTCTTCTTCTTCTTCTTCTTCTTCTTCTTCTTCCTTTTTTTTTTAACTTACAACCCACCCTCCAGTCCACTCCCGGGAGATTGACCAGCCTGGACTATCTTCCCAGGCTCTCAGGCCTTTTGGCTCCCAGGTCCTCTTGTTTGCAGGACTCTGGCATTTAGTAGGGTTTGGCAAATGAAGGCCGGAGCAGCCGTGGTCATTCTTTTCAGCCTGTGTGCAGTTCTAGAGGTAGATGAACCCTTCCAGTCACAACTAGCCAGGCCCTTATGAGCCCTGACCCTGGTGGCTCTCTGGTGTTCTCAAATAGCCACCACACATGGTCATGGCTGCAGAGCCTGGCCATGCTGAGGTAAAGGGACCTTACGGTCACCGTAAGGTCTCTTTCCTGTCAGAGAACACTAGAATGTGGACACAAGGCCATGAAGCCTCCTAGGTTCCCTTCAGATTCTAATAAGGTGGAGTCTGGCTGGCTTCTAAGTCTGTGGGTTCAGGTCTGGATGAAGGCATTGCTAAATAAGAGGAAGTGATCTTACCCAGAAATGTCACTCACATGAGGTCAGAAAACGCCGGGTGATCAGCCAACCCATTTGTGTAGGTTATGTAGCCTGACCTTTGAAAGACCTGTTCTGTTAACTTTCAAGATCAAATGTGTACCCAGATCTTTGATTCTCTTAACCAAATCATCTTGAGTGGGAATCAGGGATGAGAGCAGGGTCACAGCAGCAGCAGGTGACCAGGTGGGGAGGGTGACCTCTAGCCTCATGGTCACCTGCCTCCACAGTCTCACTCACCCTCGCAGCTCTTCCCATCTGCCAGGATGCGGTATCCGCTCGGGCAGGTACAGCGGTAGGAGCCAGGGGTGTTCACACAGGCATGCATGCAGAGCCGGGGGCGTCCTTCCTGCCCGTAGATCTCACACTCATTCACATCTGGGGACAAAAGCACTCATGATTCCAGGAGGCTACACAGCCTCCATCAACCAGACTCGACAGCTGTGACTAAGTGGCTGGACACAGCAATGAGCAGAGGACCCCTAAACCCAGTCTAGGACCCAGAGGGCTAAAGGGAGGAGCTGATGTGGAGACCCCAGAGGAGCTCTTCTGTAAATGGGAAACTCTACAAAGGTTAGCGAGTCAGGTACCCAGCTCAGAGACTAGAACCAGATTCAGACTCTCATCTTAGATCTCCTCATCTTCGGCAATAGAGAAACAGAGTGACAGAGCCCTGCAGGCTATGGGGAGCTGCAGACATGTGACCTCAGCATTTGAGAGGCTGACGCAGAGATCTCCATCTGAGGCCAGCCTGGCCTGTACATTGAGATGCCTCTTTAAAAGGGGGTGGGGAGTGTTTTATTTCTGATGCTGTGACATGAGCTTCTTAGCACCATCTGACCAGATCTCAGGGTGGAACTGCTCTATAGTGGGCTAACCTGAGAAGAGGAGACCAGGGAATGAGTCTCAGGCTGTGCCCACATCCATGGTCCTGGCTGCCATATATGATCTGAGCTCCTCTCTTGCCACCAGCTCATAGGGTTTTTTGCCAGAGGTGTGATGGCAGGGGCTGCACATGACAGGGCAAAAGGCTTCTCTTGGGCATAGTAGCTCCAGGCTATGTCAGAGGGCAAGCCTGTCGCCCTGGCTGCTTTCTTCTTTCCCTAGCCCATAAGTAGCAGACGACCTTGAACTTCTTATCCTCCTATCTCCAGCTCCTAAGTGTTGGGATTATATCCATATCACTCCAAGTTTAAACGGTGATGGGATTGGACGAATGTGCATGCTAGAGACTATTGTCTATAACGTCTCAGAGAAGGCCCTGGTGCACCCTACTACACCCCAACCGTAGGAAGATAAAACGGATAGATAAGGAAGAGAACCAAGATGGGCGAACAGACACTTTTTTCTCCAGAACACCCCTGTTCATTTCGATCATCCTGGCGACCCTTACCTAAATCACCGGTCTCACTGAGACCACGCCCAGGAAGACTCTTTGGTCCCACCCCTGCGCTCCGCCTCAGGACTGGGATCTCCTCCTAAGCTCGCGGTCCCGCTCCCCGGGTAGCTCCCCCGGTAGCTCGAGCCTACCTTGGCAGACGCTGTGGCCGTCCGCGGTGCCGCTCAGGTGGAATCCCGCTTCGCAGCTGCAGTGCTGTTCCCGTTCCATCTGCGCGCACCGGGGCGCGCGGCTGAAGGCGGGGTCACCGGCCACGCCGCTGTCCGGGGCTGCTGCGGGAAGAAAACACGCTCAGCCCTCGGACCCTGCCGTGCGCCCCAGGATCGGTGAGAGACCCTCTCTCCCAGGGCATACTCTATAGCAGGGAAGGAATGTCAAGTGATTAACCTAAACCGAGCGACTGCTACTGCGACCCGGACAGGATAAGAGATTGGAATGTAAAGGCGGGACAACCAGGCATATTGCAGTGTCAAGTCTGAGATTCATTTTGAGAATCTTGTACAACGCCCACAATGCAGTGAGCATTAGAGTTTAAAACTCTGAGCCTCCACGTTTTCTATTTGGGGTCTGCGTGTGTATACAAGCTTGCAGCTTCTTCAATGTCTTCAAGGTAGTTGTTTTATTATTACAATTTCTGCATCTTTCCAAAACTAGAACTTAGTTTCCTAACCACAATAAAAATAAAGTAAACGGATTAAAAGCAAACCATGATCCTGGCTATCCTGGAACTCACTGTGTAGTCCAGACTGGCCTCTTAACTTCCTCTCCTTTCCAAGTTCTGGGATTAAAGGATTTTGTTTTTGTTTTTTCAAGACAGAATTTCTCTGTGTAGCCTTGGGCTGTCCTGGAACTCACTCTGTAGACCAAGGTGGCCTCAAACTTGGGGATTAACCTGCCTCCTCTGCCTTTGGAGTGCTGGGATTTAAAGGGGTAACCACAACAGCCTGGTGGGTTTTAAAAAGATTTTATTTTATGTGTACCTGTAAGTATATGTGTGTGTGTGTACATATACATATACACATACACATACACATACACATACACATACATATACATATATCCTGTGGTGCATGATGCCCTTGGAGGCCAAAAGAGGATTTTATGATCTCCCTGGATCTGGAGAGTTAAAGGTGGCTTTGAGCCACCATTTGGGTGCTGTGAACCCTTGCCTACCCCTGCAAGAACAGTAAGTGTTCTTAACCTCTGAACATCTCTCTAGCTCTGGTGAATGGATTTTTAAAAAATAATTCTTGTAGTTATTCTCAAGGCCAAGGCAGGATCTCCTGAATCCAATTCAAGGCCAGCCTCAGTCTTAAAATGATAATAGTGGGGACTAGAGAGAGTCAGAATTACTGTTCCAGAGGACTTCAGTTTGATTTTCAGCACTAACAGCTGGATGCTCATAATTGCCTGTAACTCTACTTCCAGGGGATCAGAAGCCCCCCTTTGACTTCCACAGGTACTTCAGTCAAGTGCACAAATTCTCTCTCTCTCTCTCTCTCTCTCTCTCTCTCTCTCTCTCACACACACACACACACACACACACACAATTTAAAAATTAAAAACTAGAAAAAATATTGGGAGAGGCTTACAGGATACTGGGAGAGAGGCGTCATCCAACTGATGGGAAAGAAGGTTCTAGGTGAGCCTGTCAGGTCATTTCGTCATGTGTACCTACTCACTCCTTACTTTCCATTCCTGGGGATACTTCATAAAATGATCTTGGGGCCTGAGGAACAATAACCCAATGGTCCCACAGCAGAAGACCCCCAATAGGGGCATTTAGTGGCCAGTAGGGCACCACTGAGGTGCAAGGGGATCTTTTTTCTGTGCTTCTCTGTAAACAGAGTCAGTGGGCTTCCAGGAAAGCCCTGCCTCTGCACTGTTTCAACAGAAGGTAACTCTAGACAGCAGAGCTGTAGGAAGCCTCTGTGGGCAGCTTCCTTGTGAGAAAGGATCTGGCAGGCCAGTCCCACTTGGTCAAGACACAGTGAGCAGCAAGCTTGTGGGTGCACTATTCAGTCCTCACCTGGGGCTGGCTGCCATAGAGAATATAAAGTGGTTTTGTTTTATTTTATTTTAGGAAGGGTCTCCTGTGTTCCTGGCTGGGCTTAGACTCCACTATGAAGCCAAGGATAGCCTTAAAAATCTGATTCTCCTGCTTCTCCTTGCCAGGTGCTAGGATCACAGATGCATGCCATTATGCCCAACATTATGTGATGCTAGAAACCAAATGTGTGGCTTCCTGCATTGGGGGCAAGCACTTACAAAGTGAGCTCTGTCTCCAGCCCCAAGAGCTTGACAACTCTTATTCTCTGGATCTTACACTATCCACCAATGCCCTTCCCCCATAAGGAGTCTACCGAGAAATAAGACAGTCAGGCATCGTTGGGGCTGAACTTGGCTGGAGAATAGTGTGAAGCCCCCAACCCACCCTTCATAGGTTTCTTATCACTAGATTTTCTTGTCCTGTGCTAGGACTCACTAATCAAATGTCTGCTCGTTCATATCTTAAAATACCTTGTATTGCTGACTTGCAGGGTGTGCTGGGAACATTGGAAGCAAAAGTGATTCTCCCCTGGCAGATGAAACACTAACCAGGCAAAGGTACCCTAGTGCATCTTCCCAGGCCATGCCCTTAATCTGCAGGATGTTAAGTTGGAGTCTGTCTCTCCAAAAGAAGGATAAAATCTCTGGTTATTAAGAAGGGAAAAGAGCTAAGCTCACCCACGTGAGCACCTTAGGGTCCTAGAGGGATCAGCCTGTGGGTGGGAACCAGAGAGGAAAAGCTTGGGTCATGAGAGGCACAGAGTTCCCACTACATCTGCCTTTGGTGACGATGGCCAGCATCCTCACCAGCCCCAAGGGAATCATCCTCACCATGTCCCACAGTGGCTACATACCAGCCTGGGTCTGATGCTGACAGCGGTTCCCAGTTTTTCCTGGAGGACAAATGCATCTGTAGTGGTTGACACCTTCCACACACGTCCCTCCATGGTGACAAGGCTGGCTGGAGCATTCACTGATATCTAGGAAAGGAAGCAAACACGTGGTTGTAGATTCTAGTGCTAAATCAAACAGAAACTAACAACAGGATTTTCCTTACATTGCAGGGGCCACTCCAGCTTCCTGTCTGGCTTGGTTCTGGTTTGGTTTTGAGACAAGGTCGCATTATGATGCTCAGGTTAACACTCTAGTTTGTGATCCTCCTGCCTCAGCCTCCTGGGTATAGACATGTACCACTACACTGTCACCACCTCAGCTTTCTGTCTTCCTACTGGCCACTCTCTCTACCTGTGGGAACTTCATGGGGACTGATGGGTTGACACACACAGGCCATTGCTTCTCTAGTACCTGCCTCACACTGTGTCCATCCAGACTGTGTGCAGGAACTGGCAGAACACCACGATGCTCTGTGAAGAAACATGGTGCTGTAATTTATGAGGGTGTAATATACACAGCTGTGGCCAGGTGTTAGCATCTGCCTGTGAGTGAGGCCCTTCTGGTCTTCAGCTCTTCCAAAGTAGATCCCAGGCTGGCCTTGAACTCCCTCTCTGCATAGCCAAAGATGACACTGAATTTAGGACCTTCCTGTTTCCACCTCCTGAGGGCTAGGATTAACAGGTGTGTATCACTATGCCTGCATTTCCTCCATGCTAGGGATGGAACCCGGAACCCAGGGCCCCAGTCATGCTAGGCTTATTTTACCAACTGAGCCACATCCCCAGCCCTGGATCATCTTTCAAACGGGAGTTAAATTTCAAAAATTAAAAAGGAGAGAGAGGATGACCAACTGGAATATCCGGAGATGGGGAAAATTAATTCTCCAAGTTTATACTCAGCTCCCCTGGGCTCCATCAA
>JANHMN010000002.1:192149515-192170404 GCA_030674055.1 Rhabdomys pumilio | reverse complement strand
GAGGCGTCATCCAACTGATGGGAAAGAAGGTTCTAGGTGAGCCTGTCAGGTCATTTCGTCATGTGTACCTACTCACTCCTTACTTTCCATTCCTGGGGATACTTCATAAAATGATCTTGGGGCCTGAGGAACAATAACCCAATGGTCCCACAGCAGAAGACCCCCAATAGGGGCATTTAGTGGCCAGTAGGGCACTACTGAGGTGCAAGGGGATCTTTTTTCTGTGCTTCTTTGTAAACAGAGTCAGTGGGCTTCCAGGAAAGCCCTGCCTCTGCACTGTTTCAACAGAAGGTAACTCTAGACAGCAGAGCTGTAGGAAGCCTCTGTGGGCAGCTTCCTTGTGAGAAAGGATCTGGCAGGCCAGTCCCACTTGGTCAAAACACAGTGAGCAGCAAGCTTGTGGGTGCACTATTCAGTCCTCACCTGGAGCTGGCTGCCATAGAGAATATAAAGTGGTTTTGTTTTATTTTATTTTAGGAAGGGTCTCCTGTGTTCCTGGCTGGGCTTAGACTCCACTATGAAGCCAAGGATAGCCTTAAAAATCTGATTCTCCTGCTTCTCCTTGCCAGGTGCTAGGATCACAGATGCATGCCATTATGCCCAACATTATGTGATGCTAGAAAACAAATGTGTGGCTTCCTGCATTGGGGGCAAGCACTTACAAAGTGAGCTCTGTCTCCAGCCCCAAGAGCTTGACAGCTCTTATTCTGTGGATCTTACACTATCCACCAATGCCCTTCCCCCATAAGGAGTCTACCGAGAAATAAGACAGCCAGGCATCGTTGGGGCTGAACTTGGCTGGAGAATAGTGTGAAGCCCCCAACCCACCCTTCATAGGTTTCTTATCACTAGATTTTCTTGTCCTGTGCTAGGACTCACTAATCAAATGTCTGCTCGTTCATATCTTAAAATACCTTGTACTGCTGACTTGCAGGATGTGCTGGGAACATTGGAAGCAAAAGTGATTCTCCCCTGGCAGATGAAACACTAACCAGGCAAAGGTACCCTAGTGCATCTTCCCAGGCCATGCCCTTACTCTGCAGGATGTTAAGTTGGAGTCTGTCTCTCCAAAAGAAGGATAAAATCTCTGGTTATTAAGAAGAAAAAAGAGCTAAGCTCACCCACGTGAGCACCTTAGGGTCCTAGAGGGATCAGCCTGTGGATGGGAACCAGAGAGGAAAAGCTTGGGTCATGAGAGGCACAGAGTGCCCACTACATCTGCCTTTGGTGACGATGGCCAGCATCCTCACCAGCCCCAAGGGAATCATCCTCACCATGTCCCACAGTGGCTACATACCAGCCTGGGTCTGATGCTGACAGCGGTTCCCAGTTTTTCCTGGAGGACAAATGCATCTGTAGTGGTTGACACCTTCCACACACGTCCCTCCATGGTGACAAGGCTGGCTGGAGCATTCACTGATATCTAGGAAAGGAAGCAAACACGTGGTTGTAGATTCTAGTGCTAAATCAAACAGAAACTAACAACAGGATTTTCCTTACATTGTAGGGGCCACTCCAGCTTCCTGTCTGGCTTGGTTCTGGTTTGGTTTTGAGACAAGGTCGCATTATGATGCTCAGGTTGGCACTCTAGTTTGTGATCCTCCTGCCTCAGCCTCCTGGGTATAGACATGTACCACTACACTGTCACCACCTCAGCTTTCTGTCTTCCTACTGGCCACTCTCTCTACCTGTGGGAACTTCATGCGGACTGATGGGTTGACACACACAGGCCATTGCTTCTCTAGTACCTGCCTCACACTGTGTCCATCCAGACTGTGTGCAGGAACTGGCAGAACACCACGATGCTCTGTGAAGAAACATGGTGCTGTAATTTATGAGGGTGTAATATACACAGCTGTGGCCAGGTGTTAGCATCTGCCTGTGAGTGAGGCCCTTCTGGTCTTCAGCTCTTCCAAAGTAGATCCCAGGCTGGCCTTGAACTCCCTCTCTGCATAGCCAAAGATGGCACTGAATTTAGGACCTTCCTGTTTCCACCTCCTGAGGGCTAGGATTAACAGGTGTGTATCACTATGCCTGCATTTCCTCCATGCTAGGGATGGAACCTGGAACCCAGGGCCCCAGTCATGCTAGGCTTATTTTACCAACTGAGCCACATCCCCAGCCCTGGATCATCTTTCAAACCGGGAGTTAAATTTCAAAAATTAAAAAGGAGAGAGAGGATGACCAACTGGAATATCCGGAGATGGGGAAAATTAATTCTCCAAGTTTATACTCAGCTCCCCTGGGCTCCATCAATAGGGGATCTATTGACAGTTCTGTAGTGTTGCCAGAGGGAGTTGTTCCCAGGTTACATACTCAGCTCTCAGCTTTCTGTGGAGAGGAGAGAAGATGAGACAGGAGGGGAGAGGGAGAGGGAGAGGGAGAGGGAGAGGGAGAGGGAGAGGGAGAGGGGAGGGAGAGGGAGAGGGAGAGGGAGAGGGAATATGAATTAGAAAGTTCAGTAGATTTCTCTCAACACTGGGTAGCTCAGCAGCTGAGCACTGGAGGTCGAGGCCCTGGGTTCAGACCCTCAGAACTGCTCCCACAAGGAAACCATTGACTTGAGTTTTGGCTGTTCTCTGTTTGGCTCATGGATGTTTTATTTGTCCACATATTCTTCATTTATACCTTTTGTGTTTGTCCCCTTTCTTCAACAAATATTTATAAGATGTCCTACTTTGGAAAGGATAATTTTAATGTGAAACCTTCGCCGTTACAAATGTCCCAGGCCCCATTTAAACCCATGCATACATAGGTCATTCCACTCAGGAGGAGCTTTGTCATCTCTCTGATTTAACTGCAGTGCCTGGGAGGGAAACCTGAGAACAGCCCCTTTCTGGCCTAACAGTGACCTTTCTGTGTGTCTCCCAAGAGAGCGGAGCAGGTGCTTTGCTTCCAGTGAGGACCACAGTCTCTTTCTGGGCCACTTGGAATGGACTTTTGCTACCCTCAAGACTGCTTGCGACTATTTCAAAGTTTCTTTTCATCTAGAAGAATTCAGGCTGTCCAAACACTGCTTATGTCATGGAAGGAGCCGTTTCCCTTTCTCTGTAACCCCAGTCTCTGACATGCTTCCCCAGCCAGCCTGTTTTTGGATGATCAATTTCAAGGAATGTGTCTGAGTCTGCATCACACACAAATGGCTCCCTGAGGTCAGTATTCCAAGGTCTCTCAAGGTCCAACCCTATCTTTGCCTACTGGCCCCCTTTGAAAGTGGGCAGATCAATAAGCCATGAACGCATGGGAAAGAAGCCAGAAAATGTGAGCATTTAGATCCCCCAGCTTGGTCTCAGCATGCCTACATCCATTATCTGTCCTTGGGAGACTCCAGTGGAAGACACTGATCCGTCTTACACCTGGACCCTTCAGGAGGGGCTAGTGTGACATCAGCTTGCTGATGATGTGAACGGGTGCCCTGGAATATCCATTTCTTCACAGGCTCCAGACAGGGGTTCTGTACTTCTTATCTTGATGAGCCGTCAGAGGTATTCAACAGCCTGGCGCCCAGGCTGGCAAGTGCTATCTATATCCCTATTGAAGGATAACTGTCCCAGGCTGTAGCATTCAGTTTTGACTTGAAGAGGACAATGGCAGTGACGGTGAGAGAGGCTGGCAAACCAAGGCCTGGGCACAGCCATGTTTCCATCTCCTGTTTCATGAGTACTTATTGCTCTATGAAAGTGAACAGTTATATGAACACTTTTTTTAAATTATGTGTGCATGCATATATGTATGCATGTGTGTGTATGTGTGTATGTATATATGTATGTATGTGAGACAGGGTCTCAAGTACCCCAGGCTGGCCTTAAACTTGATATGTAGCCAAGGATAACTTTCATCTCTGATCTCTTGTCTCTTTCTCTTGAGTTCTAAGGTTAAAGGCAAGCACCACTGAGCCTGGTTTATGTGATGCTGGACACTGAACTCGGGGCCTCATGCACACCAGGCCAGCATGTACCATCCAAGTTATATTCTCATCCCCCTTTTTCTTTTTTGTTCTACTTTGTTTCTGGGCTCTGTGTTTTGTTTCAAATTTCCCGTTGTCCCAGTAACTTTATTTCTAAGGTTTCCTCACTTTTATGTATGTTGCCGTTTTAAATGTTTTTCTTTTACATTTCTTTGTTTTAATATTTTTTTGTGGGGGAGAACACATGTCATGAGTGGAGGGGTTAGAGAATAATTTCCAGGAGTTCATTCTTTCCATCTACCACATGAGTTCTAGGGATTGATCATCAGGTTTGGTGACAAGAGCCTTTCTCTACTTACCCATCTCCCTAACCTAGACAGTATTCTGCATTCTTCATATTTTAAAAAGTTCTACTGGGTTGTTTTGAAATATTGGCCTCCTTTTTGTTTTTTGTTTTTGTTTTATGAGTATCTTCCTGGCAATTCTTTGTTGTCCATGGAAACTTTGTGTTCTCTCTCTCTCTCTCTCTCTCTCTCTCCCCCCCCCCTTTTTTTTTGGTTTTGTTTGCTTGTTTGTTTGTTTGTTTTTTTGAGACTGGGTTTCTTTGTGTAACAGAGCCATAGCTGTCTTGGTCTCCTTTGTAGACCAGGCTGACCTTGAACTCACAGAGATCCACCTGTCTCTGCCTCTCCAGTGCTGGGACTAAAGGCGTGAGCCACCTCAGCTTCTCTCTTTAATTTTTGTTTTTGTATGGAGCTTGCATGGGATTTGACAGCAGTCCCCTCCCCCCTTTTGTCTCTTATACATGAAGTAAGTTTCCCAGTGTATCTGCAGCAGCTTCGTACAAGCCTCTAAATTTCCTCTCCTGTTATATTTCCAATGTGACCAAAAACAGAACCTTCTACATCCTCAGCTCTGTTTTGATGACACTAAACTTGTTTTTAGATTTATTTTATAATATTATGTGTTTGAGTGCTTTGCCTGTATATATGTATGTGCACCCCATAAATGCAGTTTACCAGAAGAGGGAGAGAGATCCCCAGGTACTGTTACCTGTGAGCTGCCATGTGGGTTTTGGGAATCAAACCTCGGTCCTCTGAAAGTGCTCTGGACTACTGAGCCCGTTCTTTAACCCTTTCAGTGGCCTTTTTATGTGAACAACCATATCTTATTTGCACTTGTTTTCTTTGTGTTCAACTTGGGTCCAAAGTGACAGCTTTGGCAGGAAATTTTTAGGGACTCTTGGGCAGACTCTCCCCAGAGCTAAGGTTTCCTGTTGAAGGTCCTGGCTGGGGGGTGTGGCTTAGTTGGTAGAATACTTGCCTAGCATGCATCAGGATCTGGCTTGGTCCTCAGCACTGCCTAAAACTGTAAACAGATGCATAGTATCTAAGAGAGTCAAGGGAGGTAAAGGTGAGATGGGCGTTTTACACACAGTCAAGCTGCTGTCTAACAGATTGTTTCAAAAATGTGTGAGCTCAGAGAACTGGCCCTGAAATTTTCTTGAATAATCAACCAAAGAACCTCAGTAGGAGGACCCAAGTGACATTCCTCAAGATGTAAGAAACAGGACAACCAGGTAGAAACATGGTGGTGATCTGGGTTCCAAGGCAAACAGCGTTAAAATATATAAGGAAATAGGGAAATGTTTTTATTTTAATTAGATATTTTATGACATTAAGGAGTTTACTTTGTGAAAATAACAGAAGTTTTGGTTTATAAGATTTTTCCTCTATATTTTTATGTTGAACTCTTTTAAGTTTATTTTATAAGTATGAACGTTTTGCCTGCATGTATGTGTGGGCACCACATGTGTGCAGTGTCTGGATCTCCTGAACCTGGAATTGCTGGTGGTTGTGAGCCTTCCTATAGGTGCTGGGAACTGAACCCAGAGCAGCCAGAACAACAACCTTTGAGCCATATCTCCTACACTGAGGAGAAGTCTTCTCCTCTTCCTCTTCCTCTTCCTCTTCTTCCTCTTCCTCTTTCTCTTCCTCTTCTTCTTCCTCTTCCTTCTTTACCTTCTTCCTCCTCTTCCTCCTCCTTCTTCATCTTTTTCTGCCTTCTCCTGTTCCTCCTCCTCCTTCTGTTCTTCTTCATTGACCCAAGGTTTCTGTATTATGTATCTCTTGCTGTCCTGGAACTCACTGTGTAGACCAGGCTGCCTTCATAGAGGTCTGTCTGTCTCTGCCTCCCGAGTATTGGGATTAATTATGTGCACCACGACACCTGGCCTGAATTTTTTCTTAATGAGAAAAAAATGTTTAGAATGATTGGCATTTTTCTGACTATGAAAACAGGAGAAAGGTCACTTAGTGCAGCAGCTGAGTGCCCTGTGGGGAAGTGCCTCAAGATGGTGATGAGCGACAACTGTTTTATTTTTTCAAGCACTTCCTTCCATTGCCCCTGGGGCCAAAGGATCAAAAGGAAGGACTATGGCTTCTCCAGCTCAGAAAGCCGCACACCCTGAGATACACGTCCATGGGCTGGAGCCAGCTCAGTTGATAGAGTGCTTGTCTGCCAGGCAACAGCGAAGGATTTCTTCACAAAAACTCAGGGCCAGAGAACCAGAAGTTCAAGGTCATCCTTGGCTACTTACTGAGTTCAAGGCCAGCCTAGGTTACATGAGGCTCTGTCTCAGAAGGAAAAATAACAAAAAGCAAAAAACAAACAAAAAATTCCTGCCCTTCACAGAGAGAAAAAGGAAACTCAGGAAGCCAAACGGCTGCTTTCCACTGGCCTTCTGGAGTTCTCTGCCCACTGCATCTTTAACAGAGTCGTTACGTATAATTTCCTTCTCTGCCAAGTTGGGTTGTCACCCTCTTTCCAGTCATTTGACTGCAGAGTTGGTACTAGCCAGTTATTACAATGTTGCCAAGAGTTTCTCTGGCATTGGCATTTTGTGTCTTGAAGTAAACAGCTGTAATTAAGATTATTGTCCCCTGTGGTCACAACACAGCTACAGAAGTGCTGATGTGGACATTGAACTGGGCACACTCAGCAGCTGCTGGGGCGGTTCTAATGCTGGTCATGAGATTGCCGAGCTCCGGCCTAATGGAACTGTCTTGGCAGGAGAGATGTTCTGAAGACATCTGTAATCGCCACCCCCACCCCTTGGCTCTCATAGTACTGAGACAATGGACATCAATAATTGGAATTCTCCCAGGAATTTCATCCTGGGGGGAAGGAAAAGGCTAAAGTTTGGTGCCAGCCAGAGAAGAGAGTGCAGGATAGTCTTCAGTGTATTTCAGGTAGTGTGTATGTGTATGTGTGTGTGTGTGTGTGTGTGTGATATGTATATATGTTAATGTGTGTGTATGTGTGTGGGGTGTTGCATACCAGAATGGAGACCAGAGGTCAACATTGAATGTATTTTCTATCGCATCCATGTTTAGTTTACTTTATGTGAATGGTGTTTTGTCTGCATGTTTTGTCTGTGTATCATGTGTGTGTCTGGTGCCCATGGAGTCCAGAATGGAGCATTGCATCCCCTGGATCTGGAGTTATAGACAGTTGTGAACCACCATGTGGCTCGAGTCTTCTAGAAGAGGAATCAAGTCAGGTCTTCTAGAAGAGCAGCAAGTGCTCTTAACCACTGAGCAATCTTTCCAGTCCCTCCATCTTAGTTTTTGAAGTCTCTGAGTTCATCAATTTAGCTAGACTAGTTGGCCAGCAAGCTCTGGTGGCCTGCTGACCCTCTAACCCCAAGTACTGGGGTTACAGGCACACACCATCACACCCTGCTTTTAGGTAATCTCCACGCTCAGACCTCTATGCTTACATAGCAAGCACTTTACACACTGAGTCATCTTCCCAGACTCATGGGTTCACACAGGTTGACCACGGGTTGTATCATCTTCCTGGGGGAGTCTGAAGCCCAGGTAAAGATGGTGGGCTATGCCACACCTTGACAGTGACTGCTTAGTTACACAAACCTCTTGCTCTCTACTTAAACCTAAAGTTCGTGTCAGGACCCTAGAGAAGGATTGGTGAGATGGTCACTGCACTTTTATATTACTCCCCTCCCCAGGGTGGCTTCAATGGACAAACCTGTTTTTCACTATTACTTGTCTGTTTAATTGGCCTCTAAGGATGGGTAGGCACACGTGGACTGTAAAGGCTCCCAGTGCTCGTGCTCTGACCCTGACAACCTCAGCAACACTAAGTCTCGTCCATATCATCAAGACTGTCACTGTCCCCTGAGAAGATCCAATAGCAGCTACCTGGCATTGCTGTGGGGGCTCTGGCTGAGGACAGCATCCGCAGGTGCCAGTGCAGGCATGGGATGCCAGCCTGGGAGAGGCTGAGCCTAGATGGTGATCCAGTGAATTGTAACATACAAATATTCTGTTCCATCAGTACAGGGTAAGCGTCCAGGCCCAGTTTACACTTAATGAGATGGAAAATATCCAAGATCCCATTTTGAACATATTTCAAAAATACAATCACTTTATTCTAACCAACTCACAAACAAAACATGACATAGCTAGCTTAGGGCAGCCACTCAGACACTGGCCCCGCCCCGACTCTGTCCATCTCGGTGACCGTCTATCCAGTTAGACAAGCCACTCTAGAGCCACGGAGCTTCACTATCAATTGCTTGTTTATTAATTAATCTGTTTAATGGTTCTAGCTACTTCAATATCAAGAAATTTGAATTCACTTATCCATCACGAAGAACATGCATAATACATACATACATATGTTCATATGACAGAGTTGACCAGAGGGAAAAAAGCTCCATGATATCTTATGGCTCATATGTCTCTTTGCCTTCATTCTGTGTGTCCTTCTTTATCAGCTAATATTTTGGAGGAAGTTGGAAAATAGTCAGTTATGTGTATGTGTCTGAGTGTGTGTCTGTGTATCATGTGTGTGCAGTGCCCACAGAGGCCAGAAAAGGGTGTTGGCTCTCCTGGAAGCTGTCCCTTCCTCCTCCAGCGCTGGGGTTACTGGCACACACCTCTGCACATGACATTTATGTGGATTCCAGGGATCCAAACTCAGTAATTCAGGGGGTCTGAGAACCAAACCCAGGTCCTCTGCAAGAGCAGGAAGTGAGAGCTCTTAACTGCTGGGCCTTCTCTCCAGCCTCTCGGCTATAAAGAAATAAATTTATTTATCTGTGTGTGTGTGTGTGTGTGTGTGTGTGAGAGAGAGAGAGAGAGAGAGAGAGAGAGAGAGAGAGAGAGAGAGAGCATGCATGCACATGCATGTGTATGTGCCACAGTATGCTTGTGAAGGTCAGAGGGAAGCATTTCTAGATAGATGGTTCTTTCCATCTACCACGTAGGTTCCAGAGACTGAACTCAGGTCTCCAGTCCAAAGTGCTGACTTCCACCACAGACACACAGACACTCAGTGCAGGGACAAGGAGAAGACCGCGTCAGCCCTGTCATGGTGGAACACAAAGACACCAGGACAGGGCAAGAGACAGGTAGGTGTGGGGGTTCAGTCTACAGAACACAGGCAGGCAGATCAGGCCATAGGCAGCCACGTGAATAGGACCTGCAGGTGCAGAGTGGACATAGAACCTACCAGGGGTCTGCAACTAAGCCTGGAAGTTAAGACTGTAGATGGCCAAAGCAATGAAAAGAAAATTCCTTGTGTTCATGCCTCCAATGGCATTTTGTCATCCATGAGGTGTTTATGGGATGGAACTCCTTCAGAGTCAGGAAGACAAGCCACTGGCATTTCCCTGATGTGTTTGCATGGCTCAGATTTGCTGCCTAGATGGTTCCAGGTGAGGTCTGAGAGCTCACGCCTGTAATCAACCCCTGAGCCATTCATCATCCCTTCCAGGAGACAGGAAAGATGCTAGACTCTTCCATGCTGGCTCCTCCTGTCAGTCTTCTTGAGAGGCACTATGCTTTCTGAGGTCTGTTAGTTTTCCAGACCTAAGTACTCAGGGCTATCAGTTGCAGCAGACTGGCAGAGCTCTGGTCTCGCATGCATGAGGCCGTTGGTTAGATTCCTAGTACCCACTGAGGATTTGAGAGCAGCCTGGGCCCTACCTCAAATGAACTCACACCCTGAGTCCCCTCTCCACGCTGCTCTTCCAATTGTGTAAGATTTATGCTCCCTGTAACCCTAACTAAAACCATGGGCATTTTGCCTCAAAAGATGTTCCATGGATGCCTGAAAAAAATGACTGATAGCCATGATGTTTTAAAATTGTGTTCTAAAGGCTTTTGAAAAGCAATAAATTACATGTGCCAAGCCTCACTTTTCTTATGTCACACAGTCCTGTTCTCAAGCCCAGTACAGAGAGACCTTTTATTCCCATGCTGACCTCTCACAGAACTGTCCACACCAAGTCCCAGACGAGACCCAAAGGACAGTTGAGGACTTTCTACTCTACCAAGAGCTCCACAAGCAGACAGCAGCTCCAGGGCAGAGCAGCTGTCCCCTCTTCGTGTCCTAGCTGAGGTAAACCCAGGGTTTGACTTTGTTGATAAGATTCAATTATTTTAAGTTTTTGAAGCAGGGTCTTCTCTGTCATCTAGGATAATCTAGGCAGCCCACCCAGCTCAGCTTAAGTGCCAGGATTATAGTTGGAGTAAATAAACCCAGCTTACATCTGATCTTTTTTAAGACAGGTTTTGTGTGTATAGTCCTGGCTGTCCTAGAACTCACTCTGTAGTACAGGCTGGTCTCTAACTCAGACATCTGCCTGCCTCCGCCTCCTGAATGCTGGGATTAAAGGTATGTGCACCACTGCCCAGATGCACATCTTGAATCCCAGCTTTTGGAAGGCAGAGGTAGGAGAATCTCTGTGAGCTGGAGGCTAGCCTGATCTACAGAGCACATTTCAGGACAGTCAGGGCTACACACAGAAACCCTCTTTCAAATAACCAAGAAACATTTAAAAAAATGATTTACACTTTTTGGAACTGGAGAGCTGGCTCCGTGGTTAAGAGCACACCTGTTGCTCTTCCAAAGGACCCGAGTTCCATTCCCAGCACCCACACGACTGCTAACAACTATCTGAAACTCCAGCTTCAAGGGATCTGATGCCCTCTTCTGGGTTCTGAAGGCACTGCATATACATGCTGCACAGAGGTACATGTAGGCAAAACACCCATACATATAAAATAAAATAAAATAAAATAAAATAAAATAAAATAAAATAAAATATAATTTTAAAAGTGTGCAACACCACATCTAATGTCTAAGAACCAATCTTGATAAAATCCTTGGCCTTTGGAAGGCACGAAGATTAGGCTTTCAAGGTTATCCCCTATCTAAAAAAAAAAAAAAAAAAAAAGACAGCCAGGGCTACAGAGAAACCCTGTCTCAAAAAACAAACAAACAAACAAAAAACCAAAAAAACAAAACAACAACCCCCCCCAAAAAAATCAAGCCAGGCAGTGGTGGCACATGCCTTTAATCGTTCTAGTACAGCTGGGGCTCTGAAGAGAGACCCTATCTCAAAACAAACAAAAAATCATAAACAAAAGAACCCCCCCCAAAAAAACCCAACCAACCAACCAAAAAACAAACACAAAAACCAAACAAAATAAGAAAGAGGAAAAACTGCTCATGACGATGGGGTCCAGTCAGGCCTGACCCAGAGGCTGCCATGTTCCCCTGGCTTGTGGCTGAGGAATGACTGAGGAACCATGGAAATGGGGAGATGGCTCAGTGGGTGAACTGTTTGCCACTTAACCGTGAAAATCTGAGTTCGGATCTCCAGAACCTTCCCATAGACCACAGTAGCAGACTTCTGTAATCCTAGCTCTCTTATGATGAGATGAGAAGAGATAATCCCTGGACGTTTGCTGACCAGCTAGCCTGGCACACACAGTGGCAATTAACAAGAGATCCTGTCTCAAATATACGGAGGGCAAGCACTGACACCTAAGGTGTTCATCCTTTGACCACCGTGGCATGTATTCAACTCAAACACAAGAAACACATGTGCGCACACATGTGCATGTGCGTGCACACACACAAACACAGACAGACAGACACACACACACACAGCTGGAAAAAAAAGAATCAGACAATGTCTCTGGGATGACCCTTTTTGACCAGCATACTCAATACGGTGTAGATAGGGCAGAATGGCCATACCTCTGCAGTGGGGCCGTTCTCCAGTCCAGGTACCATTAGCAAGACATACCACACTGCTGGGCCCAACCAGCTGGAACCCAGGGTTGCAGGTAAAATGGACTTCATGGTCCACTAAGTACTTGCTTCCAAACTTCTTGCCATCCGGAGGGGCATCCAGAGCTGGGCAGGAAACTGTAAGGAAGAGAGCAGGGATTAGGAGCCTTACTGCCTGGGCTGCAGTCATGGAAACATGGAAATCACTCATAAGACCTCTCCCTGTGTTGAATGACTGCTGCAGGCTGAGCATGGCCCTGGACTTTCTAAATGCCACATCTCACGAAACTTCCCAATGTTCTTGGAGATGAGAAGGAGAACAGGCTGTTGGCCTAGTGAAAACTAAGGAGACTGGAGCTCAGAGACTGGGGGCTTCTACATGCAGGGCCTCAAAGTGTGGTGCGGAGTGTCAGATTGGTGAGATGACCACTTAACTGCCTCCATTTTCTTTTATCTCCAGCCTACTGGGTGTCCAAAGTCTCCTGACAGGCTCAGCCTACCTCCAGGCCTGCTCTCCCTGCTCTTCAGTCTTCATTCAAATGCTACCACTTCCCAGTTGAAGCCTTGGCCACCGTGTATCTCCTTCCCTCATCTGCTTCGCTTTCCTCTCAGCCTTTGTGACTGCCGCGTGTGTCTTCACATTCATTGTCTTCACTATCAGTGTTCTCTGCCTGAGTGAAATCTGGCCTGTGCTCTTCCTGTAGCCTCAGCCCCAGCCAACTGCCTGGCATACAGAGTATGTTCTATAAATCAGCCTTGAAAGAAATGGGATTTACTGAACCTCTGATGAAAACTTTCTCTGGAAATGGTACCTCACACAACAAAGGAGACCCAAAGAAATGAAGCTACAGTATAGGATTAATGATGTCAGACACCCCACAGGTTCCATCTCCTGTCCCCTGAGCCCCTAGACCAGGGGAAACTCACCTCTAAGCCTAGAAGGTGTAAAAGATGCCACCAGGAAGACATGCCTCAGCATTAGAGCTCTCCCTTAGTGGAGGGAAACGGGGGGCAGGGGGGGCATTATACCCCAGATAAGTGGGACTTGCCCTCAAAGCCCTTCTTCTACCCCAAATGGGTGGAGTCACCGAGGAATGAACTTTCAGGAATGAAAAGCCAGAGGCATGCTTGTTCATGGAAAATAACAAACATTTTAAGTGCAGCTTAGTAGATCAGGGCGGAAGGGTGGCGTGCCTGCCTGGAGGGCAGATGTGAGAAGCATCTGAACCTTCCAGGCTGTGAACTTAAAACCATTCTGAAAAATAGGCTATTGCACTAAAAATAAAAACAGGCCCAAAAGCAAAACCAGGGTTGACTCTGCTCTCTGGGGAGGGCAAGGAGCTGAAAAGCACCTTTGCTTGCAGAGGGATGTTTTTGACAATTTTGTGGGATCATAGGTTGCTACCTATGTAGCTATTAAGCCTAGAATAAAAGGTATGAGAGGAAATGGGCTGGGTGTGGTGACAAATCATAGCTCTTGGGAGCCAGTGATGGGAGGGCTTTAAGTTCCATGTCGGCCTGAGCTAGGTATTGAGAGTCTATCTTAAAATAACAACAACAACAACAAAAACACCCAAAAAACAAAACAAAACAAAAAAAAAAAAAACCAAAAAACCAGGCCTAGAAATGTAAACCATAATAACCATAATCCCAGCAGTTGAGAGACAGAGGCGGGAGGATCAGGAGTTCAAGATTATCTTTGGTTGCACAGTAAGTTTGAAGCTGAGTTATGTAGCAACTTGAGCTACATGAGATAAAAAACGAAACAAGAGGGCTGTGGGGATGGTTCAGTGGTTAATGTTTGCTGTTCTGGCAGAGGCCCAGGGATCCAATGCCCTCTTCTGGCCTCCTTGGGTACATGTACACACATGTGCAAATGTACAGACATAAGTAAATGATTAAAAAATACCAACCTGGAAATAGGTGATTGTCAAATGTAAGAGGAGTGACCTTAATACACACATACACCTACAACATACACACTCTCACACATACTAATACACACACACCTACACATTAATACATACTTTTTCTCTCTCACACATACACATTCTCATGCACACACACACTCGCTCACACACTTTATCTCTCACATACATATAAACACACACACACATACATACACACGTGTGTGCACACATGAAGGACAAACTGGATGGGGAGAGTTTCGGGGAAGGTTCTCGAGTGTAAGTTTCTTCGGGGAGGTTCTGATGATTTGGGACCCACCTGGAGGTGCATCCGGGGTCATTTTGTTAACAGTGTTTTGCAGAACGACCAGCCGGCTCTTCATGTTTCTAATGCCTTCAGTGAAGCGGGTCTCCTGGCCCTTCAGCAGCTGCTGCAACTGGCGGATGGTTGTGAGGAGCTGCTGCTTGTTGAGACAGCTCTGGGGAGAGAAGAGGCCATTGCAGCTGGTGTCATCCTACCATCATGCTCTGGGCTTGCAGAAGTCTGAACCGTGGGCTTCAAACTCCCTGGTGCCCTGTAAAACACCTTGGTAGATCAGCCACTCCAAGGCACCCCTCTCTTCTGGATACTCTACCTCAGTGGTTCTCAACCTGTGGGCCTTGACCCCTTTGGGGGCTGAATGACCCTTTCACATGAGGTTGTCTAAGGCCATCTGCATGTCACATATTTGGTTTTCCAGCAGTAGCAAAATTACAGTTATGAAGTAGCCACAAAAGTAATTTTATGATTGGAGGGTCACCACAACATGAGGAACTGTATTAAGGGGTCTCAGCATTAGGAAGGTTGAGGACCACTGCATCTGTTCAATTAAGTCGCTAGGTGACAGCCCAAGTACACGCATCATACCCCCACTTCACCCTTAGACACAACAAAGCAAGGGCAGACTTAGTGACTAAATGACTGGGTAGCTAAGCAAAGTTCCTTCTAATGACTGGCCTGTCACTCCAAAGACACACGAATTCCTCCTTACTTAAGTTAAGACACTGAGTTCTGGGTTGGGTGAAATTTCCCTTTCTTTCTCCATTGGACACTTTGAAAAACAAGAGAAGAGTGGGGCACAGAGAACAGACAGGGAGGCCTTTTAAAAATGTAAGAAATAAAATAAGAGGAAGACAGAATAAAGAAGTGTTCAATACAGTCGATGCCAGAGCAGGGGCGTTTAAAAATATTATTATTAATATTATTTAAAAATAGCTTTTTTAAAAATCATGATTGTACTTAACATCGGCAAAGATGATCTGACTTAAAGCAATGTAAACATCATCCTGGACAATAAAAGGTTTCCTTTCTGTCACTATTGCTTTAAGAGTCAGGACATCAGGGAGAGATGGCTCAGTGGTTAAGAGTGCTTTCTGCTCTTGCAGAGGACCCAGGTTTAATTCCCAACACCCATAAGGAACAGCTTGCAACTGCTTGTCAGCTCCAGAGGCCCTGATGCCCTCTTCTGCATTCCAAGGTCATCCGCACCTACACATTCACATACTGCGCCCCCCCACCCCACCGACGCCCTTGCACACACGTGCACACGTGCACATGCACAGACATACACACACACACACACACACACACACACACACACACACACAGTTGAAATAGAAATCTTAAGGAGAAAAGAGCTAGGGTGGGGATGGAGCAAAGACAAGGAATACCCAGGAAGGAGAGAGGACCGTGGCCTTGGGTAACTGATTCTGGGCTAAGGTCCTTCATTTGGGAACTATGTGTCACAAAGCATGATCTGTCTGACCTGGCTTGTACTCCGAGCAAGGGGGGAAAGGCAGTACATCAACACTGATGGCGCATGCATCCTTAGGGATGCGGCCCATGGTTTAGTTTGCTTTTATTTTTCACTGAACATCAGTTGTGTGCATTGTAGTGTATATGTGTTCATGTATGTGGCCACATGAGTGCAAGGGACATATGAAGAGGTCAGAGGTTAATTTCATGTCTTCCTAGGTCATCAAGTCCCAAGTACAGGTTTTATAATTAAAAGACATGTGTAAAAGCCCGTGAGGCAGCTGGGCAGCTGAGGTATGTGGCCTCCGCAGCCTGGGCCGTGTCCAACCTCTCAGTGGAGCTGCTGTGGCCATAATGGGCCACTCTCCCGGAGAGGCTGCCAGGCCGCGGCACCTTGGAGTTTTCACCAAACACATGACTCATAGGCTAGATTCAATGGATGCTTTTGACAAAATCGAGTTCCCAGTTGCCCCTGGAATTCGTGAACCCACAGGGGCTCCTTGGCCTTCACCATAACCGGGGCCTGATGAGGCATAGCCCCAAAGGCAACTTCTGGAAAGAGAATTTTGTTTTTCTACTTCCTCCCCCGTGGTTGGCCATCCTTTCCACACAAAGTCTTGGGCACCCAGGCGGTGGCCTGTTCCTACCTGCCTAGCACTGCGTGGCCAACCCCTCCAGACCTAAACTCCCACACCTATCTTCCTGTGCTAACAAGGAACCGGGTGTCTTTGCGGCTTCTGTCCTTTCCAGTTGTGCTTCCGCTTACAGAGACCATGTTTCTCTTCCCCAGATGCTGCTGCTTCGATGCTTCGGCAGCTGGCTGGCGGCCACGTGTGGAGTGGCGGCCACGTGTGGAGAAGGCAGCCTCTATTTGTAATTAGGATTAGGACTGTGTTGGTCCGCATGTCACACAGAGGCTGAAAGGCAAGTGATTTGAACCAGATCGTGTAACCTGGGAGTGGTAGAGTCTGCGCATCGGTGCCTTCCAACCTTCCCCAAGGAGCTTCCTCATCTACCCCCACATAACCCTATATGGTGGGATCTTTTTCAGAAATTTATACTAGGAATTAACACCCCTGGAGTGGCCTTTTTAACTCTTAAAAAGTTGGTTAATGGACAATGAAAACAGGAAGTAGGGAGGTAACCCTCATCACACAGATGTCAGCTCGTAATGCAGGGCTCAGTGTTGAAGTCAAGAGTTTGAAATGCCAAAGGCTTTGCTGGGAAGGGCAAACACATAGGAACCTGGAGTGGAGCCCCAGGACCCCAGGACGTAAGACAAGAGGAGAGTGAGGTGGGGAAAGAGCCTGTATGTGATCACTGGGGCAGCCAGGTTTCTCTAACCTCAGTGCTGACCCTAAGGACAACTGACACCAGAGGCTTTATCCCTTCAACTGTCCCTGGGGCGAGATCTAGCAACCTCAGGCTGTATTGACAGGGGAGAGGGGGAAGGGAGCCCACTAAGAAGGTTTGTGATAACTTGATGAGGATGGTCAAAAGCCTTTCTCTGACCTGACCTGCCTGACCTGCCTGAGGTAGTGCAAAGAAGATCTCCGGTGCTATTCTGCTGGATGAGAGACAGGAGCTAGCTAATGGATGCCTCCCACAGGATGTCTGAGGCTCCTTACTGCAGCTGCCACTAACTGGGCAACTCTCTGATCCAGAAGTATTGGACACAGAGCTGGTGGGTGCCAGGCTCACAATCTGCTGCCCTAGTCCAGAATTAAGCCCACCTGACAATAGGGTGATGAGACTGGAACCCCTGTTCAGCCAGGGCAAGTGCACAAGAGGCCTGAGTTTGGGGGACCAGTAGGTCATGCCCAAACAGTCCCCATTTTCAAATTGAAACAGTATCATCTTACTTGATCAGGGAAAGCATCCACCTTAAAAAACAATTCAAAACATAAAACTAATCCAAACAAAGAGACACCAACGTTAACTTCCTGCTCCGTGTCACTTCTTGAGTCAGACCAACACACACACATCTTCACTGCCATCTGAACAGGCTAGATCGCCACACGGCTCTCTGTCTGCCCCTCCTTCCGTTGGATGTACTGTTACTTTCACATCAGTGGACACAGCATGTGTGTAATTCTGTTCTCAACTTTGTTTCCCTCCCTCTGTGTACTTTTTTGGCCTGGAGGGGGCCTTCTTTCTCCATCCGTTCTTTCCACTGTGCTCGTCTACCCAACACCACTGCCTGCTCAGAACATGAGCACCTGAGGCGTGGGAACAGACCATTTCCTACTTCTCAAATATAGCCTTTGCTGAGGTTGCCTGAGGAGCTGCTAAGGCAAGAGGCAAGCCTGTGTGGCAAGGAAAGTCTGAGGCAATGAGAAGGGGCTGGTCCTTCTCACTGGAAGATCCCAGATTTCATCTGTGCAAGGTGACCCTAGGCTCCCCACAACCTTCTACAACAGACCTACCATTCTGGAGAAAAAATTCATCAAGGCTGTGACTGGGCATAGGTCAGCCCCAGTCAGGGCTGCAGGAGGCCCCCACAGCCCAGGAAGGACAAAGGAGCCCACTCGGTCTGGGCCCTCGATCTCACAGACTCTCACAGGACCCTCAGTGCTTCGTTTTTTGATTTGTTTTTATTTTTCTCTTGAAGAGATTCCCCTTGGTTAAAGTATCTGTCACTGGCTTTGGGGCTGAAAGGACAGGATGGTGGTAGAGCTCTTGACCAGCATGCTCAAGTCATTAGTTCCATCACCACAGAAACAAAAAATGAAAATCAAAACAAAGCAAAGATCTCTGGCCACACAACTGGTTTATACCATTGACAAGAGGCTGTAGAAAAATTGCCTCTACTTATTTTAATAACATTTAGGGTAAAACCAAAATAGGAAAAATTTCTATTTCTGAGGGAACAAAATGACCTGAGTTTATCTTTGTTTTCTTTACTTTTTTCCTTTTTTAGAGACAGGGTTTCTTTGTGTAGCCCTGGCTGTGGGGGAACTCACTCTGTAGTCCAGGCTGGTCTCAAACCCACAGAGATCAGCCTGCCTCTGCCTCTCAAATGCTGGGATTAATGGCGTGAGCCACCATACTTGGCTTAGGGTTTATCATTCTTGTTATACCACTCTTGAAAGAGACAACACGTCACCTAATTCAAACTCAGACATCAGAAGTGACATATTTGAAGCCTTTAGTGAAGAGTGGGGTTACACCGTCAGCTCTTCTCAGGCATGGATGGCTCCAGAACATGACATCACTGCTGAGCACTGGGCAGAAGAGCCAGAGGTTCTAAGAGAGTGATGAGAATATTCTTATCTGTGGCCTAAAGAGATGGCTCAGTGGGTAAGAATGGTTGCCCAGCACTCAGGTAAAAAGCCAGGCATGGGCGAGTGCATCTGCAACCTGGGGTTATGAGAATGGACAGGAGGATCACGGAAGCGAGGCCCCAGCCCACTTCCAGGTTCACTGACAGAGTGTTTGGGATCAGGACACCTGAGGTCAGGAGCAAGTGCTTTCAGGAACTTTCAGGAACTTTCAGGAGCAAGTGTGTGCACATGCATGCGCACCCCCCCTAAATATTCCTCCTCCCTCATTCTCCTCAGGGAAGTCCTTATTCAACCTTTTATCGTTGTCTCTCAGTATTTTTCTTAAGGCCCCTCAGGGCTTGCCATGCTCACCTTTCTTTGAGAACCAACCAGGAGAGATGAGTCAGCTAGTACACTTTATACACAGATCCCACCAGGTGACTGAGGGGCCCACAGTTAAAGATGGTGTGTGACTCCAAGATTACCTGTCCTCCATCCCAGAACTTAGTAGGCTTAGCCCTTCCCACTCCATCCAGGACTCCTTGTTGGGCTGAATTATAAATGAAGTCAAGACCCAGAGCCTACTGTCAAGACTTCCACAGGCAAGATGTCTTGGGTGAAGACTGGACAGTCCTTGAGACTTTGATGTATGCAGCTGAGGGGACATCTTCACAGTGTCTTAGTGTGGCAACAGCCTCAACAGTTACCTTGCTGATAGAGCCTTGAGCTCTCAGGCGGCCACAGATGACCCCTCTGACTGGAAAGGACTGCCTCTCACCCTGCTTCCTCCTCAGCCGCAGCTATGTGCCGCGTCAGCATATTCTTAATGGAAACACAGATGTTTTGATGCCTTTAGGTCTCAGAGAGGACAGAGTGCACTTGCCAACTTGGGCTTGCTAAGCCAAGGCTTGAGGCTCTCACCATCGAGTCATGGGGAAATGTATGCATTTTCTCTAGAGCTTTACTTTTAGATCAAGTCTAGGGCTGTAACTCCTCCACTGAGCACACACTCGAAAGTGCAGAGAAAGTTCGAGAAGTCCCCCCCAGAGCTGCCCACAGCCCCAGCATTAGTCAGGGTTTTCCAAAGAAGCACAGGCAACAGGAAATAAACAGGGATTAAACATAGTTAATATGCCAGGATGAGTTTAATATGTAAGGTAAAACATACATATTTGATATATATCATATTTTTGTTGTTAAGATTGATTTATTTTTAAATTTGATGTGTGTAGGTGTTTCGCCGGTATGTATGTTGCACACCAAAAAGTATGCAGTGCCTGTGGAGGCCAGAAGAGGAAGCTGCATCCCTTGGAACTGGAGTTACAGATGTTTGTGAGCCACTATGTGTGCTACGGGTGTCTGTGAGCCACTATGCAGGTACTAGGCGCTGAACCCAGGTCCTCTGCAAGAGCAGCTAGTGTTCTTAACACTGAGCCATGTCTCCAGCCTTGGTACATATCGTGTGTGTGTGTGTGTGTGTGTGTGTGTGTGTGTAATACCTGCATTCCTATCACACACTCATGAGGGAGGAGGGGAAAAAGGAAGAGAGTGATGGGGATGGAGGGCTCATTGGCTCATGTAATCATGGGGCAAGGTCTATGTTGCTGTGGTACCTCAAGTTCAAAGGCAGCCTGGAAGAACTTCCTGTGTTGTTTGCATAAGAGAAAAACTCCATTTTAAGGGGAGTAATTCTTTGATTAAAGTCACTGATGTGATGTTAATTGTTAATTACATCTAAATAATATTCTCCCTGCAACATATAGGAAAGGCATGACTTAGCTAAGCTGACACAAAATTAATGGTCAAAAGCTGGAGTCTCCCTTCAAGGGCCTGAGCCGCCACAAGGCATTTTGAGGTTCTCTCTCTCTCTCTCTCTCTCTCTCTCTCTCTCTCTCTCTCTCTCTCTCT
>JANHMN010000002.1:192127096-192149505 GCA_030674055.1 Rhabdomys pumilio | reverse complement strand
TCTCTCTCTCTCTCTCTCTCTCTCTCTCTCTCTCTCTCTCTCTCTCTGTGTGTGTGTGTGTGTGTGTGTGTGTGTGTGTGTGTGTTAGCAGGGATAGAATTCACACACTAGAAGTGTCTACCACTGAGCCACACACAGAGCCTGCAGCTTCAGTTTGTTCATTACTGGCTGTTGGTGATTTTATATTCACACCAAACCCTTTTTGTTTTCTTAAACAATCATGGAAACAGTAACAGTGGCTTCTCCTGTTCCTCTCTCACCGCTTAGCAAGCTGTGACCCATGCTAGCCCATCATCTCTGTGACATGTGCTGAACGTATGCCACATGTCTTCTCTTCTATGCATTTTCTCCTTACCATGCACCATGAGACAGGAACATCTGTTGTCATCACTATTCAGAGATGGAAACTGAGTCACAGGGACAGAAACATACCCAAATTTCCCAGCCAAGAGAATAGCTCAGCAGGACAGGACATGGGTCTATACCACCTTGGCCCTGACGTTTTTTTGGAACAGTGCCTGTGCTGGTGACAAGCCAGGCTGTGGTTAGCAATTTGCATTCTTTTCATGAAGTCAGGGACAGATGCTCCAGGGTAATACTGGCACTGTCAGGTGACACCAACACATTGTTATGCTTTTACACTACATTCTAAATGACTGTACTTCTCTACAACCAATCTTTTTCCTTCCTTTCTCCTTCCCTTTCTTTCTCCCTCCCTCCATCCATCCACCCATCCCTGCCTGCCTGTCCACGCCCTCCCTCTACCCATCCCTGCCTGCCTGCCTGCCTTGCTCACCCTTAGCTCAAGACAAGCTACTCAAGTCTCCTGCCCAGTAGCTCCCTCTGGGTGAATATATTTTTACAAATGGTGACTCCCATGGTATGTGCAGCCCATTTTCTGAATCTGGTGGCTTTAAGTGCTGTCAAATTGTGAATGCTGTTTTTTTCTTAATAAAAATTTGTCTGCCAGGCAGTGGTGGCGCACGCCTTTAAGCCCAGCACTTGGGAGGCAGAGGCAGGCAGATTTCTGAGTTTGAGGCCAGCCTGGTCTACAGAGTGAGTTCCAGGACAGCCAGGGCTACACAGAGAAACCCTGTCTCGAAAAACCAAGAAAAAAAATTATGTCCAGTTGAGCATACCTATTGTCCCAGCACTCAGGAGGCAAAGGAAGGGGCCTGGTCCACATGATGAGGTCCAGGCTTTCCCAGGGTTAGATAATGAGATCTTATATCTTATTTATTTAGGTTTCTTATCCTTATTTTAAGTCCTAGGAAGTCACTGAGAGCATGGAAGTTTCTGGAAAAGAATATGAAAAGATATGAAAGTTCTACTCACTCAATGTCTGCCTTTGTTCCCAGAGCCCTGGGATTGCACAAGCTGTCCCTTTACACTTACAGATCATAGTCCCAGCATGAAGAAGTCTGAGACAGGATGGCTACAAGTTCGAGACTAGCATGGGCCACAAAACCTCATCTCATAATTTTAAAGGGTATATGTTGGCAATGACATGCTCAGTGGGGCAAGTGGCCAACAGACAGGTCCGAGCAAGCATGTCAGGCAGGAAGTGATATCAGACTTGTTTTGACTTGGTGAACCAAGGAGGAACATGAGCAAGACCTCAAAAAGTTCATGAGAGCTGAGAGTCCCTGTTTTTAAGTCCCTAGGTCAGCAGGAAGGACCACAAGCGAAGCAAGCCAAAGTAGAAGGCCAGAATACACAGGCCTCCAAAGAGATGTCCTGGCTGAATGGCTAATTGGAAAGAGCAAAAAGAAGTAGTCATGGTAACATCCATAACAGACTCAGCTGTCGGGTAACATACCAGCAAACTCGGAAAGTTAGACAAGACAGGAAGTCAGCTACAGCAGACCCCCTGGTCCTGTGACAACCCATGGAAGAAAATGCCCACCTGTGGAGACAGAGAGTTTTAGACATACGGAGTGGCCTCCTGAGTATTTTACGATGTTGGAAAGCACAATGCTTTCTGGACCCTGACTAAGATATCTGGTCTCCTGTGAACTAGCAGTGGCAGTTCTGTGTTTAAATGTCAAACTGCCTCTCATGCATGGAGGCCACCAGAAAGGCCACCACGCCTGCCCAGTATTTCTGTGGATTTAGGGATCTGACTTTCTGTAATCACATTTGCAAAGTAAACATTACCCACTAAGCCATCTCTCTAACCCAATTAAAAGCATTTTAAATGACCCCAAATTAAAATAATTAGATACGACGTGAACAAAAACAAGTTTCTGTTTAAAAAAAAAAAAAAAAAACCACTGATGGAAAAAAATATCAAGTAATATCTAAGCAAATGGGAAGGCGTACTAGTCACAGGTTTGCAGGCTCACTGTCCCAAACTGATCTATAAATCTAATACAATACCAATCAAAATTGCAGTGGGGTTTTTATATATAAAGAATCACTCATTCTGAAAAATTTAAAAATTTTGTTATATTTGTGTATATATATATATATGCATATATATATATATATACCCATATATATGTATGTGTGTTTGTGCATTTTCATACACATGCCACTCGTGTCTGGCTGAGCTCAGAGGCCAATGATTGGGTGTCAGTTGTCTCCTTCTCCTCCTATCTGGGTACCAAGAATCAAAGTCACACTGTCAGGCCGGGCAGCCAAAGCCTCTATCTGCTAAGCATCTATCAGCCCTCACTCTAAAACTTCTAACGAAAAAACAGAGAACCTAAAAGAGGCAAAACAATTTTGAAAAGTAATAATAAAGATGAAGGCCTCACTTTCCCCGTCAGTAAATATCTGGTAGCATATGCATGAGCATGAGCATGCAAGTACACACGTGTGTGCACGCACACGCACACACACACACACACACACACACACACACACACACACACAAAGTGAATAAAGACACTTTGAAACAAGGTAATATACTATTGATGCAGAAAAAAATCCCATGTTCGTAAGAGACTTGGCTTTGCTAAGGCAACTCAATGCTAATTTAATGGCGTTTCCATAAATACTATTAGACTATTTGAATATGCATATGCAAAACTGTGATATTCCACATAAATCCCATACTATTAAAGGAAGCTCAAAATGGATCATTATAAAAAGTGCAAAGCTATAAACATTTTAGAGGAAAACAGAAGAAAAATGTTTTGGCTTTGGGATTAGGCCAAAGGTTCTCAAATTTAATTACTAAAATTCTGGCCAATGAATAGGACTTTATTAAACTTTGCTCTACAGAAGACACCCAGTGGGGTGTAGCTGTGCTCACCTGACCTCAGCACATGAGAGGTGGAGACAGTCAACATTAGAATTTCAAGTCCAGTCTTAGCTGGAAGCCAGCCTCTTTGAAAGAAAAAGAAAAATGCAGTTCAAAGAAGCTACAAACTTATTTTTAATTCTCTTGTGTTTAAAATCTATTTAAAACAAAAAACAAAAAACCAAAAAAGCTCCAATCCATTGGACAAGGTGGGCATGGCAGCTCATGACTATATCCAGGCTACTGGGGTGACTTCCATGTGAACATTTGAACATGTGACTTCCATCTCACAAACAAAAGCAAAAAGAGGATGGCTTGAGTGGGTGCTTGATTCAACTATTTACATGGCAGCCAGAACCCAGGAAAACACCCCACACCATTTGCCAGTCATTGGGGAAACAAACACAGATCTTGCAGAGATCACACTAGGCACCTATTGCAATGATTTGGGGTGAAAACCCCCGTAGTGTCACTAGTTGCAAGGAAGCAGAGCAGCTGAGTCTTGCTTAGGTAGCCAGTGGGACATAGCAGCTATAAAATAGAGTTTGAAAATTCCTTGCAATGTTAGGCATTTATTTTCCATTTGATTCAGCAATCCCTCTCCTACATATTCATACCGGAGAAAATAAATTTATATTATGCAAAAATCTATGCAAAGCTTTTTTTTTAAAAAAAAAAAAACCATGTGTGTGCACATGTGTGCATACATGTGTACATGCATGTGTGTGTGGTGTGGCTCATCCAGCTTTTTATGTGTGCTCTAACAATTAAACTCAGAGCATCAGCTTTGGGTGGCAAATGCTTCTCTCTCTGGCCAGCTCCCTTCTCTGACCCATGATGCACTGCTCATAATAGCCAAACTCTAGACATGACACTATGGATGCTATTCTATAGGTGAACTGCTAAAGTCTGTTCGTCCCTACACTGGACAGTATTTGCCAATACAAAGACACCAAGCTGGTTTTGCTCAATGTTTTGTCACAGCAACAGATGTCAACTAGAGCGCCACCCTTACATATAGCTATGCTTTCACCACATGTACACGTGAAGACAGCTATGTGCTCTGATATGTGTACATAGACATACTCTCACTAGCGCATTCATACTTACACTGTAATACTCAAGTACTTTGATATGTGCATGGGTGCGCGTGCACGCATACACACACACACACACACACACACACACACACACACACACACACAAAACCATGCATTCATATACACATGAAATAACACACACATGCTAGCACACACACATACTAACACACATTCCTTCACGTGCTGTGACACATGGACATATGCTCACTCACCTTCATCACACACAAGGAAATTGTGAATTCACAGACACATGCATGCATGGACTCATACACGCACACAAATGCACACCTATAATGTTATTCTTAGGTGTCACAAAAGACAGCAAAATAGGAACATTTATAGACATAGAGGGACCTCAGATAGGGCTCTACTTGGCTTCTTCTGGTGAAGTCCCTTGCCCATCCTAAACCATCTCCTCCATGAAAAGAGGTGATCCTGTGGGTAATTTCCATCCTTGATGCTTACCAGCAGGTCTCATCGCTGGATCTGAGTCTTGGAGTCTATACTGTCAGGTAGATTCCAGGTACACCATGTTACTTGATGTCCTCATGAGTCCCATACTGAGTCCACTGAGAACTCCCCTGACCCCCAACCTTTCTTGGGTTGTAACCGACTCCCCATTGTGACTCAGAGTTGTGATTGCTCTCCGTCTCAGGCATCTTTTCTAGGGACATTAGCCCTATCTGAGGTGCAACCTGGACTAACCAAACCAGAGCCTTTGGAGGTAAGACTGGCATCAGAATTTCTAGAAGCCCCTTGGGTCATGTCAAGATCTGACACAGGCCAATGTTGATCTGCCCTTCAGAGAGCCATAGCAAAAATAGAGGCGAAGAGGAAATCTCTGTAGCGCAGGAGATCAACAAGCTTCTGAGAAGATGTGGCTCTCAGAGCAGAGCTCTGAAGGATGAGAAGGAAGAAGGTAACACTGAGGTTTCCCTGTGGTTTGTTCCTCTGCTTGCCTGGAACTGGAAGGATGGGGAAGCCCCAGCCATTCACTGAAGGTCAGTTTATCTAGAACTTTGAAACGAACATGGATAGCTGGTCCTTCAGCCTCCTCTGGTTTCACCTACAAGTGTTTTGTAGATAAAAAAGGCTATGCTGGGTGGCAAGGAGCTGAGAAAGCCTGGCCACGGCACAGCAGGGATTGGATCTTAGTGTCGCAGGAACACGTTTAAACTGGGGTGAGCTCAGGGCTGCCTCTGCACCAGATTTACCAGTTGCCCTGATCTCACTATTTCCCACCTAACCCCGTGCGACAGATGCCCACTCAATATCATGAGACCATGGGTCTCTGGAACTTCTCCTCTCGTGCCCTGCCCCTTTGCAGCCTGGGATGGAGTTCAGTGGGTGGTGTATCTTCTATTCGTCTGGCATTGGGCATGGGATGAAGGTTTGGTTTGGTTTTGTAATCTGCAAAACTGGGGAGATCCCATTGCTCTGGTGGGTGGGCTCACTGTAGCCTCAGGCTCGGTCCTTGCCATTTGGTTGTTGAGTAACTTCCTGTGACGCCCACTCATTACCTTCTGCACCAGCAGGAGCAGGTCTGATCTAAACCAAATTCTCCGGGCTTAGGAAGCCTTGCTGCATCCCAGGGGACTTCTCAGTATCCCAGGGCAAGCTTGCCAGTGTACAGCAATTTAGCCCCAGGACATGGAGCATGGACAGAGATCAGGTCAGAGTCCAGCCAGAGAGGGAATTTGTACTTCTGTAAGACTGGGTGGTCTTATAGAAGGCCTAGAAGACCAGCAGGGATCTTAACACTCAGCAGGCACCCAGCTTCCTCGCACATCCTGCAGCTGTTCATGCTGCTGTTGGCATTGATGGAGAAGCTGGTGGGCTGCTCCTCCATTAGGACTCTCATAGAGGTAAAGGGCCTCTCTCTGTCTGCTGAAACACGTGCGATGGAAGTTGACCCTGAACCTGACAATACAAAGTCTCTAAAATTCATTTTTATTTTCATTCTCAATTTTAAAAATCAGTTTCCAGTGGTTGATAATATCATCATCATCATCATCATCATCATCATCATCATCATCATCATCATCATCACCATCATCGTCTGGCCAAGTGGGACTTGGATACATAAATGTCAAACAAACAAACAAACAAAAAACAGAAGGAAAAAAAGAAAGGAAAAGAAAAAAAAAGACTAGACAAGACCCTGCTGTCCATATGGGTGTGTAAGAAAATGTAATTGCAACTCTAAGGCTTCAGGTACTCAGGACAGAACCACCTGAGGATCCTACAGGCCACTGCTAAGAATTTCTGAGAATGGTTAGGGTGTGGTGGCAGCAAGAATATTTCAGTCAGAAACGTAAATGTTGGGTTTGGAGAGCGCAGACATTCTCTAACAGAATTGTGCGGCCAGGTGTTCTCACCGAGACCCACAAAAGACCAATGTCTCAGTCCCAGGGCAACTTTCCCCGACTGGCGATTCCCACGCGGAGTCACCTTCTCTCGCTGGGCTGCAGCAGCCCAGGTCGCCTGCGATGACAGATGGGGGACACCCACTCCTCTCTCCATCAGCTAAACCCCAGCCCGAGATTCCGCTCCAAGTCCCAACTCCAGCTCAAGAGTGGAACGTGGCATGCCCCGGCCTCGGCACTACCTTCTCGGAGAAGTGGGATCCCAAGATGGGCTGCGGGGGACACTGACCTGGAAAGCCCGCGCTCCAGGGCTGGCAAGGAGCAACAAGAGAAGGACGAGCGTGCGCTGAGAGCCCGGCCCCATCTTGCCCCGCACAGCTTGGCTGGTGGGAAGGCAGGTCGTTGTTCCCTGGCCGGCACTGAGTCCCCACGGTGCGCGGGTCCCTTGCAGCTCCCAAGGCCACTAGCGTCCTCAGCCGCCTGCACGAGACTGTCCCGACGACACGGGGAGGCGCCAGCCTTGTGGCGGAGGCGAGAGAGGAGGGGCTGCGGAGCCTGGAATGCGCCTGGGAGCGCGCCCAAGCCTCTGCTCTGGGAAAAGACCGGTGCGACGCCTCGCGACCAAGGGTGGCCAGTACCCACTCTGGGCTGCCCCACTGTCCGCCGTCCCCACTGCCCGCTGGGAGCGACCTAGGCCCCTGCCAACTACACGTGGCTGATTGATGAGCCAAACTTAAGTCTGTTCTATTTCAAAGCCCGCATAAGGACACCTTCCTCCAGTACAGCAGAGAACAGGGTTAGTGTGGCAGAAAGATGGCCTTCACAAACTTGGCCCAGGTTAGACCACGTCTTCTTAAAAACTGTGGGCTGAAAAATGGGAGCTGAGTTATTGAATTTAGCAAATGTTAAAAGCACAAAACCAAATATTATTTCAAAATGAAATACAATGAATCCAAGACATCCTTGGTCTCCAAAACTGGTACTGGTCAAACGCCCAGGGCCACTACGGGAATGACCCCCCCAACACCTAGGACACCTGGCTCAGATCTCAGACTAACTTATATTATGAAATGAAGTGTTTTACTGTACACACAAAGTTCTTTTGCTACTTTGTACTACTTATTTATGTGAACTGGTGTTTTCCCTGTGACAATTATAACCAGTCAATTTGGGGAAAAATTGTCAAAAATGCTTCTTATTCTTCAATATCAAATATTCAGCCAAGATTTAATTCTTCATGTAAAAATAAATAAACATATCAAATTTCCTTTAATCTGTAATAAAGGATAAAATTATATTTATACTAAATAATTACTTTAAAATGAATTTATGATTTATTACCAGTAAGTGTCCGATTTGTACACTTATTCCTGAATTTCCAGGGTTGCAGAAATATTTCTCCATGAAAAAGGGCCGAGAGCAGGAAGTTTAAAGGGCTCTGAGTTAGACTAAGTCACCCACTGGACAACTCTGCCAGTTTTAAAGATAGTGCCCCCTAGGGCTTTAGGATGGTGCATACTCAGTACCTCAGAATCTATGGCCTTCCTTCTAGTTTTCTGTCTGTTTCCCAAGGGTTTAAAGTAAAGGCCCAGCTGCAGTACCTGGCTAGGGTCCGGTTAGGTAACAGCCTTGGGATGGACAGGCATGGAATTGAGGTCCCTGCACCCAGGCTACGGGTGAGCCAGATGCCTCAAATCTCCACCCCTGGAAAATGTAATTTTGTTCTCCCTGTAAGGACATTTTGTGAAGCTCACGCTTATATATGGAATGGTCCTGAAGCCCACAGCCCCTGACCTGGAGGTGCTTTTGATGGAAATCAGAAGGGTAAGCTGAGAGTCCTCTCTTGACCCATTAGAGCTGCTATAGCAAAGTACTCCAGACTAGACCATGTACAAACAGTACAAATGTGTGCCTTGAGGCTCCGCAAGCTAGAAGGTCAAGATCGAGGCATCTATTGGCAGATTCCCTGTCCGGTGAAGCTTACTGCATCCTCACTTGTGGGAACAAACAGTGGAGATCTCTAAGGATTCTTTTTTTTGGGGGGTGGGGTGAGGGGAAGAGGTTGAGACAGGGTTTCTCTGTGTAGTCCTGGCTGTTCTGGAGCTTGCTCTGTAGATCAGGCTGCCCTTGAATTCAGAGATCCTCCTGCCTCTGCCTCCCAAGTGATGGGATTGAAGACACGTGTCACCACCACCCAGCATGAAGTCTCTTTTGTAAGGACACTATAGTTATCTAATTCAGAAATATCCTAAGACCACGACTCCTAAGACTATCATACTGAGAAAGGAGTTCAAAATATGACCATAGCCAGTTCCTTGGAAAGCACAGAGCGTGGGGCACTGGGCATGGGACCTGCCGGCCACCCAAGCAGTGGCTAGCCAACAAATCCCACTGAGCTGTTTCCTCCCATCCCCTGCAGCAGAGCAAAGTCCATGTCCTTGTGCTTTGAAAGTCTTGCCGAGAGACCCAGTCAGAACACTGCATGTCACTGTCCAGGTAGAGAGAAAAGGACGGCCGCCAAACCAGGGTAGCCCGTAGAGATGGTGGGTTTCTGTGTCAGTCTCCAACGTGTCTGCTGGCTATGAGAGAGCCACCCGTTTCCTGACTGTGCTTGCCTCTCCTGTGAATGAAAGCTTTCATTCTATCTGGAGCCTCTATTTATTTTGACTTTTAATCTACCCCGTATTTACATGGCAACTTTCAAGCCCTCTTAGCGGTTCTGGTTACATAGTGGACACTAGAGGCTGGGCGGATAGGAGCAAGCCCTCTTTTCTCTCCTTTTACCCTTTCCCCTGTCATAAAGCTGAGACACACCAGATTTCAACGAGGAAGAGAATAAAACAGCATGAGGGCTAATCTCCCTTGTCAGCTTGACTGGTTTGAAGTCACTTAGGAGACACACCTCCTAGACTTTGCAAAGAGGGTGTTCCCAGAGAGGTTTAATTAGGAGAGAAGACAGTCTTTGAATATGGGGGGCACCATCCCCTTGGCTGAGGGCCTGGACTGAGGAAGAGGGGGGAAAGCAGAAGCCAGATGAGCTGCAGCCTTCTCCACCATGCTGGACTCAATTCATGAGCCCAAAGAAGCCCTTCCTCTTTCACTCGCCTCTTGTGAGGTATTTAGTCCTAGTAACTAACGAGGCAGTCTAACACAGCATGGTTGGTGACCTGCCTGGGGTGTGCAGATTCCAGCCTAAATGTTCCCTCTCAGAAGGGTGCTTCCAGAATGTACCATCTCAACCTAATCCTCCCTTCACTTTTAGGAACCTAAGGACGTCTGCAGTTTTATTCGAAGTGGCACAAATGTCTCTGCATGTTGTCTTTGTTTTCTAAAAGTCAACGGGAACTTTGGCTTTTTTGTTGTCCTTATTTGCTAATTTCCATTTGTGACCTTTGTCCTATGGCTGACTCCCATTAGTGTTCAGGTTTCATCTGAATTAATTTTCTGAGGTCTGGTCACCCTTTTCTCTCTGTCCTCAGCTATCCTGATCCACAGTAACCAAAGCAGATGCCACACAAGCAAAATTTGTCAAGGGTATCTCAAAAGTGACTAGCAGCTGGAGCAATGCTCAGTGGTTTAGAGTACTTGTTGTTCCTGCAGGTGACCTGGGGTCAGTTCCCAGTACCCACGTGGTAGCTCACAGCCATCCCTCCCTCCAGTTCCAGGAGATTCAGCATCCTTTTCTGAGGTACCTTTGTGGGTACCTGGTACACATATGGTGCGCATACATATGTGTAGGTAAAACACTCATACACATAAAATAAAGTAAATCTAAAAAGCAGGTGGCTCTGAATATAAGCTCTACAGTTAGGGCTTTCCTCCGGCTCAGTAAAATGGGCCTATCAGCTAGTCTGCTCCCTTTGCTTCCTCTCTGTTGTGTTTAGGAGAATATCTGGGGATACTGGAGGGCTGCTTTGGTGGTGGTCACATCAAAGAGAATTGTTTTGAAACCAGAGAGATGTCTCAACAGATAAAAGTTCTTGCCACAGAGGCTGATTACCTGAGTGTGAACCTTTGACTCTACACAGTTGAACCAAACTCCACAGGTTGCTTCCTGACTTCCACATGAACACCATTGTGTGTGAGAGAGCACATACATATATATACATGCATACATATGTACATACACACATGTATGTATTGTTTCTTTGTGAATTTCATATCATGCACCCCAATCCCACCCATTTCCCCTCCCCTCGCACCCGCTTTCCACCCTTGCAACCTCCCCCATAACAGAGAAGAAAAAGATCTCATTGAGGAAGCTGTAGTGTGTCACAGTGTGTCACAGTGTACCATTTTGTCCACACATCTTTATTTACAAATGTTCATTGCAATGAGTCCTTGGTCTGGTTCAAGCCCTCTGGCTTTTGCTACACTGTCAATACTGGATCCTTACCCAGACTCCTCTCAGATATCCTGCTGTTGCCCTGTGTCTTGGAGAGTCTAGAATTTTGGATCTGTAGGACTGGCCCTTTCATGTGCTCCAGCAGTTTATAGATGGGTAGATGTTGGGTGGGCCAACTCAAAGCCCTGGATCTGGGCCTGAGGGGTATCTGAGCTGGTCAGCCAGCTGGCTCTCTGGTTTTCACCCCCTCAAGACTGGCTCACCAGTAACTCCTCAAAACCAGGGCTATCTCTGCCCTGCAGTTCAGCCAAAGTGCAGGGTCCACTCCCTCAAGTGGTACAGCAGGGACATGGCCAGTTCTCCAGCTCTCATGACTCTGTCAGGGCCAGCTCTCCCACCTTGCTGCCACTGGTGACAGTAAAAGCAAGGGGAGGGGAATCTCTCCTTCACTAACGCCACCACACAGCAGACAAGAGACAGGACTGACTCTCCCATACTCACACCCTCTGGGCCAGCTCACCAGCAACTCCCAAAACCAGGGTCATCTCTACCATGCTGCCCATAGGTGCAGGGCTCACTCTCTTTTGTTGATCTCAGGGCTAGCTCTTTTGCCTGCCACAGGCAGCAAGGGATTGAAGGGGCGGGGGGCATCTCTCCTTTGCCCATGTCACTGCACAGCAGACAAGTGGCAGGCCAGCTTTCCCATGCTCACTCCCTAGGGCCACCTCAACCATGCCTGCCCCCGCCCCCCATACACACAAGGGTCAACTCTACTGTGCTGAGGTGTAGGTGAGGTACAGGACCCACTTTTTTGAGTGCTGTAGCTGGTGAGAGGCAGGGCCAGGTCTCCTGCCTGCCACACGTGGTGAGGGGTGAGAGGATAGGAGGGTATCTTCCTCATCTATTCCACTGCATAGAAGGCGAGTTATGAGGCAAGCTCACCCACACTAGTATTCTGGGGCCAGCTCACCAGCAATTCTTAAAATGTGTGGGGCCTGTTCTTCTCAGTACTGCAGCTGACTAGGGGTGGGGCCAGCTCTCCTGCTCTCATACCTCCAGGGCTAGCTCTCCCATGATACCCAGGTAAGGGGTAAGGCAATTCTGCACAGCGCTCAGACATCAACATCTCTCCCGGCAGCAGCCCAGACCAGGGATGACCACTTGGCCTTTAGCAGTAACAGACCCCTGCTGTTGCAAGGCCACAGACACAGGTGTGGCCCCTGGTGGCAGCATAGGCCATGGCCCCATGTAGTCATAGTCCCATGTGGTATCACTAGCTACTCACACTAGCCTCCCTCCCCAAACCTGATGGCCCAAAACCCACTCCAGTGGTGGATATCCCCTCCCCCACCCTTTCTCCCACACAGACAATTGCTGAATTAAAATCTGTAAGTAAACTCTTTTAAAAAAAAAAGTCAGAGCTGGTTCTTGAGACAAACCACGGGCCCAGGTCAGTTTTGTGGTGACAGGGCTTACCACCAAGCCTGACTAGCTTGAGGGTGGTTCTTTACCATCTTTACCAGTCTCAGTTCTGCCTCCTCATTGTGCCCATGAACTTCTGTTTCTGTTTCTCTCCATCTCTCCACCACTTACTTGCTCCTCTTAGTAGCACCCAGGGTCTCTGTGTCTAGGATTGTCTCAGGAGTGGTCCCCGGAGTGCTATGCCCCACTTGTGCATTATGGCACCAGGCAGGGTGCAGGGGGTCATCTCAGGCCTGAGACCCTCCTCAGACCTACTCAGCGCTGGACTAGTGGTCATCTTTGGCTAGCTCCCTGTTGGGGCTCCATAGCACCAGTCTGGTGGTCTTCTAAGGCTCACTCCTTGCCTAGCCCGCCTGAATGGCCCCTGGGTCGTCTTTCTCCAGCTCACTCCCAGAGGGTCCCAAGCAGGGTTCTTCTAGTCTCCAGGTTGCTACCCATCCTGGGAGTCTATCCAGGCCTGCCTGGCACTGGACTGATGGTCATCTCAGGCCTGCTCTTGTCAGGGATTGTTAGGCTACTGATCATTCAGATGTTCATAGGTCAGAACAGGGCATAGACATATAGCCTCTCTCCTCTCTGCCACCTACCGACACACACGTGACACAGCAGCCACACCTGCTCCTCTAGGGGCAAGGACAAATACAGTTTTTTAATGAAAGAAAATGGTTTCAGGGACTGAGGATGTTGGTAGAATCCTTGACTGATGTCAGTGAAACTTGAGTTGGCTCCCAGTGCTGCACAAACCACCGGAAGCACTCACCTTATAGCTCTGGCTGTCCTGGAACTCACTCTGGAGACCAGGCTGGCCTCAAACTCAGAAATCCACCTGCCTCTGCCTCCCAAGTGCTGGTAGATTAAAGGCGTGCGCCACCACTGCTCAGCTCTTAATTTTTACTAATATTCTGTCTGCGTAGATCAGAGACATACTCCTGTGTCATTCTTAAGTACTGTATACCTTTTTCTTTGGACACAGGATCTCTTCTTGGTTTGGGATTTGCCAAATAGGTTAGGCTGGTTGGCCCCAGGAAACTCTTGTCTCTGCTTCACCAACACTGGGATTAGAAGTATATCTCACCAGGGCTTGGCCTTTTGTATGTGGGTTCTGGGTCTCAATCTCAGGTCCTCTGCTTATAAGGTAAGCATTTTACTCAATGAACTATCCCCTCAGCATTTAAATTATTCATTCATTCATTCATTCATTCATTCATTTATCTGATAGGCTCTTACTATGATTACAGAAATCCCACCTCTCCTGGCTAAGAGAGAAAGATTTGTTGTAGAAGTCTATGTGGACCACCTGGCTACTGGCAGTGCGCACTGATTCCAGGGCTGTCCTGTAGGGCCTTCGTGGTCCCTTAGGGTGTCCACATCATGGTGCTTCTCTTCTGATCCATGCATGGCTCAGTCTTGCTGTCAGCACACTCACAACTCTGCATCTATGATTCTAAATGTCATCAACCGGGGGCTGGAGAGATGGCTCAGTGGTTAAGAGCACTGACTGCTCTTCCAGAGGTCCTGAGTTCAATTCCCAGCAACCACATGGTGGCTCACAACCATCTGTAATGGGATCTGATGCCCTCTTCTGGTGTGTCTGAAGATGGCTACAGTTTACTCATATATATAAAACAAACAAACAAATAAACAAACAAACCTTTAAAAAAATGTCATCAACCTCTAAGAAGCTATTCCGAAGGTCTCGGGGACAAAGCCTGGCATACTAGTCTGACCAGGAATAACATGGCAAGAGGAGGGAGGGGCTCACTCAGCAGGAGAGCCATGACTTCATCCAATTCCTTCATTAAACAAATATTTATCAAGTGCCAACTCCAGGCCTGGCCCTGAGCCAGGTGCTACATAATGCTCACACATATCGGTCAGCAAGCCACACAGTTGTGTATAACATGGAGGACATTGTCTGGCTGTGTACAACATCAGGACAGACCAAAGAAACTATTAGTCCTGAGGATCACTTCCAATCTTTAAAAAAAAAAATGCCTATTTAAAAAAACCCAAAACCTAGACTTCATTGTGATATAATTACAGAGCATCGTTCAGTGTCTACCAAGGGGAGAGAGGCTTTGAAAACCCACAAACGCCTTTCCATAGGGAAGGCTAAATGCCCGTGGAAGGGGCAGAGCAGTGGGCTCAGTTGGTAGATGATGCAGTTCTTGGAGTCAGACATGGCTGAGCTAAACCTCACCTGAGTACGTACCAATGGGGACTTGTGGCTCTCTACCTCTTCTCATTCCTCATTTATATGCAAATAAAAACATTTATCAGAGTCAATAAGACATCCTAAATATTGAAGAGCCAGACATGATGAAGGAGTCAGGATAAATAACACTAAGGATGCTTCAAGAAGCTATAGGAAATTATTTTATGTTTACTTAAAATTATATATAACGTGTATACATAGAGTTAAAGTTATACTACTTACTTGGGGTGATAATATTCCCTTCCCACAAAAAAATAAAAAATCTCAGCGTATCTAACAAAAACCCCAGTGTGTGGCATGGAGCACTTTCTTTTGGGCTTTTTATCAGAAGAGTCCAAGAGACTCATAAAACAATCTAGGTTATTGCCATTGTCCTCAATGCCTTCCCAAAAAAGACCCTGTTACTGAAAACACCACACACTGTGATCAAAGAGCTTAAAGAAATGGAGTTGAAACCCTGGAACCCTTCCCCGGGGACTAGCTCTCAGCATTGGCTAGAGCCATGCATGTAGCCAAAAAGCATCCAATGGTCCACCCTGCTGCAACACACAAACCACAAACACGACCATAAGCCCAACAAGATCAGAGCTTCTTTAGAGCTGAGGACAGAGCAAGGGGCCTGGGCAAGCTCAGTCGCCTTCTGCTTTCTGTTCTTATTGACAGCCATTTTTCTGGAATAAATATCTTTGGTTTTTTTTTTTTTTTTTTTGGTTGTTATAACACTGGTTAATACCCAAAGTTTTAAAAAAGTTGAACGCTTTTTAAATTTTTTTTTAAGTAATGTTTTAGTTACTTTAGTATTGCTGTGATAAAACACCATGACCAAGGCTACTTATCAACTACAGGCAGAGAGAGTGTTCTGGGAATGACCTAAGCCTTTTTGAAACCTCAAAGCTCACCCCAGTGATACTTCCTCCAAGAAGGTCACACCTCCTAGTCCTTCCCAAACAGTTCCACCAACTGGTTCAAACATATGAGCTGATGGGGGTCATTCTCATTCAAAAACCACAATAACCTTCCAGTCATTTTTATCCTTTCTTTCTGACGTCTATTTTATCCTTTCCTGATGTTGTCCCACATTTATTTGTTATGCAGATCCTTTAATATTATTTTGAGAATTCCATATATGATACTGTATTTACATCATCTCTATTCTATCTTCTCCCCTTCCAACTCTTTCTATGCCCCCAGTCCTTTTCAAATTTATGATATACTCTTTATTACTTTTATGTATATTTACATATACATATGAACACAACCTGCTTGGTCCATTTACTGTTGCTTATATGTACATGTGTTTAAGGTTGGCCGTTTGGGACTGGATAACCTCTCAGGAGTCTCATCCTTGAAGAAGACTGATTTCCCTTCTCTCAGCAGCCATTACTTGCCTGTAATTCTTTACCTAATTGTAGAGTCTTGTGGGAATTCCCCCATCTACATCAGTATGTCAAACTGGGGTTGCTATTGTGCAGGTCTTGTTTAGGTAATCATGTTGTTGAGATTTCATGGGTATAGTTTCCTTGTCATATATAGGAGACACTATAGCAGATGCCCTGGGCCTCTGACTCTTAGAATCTTTCTGCACCTTCTTTGGCAATGCGTTTTAGATGTAGTTCCGTTATAGCTGTACCAGTTAGGGCTGGGCGCCTTCTTGTCAGGTGTTCTCTGAACTTAGACCAACTGTGGATTTCTGAATGGTTTCTACCTACTACAAAAGAAGCTCCTTCGATGAGAGGTAAGAATTATATTTACCTGTTGGTATAAGGGTAAATAATTAAATGAATCTATAAATTATACTGGGGGTTAAAGAGATGGCTCAGTGGTTAAGAACACTGATTATTCTCCCAGCAAACACTGGTTCAGTTTCCAGCACCACAAGGCAGCTAACAACTATCTGTAACTCCAGGTCCATAAGATCTGATCCCCTCCTGCTTCTGTGGGCACCAGGCATGCATATATGCATAGACATACATGCAAGTAAAACATCCACCCACTTAAAGCAAATAATAAATAAATAAATAAACAAACAAGACTATACTGGTTTAGGAAAGTGACAATAGTACGTTCTCCTTTAGGGTCAATGACCTCACAATGAAGTTGACTGGGTTTACAGTGTCAGGTATGAATTCCTTCTGGATGGCCTTTATGTCCAAGTGCATGGCTTATACTTTGGTTACCTATAACATATAAGTGCCATTATTGCATTTTGAGGCTATCTTGTCAACCCTGGTCATTGTTGAAGTGGTTTTGTTTTGTTTTTTCAAGACAGGATTTCTCTGTCTAGCCTTGGCTGACCTGGAACTCCCTCTGTAGACCAGGCTGGTCTCAAACTTATGGAGATCCACCTACCTCTGCCTCCTGAGTGCTGAAATTAAAGGTGTGTGTCACCAAATCCAGCTCATTGCTATGCTTTATGGGTGTCACAGCTAGGTAGGACTATTGAATGCTTTCCCCCTTGGCAGTTTGAGGTCCAGAAGTTGCCCCACAAACCACACAAATAACAATCTCAGTCACACTGGGATAGTTTATTGAGCATTTGCCCCAGGACTGATCGATCAGGAGCACAGACCAGACTCGGGAGCTGGCTTTGACCTGGAGCAAGAATCCTACAGAGGTTCTAAGCCTGAAATCCACAAACATCCATGCCTGATTATTCCACCAATCAGGATTTAGAAATAGGGGACTTCCTTAGGAACACGTCTTTGTTGTATGTTCATCCTGTCCTCATTGGTTGGTTGGGTTATTCAACTGGTGAGGAACTTGCCTTGCCTAACATTCATGTCTTAACTTGGCAACCAGGTTCAGTTACCTATGCACATGTCTCTTTCTGCCAAGTAAAATGCCAATTCCCAGGGAGGTCTTGGGAACTTAAAACTTTACTCCACTTCTACTCAAACTGGAAGTCCTATTCCAAATGGCTTCTTATATTGGTGTAGGTGTCTCTCTTATGTTGGGGTCCATCCCAGGGGCAGCTTATAAAGGCAAAGGCCATAAAAGCTCAGACATAGGTGGAGGAAGTGCTGCCAGGCAGTTGGTTCAGGTCCAAGCTTATTGTGGCTAACTGTAAAAAGCAGTTCTAACTGACCTCAATTGTGATTGGTTCCCAATCACCAAATCACAGACCATAACAGAATATGCAAACAACTCCCGCATGAGAAAGTTTCTTTGTAACAGCAATTACAGCATATAAGAAAGTTTCCTTGTAAGACCAGGAATTCAAGGTTCATACCTAAACAGTAAAAGCAATATACAGCAAGCCAGTAGCCAACATCAAACTAAATGGAGAGAAACTTGAAGCAATCCCACTAAGATCAGGCACTAGACAAGGCTGCCCAATCTATCACCCTACCTATTCAATATAGTACTGAAAGTCCTAGCCAGAGCAATTAGACAACAAAAGAAAGACAAAGGGATACAAATAGGAAAGGAAGAAGTCAAAATATCACTATTTGCAGATGATATGATTGTATACTTAAGTGACCCTAAAACTTCCACCAGAGAACTCCTAAACCTGATAAACAACTTCAGCAAAGTGGCTGGATATAAAATCAACTCAAACAAATCAGTAGCCTTCCTCTACTTGAAGGATTAAACAGGCTGAGAAAAAAATTAGGAAAATGACACCCTTCACAATAGTCACAAATAACATAAAATACCTTGGTGTGAATCTAACAAAGCAAGTGAAAGATCTGTATGACAAGAACTTCAAGTCTCTGAAGAAAGAAATTGAAGATCTCAGAAGATGGAAAGATCTCCCATGCTCCTGGATTGGCTGGATTAATATAGTAAAAATGGCCATCTTGCCATTCAGATTCAATGCAATCCCCATCAAAATTCCAAATCAATTCTTCATAGAGATAGAAAGAGCAATTTGCAAATTCATTTGGAAAAACAAAAAAACCCAGGATATCAAGAACTATTCTCAACAATAAAAGAACTTCTGGAGAAATCACCATCCCTGACCTCAAACTGTACTACAGAGCAATAGTGATAAAAACTGCATGGTATTGGTACAGAGACAGGCAGGAAAATCAATGGAATAGAATTGAAGACCCAGAAATGAACCCACACACCTATAGTCACTTGATCTTTGACAAAGGCACTAAAACCGTCCAGTGGATAAAGGACAGCATTTTCAACAAATGGTGCTGGTTTAACTGGAGGACAACATGTAGACGAATGCAAATCGATCCATTCTTATCTCCTTGTACAAAGCTCAATTCCAAGTGGATAAAGGAGCTCCACATAAAACCAGATACACTGAAACTAATAGAAGAGAAGGTGGGGAAGAACCTTGAATACTTAGGCACAGGGGAAAAGTTCCTGAACAGAACACCAATGGCTTATGCTCTAAGATCAAGAATTGACAAATGGGACCTCATAAAATTGCAAAGCTTCTGTAAGGCAAAGGACACTGTCAATAGGACAAAACAGCAACCAACAGATTGGGAAAAGATCTTTACCAATCCTACATCCGATAGAGGGTTAATATCCAATATATACAAAGAACTCAAGAAATTAGACTCAAGACAACCAAATAACCCTATTAAAATGGGGTACAGAGCTAAACAAAGAATTATCAACTGAGAAAACTCGAATGGCCGAGAAGCACCTAAAGAAATGTTCAACATCCTTAGTCTTCAGGGAAATGCAAATCAAAACAACCCTAATATTCCACCTCACACCAGTCAAAAAACTCAGGTGATAGTAGATGCTGGTGAGGATGTGGAGAAAGAGAACACTCCTCCATTGTTGGTGGAATTGTAAGCTGGTACAACCACTCTGGAAATCAGTCTGGTGGTTCCTCAAAAAAAAATTGGATATAGCATTACCTGTGGACCCAGCTATACCACTACTGGGCATATACCCAGAAGATGCTCCAACATATAACAAGGACATATGCTCCACTATGTTCATAGCAGCCTTATTTATAATAGCCAGACACTGGAAAGAACCCAGATGTCCTTCAACAGAGGAATGGATACAAAAAATGTGGTACATCTACACAATGGAGTATTACTCAGCTATTAAAAATAATGAATTTGAGAAATTCTTAGGTAAATGGATGGAACTAGAAAATATCATCCTGAGTGAGGTAACCCAATCACAAAAGAACACACATGGTATTCATTCACTGATAATTGGATATTAGCCCAGAAGCTTGAAATACCCAAGATTCAACTCACAGACCACATGAAGCTCATGAAGAAGGAAGACCAAGTGTGGGTGCTTCGGTCCTTCTTAGAAGGAGTAACAAAATACTCAAGGGAACAAATATGGAGACAAAGTGTAGGATAGAAACTGAAGGAGGGGCTGTCTGGAGACCATTCCACCTGGGTATCCATCCCATGTGCAGTCACCAAAGGTAGACACTGATGTGTATGTCAGGACGTGCATACTGACAGGAGCCTGATGTAGCTGTCTCCTTAGAGGCCTGCCAGAGCCTGACATATTCAGATTCAGATGCTCACAGCTAACCATTGATCAAGGGTTCCCAATGGAGAAGTTAGAGAAAAGACTGAAGGAGCTGAAAGGGTTTGTGGCTCCATGAGGAGAGCAACAATACCAACCAACCAGAGCTCCCCAGGATCTAAACCACCAGCCTGGGAGCACATAGGGAGGGACCCATGGCTCCAGCTGTATATGTAGGGGAGGATGGCCTTGTTGGGCATAGGGGGGAGAGGAGATCCTTGGTCCCATGAAGGCTAAGCTAGATGCCGAGTGTGGGGGAATTCGAGGGTCAGGAGGTGGGAGTGGGGGGATATGTGGGGGCACATCCTCATATAAGCAGGAGGAGGGGGGACGGGATAGGGGGCTCCTGGGCGGGGTGGGGTATGGGGTAAGGGGATAACATCTAAAATTTAAATAAAATGTCCAATAAAGAGAAAGAAAGAAAGAAAGAAAGAGAGAGAGAGAGAGAAAGAAAAAGGAAGAAAGAAAGAAAGGAAGGAAGAAAGAAAGAAAGAAGGAAGGAAAGAAAGTTTCCTTGTAACACTAACAATAGCTTCAAATGGCTGGTGAGACAGGCAACAGTTTCCTAGGTCTTAACAGTTGGCATGGTAACTTTAAATACTCTGAGAGTTAGTCCTCAGGGAAGGGGCTTCTGGGTTGGTTCCAGCTGGAGATTTGTCCAAGTACTGTTTCCAAAGAGTGTGGTATTGTCTTAAGTTAGGATTTTACTGCTGTGAACAAACACCATGATCAAGGCAACTCTTATAAGGACAACATTTAATTGGAGCTGGCTTACAGGTTCAGAGGTTCAGTCCATTATCATCAAGGCAGAAAGTATGGCAGCATCCAGGTAGGCATGGTGCAGGCAGAGCTGCGAGTTCTACATCTTCATCTGAAGGCAACTAGTGGAAGACTGACTTCCAGGCAGCTAGGATGAGGGTCTTAAAGCCCACAACCACAGTGACACACCTACTCCAACAAGGCCACACCTCCTAATAGTGCCACTCCCTGGGTCAAGCATATATAAACCATCACAGGTGTCTTCAGCAATAGGGTCTCATCTTTAAATTCTGTAAGATAGCAAAGGGCAATAGCAATGGCCTATATTGTTTGGGAGTCTACTAGATTTCCACTGACCAGCAATTTGTAGGAAAAAAAATTCCTATGCTTGACAGTAAGGGTTTTGTTATTCTATGGTTCTTGGGGAGAGAACTGACAATCTAAGTGCCATTTCTTCAAATTCTATCAACTATCCGTCTGTCTGTCTTCTATTATCTATCATCTAATATGTGTAGACACAATGTGTTTTTAAGTTAATATAAAACAACACTTCCCAAGGCCTTCCAAACACCCTTAATGCTATTTACTCCTCTGCCCTGCACACCCCTCATACTGGCCTCTCTCACCAGGTTCCTCCCCAGTTCTCCCTGCTCCCTTTCCCCGTTTCTCCCCTTACAGCACCTGTCCAGTTACCCTACTCTGTAGAGCTCTTTCCTCCCTTGTCGTGTGGTACTGGAACTCTTCTTAAACAGATTTTATAAGTTCAGTGTTTAAATCCATAGCATGGACCAGGTGTGGTGGCACACACCTTTGATCCCAGACCTTTGGAAGCAGAGGCTGGAGATGTCTGTGAGTTCAAGGCCAGCCTGATCTACAGAGTGAGTTCCACTGCAGCCAGAGCTATGTAGAGAGAACCTGTCTACAAAAGTGAATAAATTATTTTTTTAATGTAGCATGCTTAATTTTTTTAAGGTCTTTTCTTTCATCTTCAAACTGGCAGAAGGGCATTTAGTAAGTAAAAATGCATTTATTAGTTGGTTAGAGGCAAGGAAACAATTCTTCAGAGATGGTGTTTGGCACCACCTACTGAATAATTTGTGTATATTTGCCTGTGTATAAACGGATTTTGAGGAACTACTGTCAAGATTATTTTCACCTGAATTCATGTTCAGGACAACCTGTGGTAGGAGAACTTTAACAGTGAATCCATGATCACTTGCCCTGGGTAACTTCCTTTCAATATAAGTACATCAGCCTTCAGATGTTTCAGACAGAGTCAGTCTCAGCCCAGTCTCTGTGGCTTTTCCACCGCCCAGTCTCAGATGCATCTTGCACATCAACTTCAGCTGTTTTATGCAGACTGAACACCAGGCCCTTTTTGTATTACCTTCACATCTGACTAGCAAGTAAACAAAGTTTCCCC
>JANHMN010000002.1:192083160-192127086 GCA_030674055.1 Rhabdomys pumilio | reverse complement strand
TTTTGTATTACCTTCACATCTGACTAGCAAGTAAACAAAGTTTCCCCTCTCCCCAGGACTCTGAGGACAACCTTTTACAGACAGTGCCTGCTCCTATGATACTAGCCTCTTCCCTTTGCTAGGAGGGAGACCTCAGCAAGCTGGTTAATCTCTATGACTTTCTCATCTTTATTCCAGGAGGAAGTTATAGTAATGTACTTCCCTGAAACTTGGGTGAGACAGCGGTGAACAAAGCCTGGAACCCTGCAAATACTCCCAACCCTCCTAAAACAGCTCAGGCTTGCCCTCTGAGGTTTCCACATTCCCCCACACAGCTCTAGGCTGTGAGACAGTCACACTACACCTGCTTACAGAGGACACACTTTATGCCTGGTGCCCTAAGGCCACACAGGCTCTTCATTTTTCTGGTTTATCATGGGTTTTCTTGGCTGTAGTTTTGTTTTGAGATGATGGTTTCAACTATGACATTCTGGCTAGTCTACAACTCTGTTTAGAACAAGTTGTCCTTAAACTCACTGAGATCACCAGCCTCTGCCTTGGGAATGCTGAGATTAAAGACATGCTCCTCTACCACACCCAGGTTTTATACACACACACACACACACACACACACACACACACACACACACACTATATATATTCATTCATTCTTAAGGTGATGTCATCTTTATGTACTTATATTTAGTGTGCTTCCCTTTTAAAGAAAACATTAGGAAAACACAGAAAAGCAGGGGCAGAGCTTCAACTCTCCCACAGTTCACTGCCCTAAACAACCTAATATTAGTTGTCTTCTACAGAACTAGAAGCAGGCCCATGGTGATGTCACTTCCTAGACTAACTGGCAAACTAGTGTAGCCATATAAGACAATATACTCAGAAGCCAAGTCCCCCATTTCTGGAGCCAGTCTCTGAAGCTCCCAGGCTATTCTACCCTTTGGGCTGGCTGGCTGCAGACAGAGTGTCTTTCTTCCACAGATGGAAATAAACTGTGAGATCCTCCAGAGCCATACAGAGCAGGCAGGGTTGCTCTTCCTACTTCACCCACCCAGAACTGTTAGCTCGGTTTTTGTTTGTTTTAAGACAGGGTTTCTCTGTGTAACCCTGGCTGTCCTTGAACTAAGTAGACCAGGCTGGATTCAAACTCCTCAGACACCCGCCTTCCTCTGCATCCCGAATGCTAGAATTAAAGGTATGTGCCACTATGCCTAGCTCAGACAACTTTTTAAAATCTGATTTTTAAAAAGATCTATATGTTATATGAATATCTTGCTTGTACGAAGGTGCATTGCACGCATATGGTGTATAGTGCTCTAAGGCCAGAGGAAAGCATTTGATCCCTTGGGATTAGAGTTAAGGACAGTTGTGAGCTGCCACATGGGTGCTTGGAAAAACCTAAATCCTCTGCAAGAGCAAGTGCTCCTAACTACCGAGCCATCTTTGCAGCCCATGGATAACTTTTGACTGGTTTTCTGAAGGGCTGGGCCCCGGCTGTGATCACATAGTAGTTAAACCTCAATGGCAGCACAGGCTGCGGGCCATTCAACAACTTGCTGCTCAGTCCTCTTCTGCTTCCCATACGTGCACAAGTCACATGTGCCCCTGTTCGTGCCTCATACATGTTCTTTCCTGTTGTCACACATTCTTTAACTCAAAAGTGGCAACCATTGCACAAGAGGTGGACAAGCCACAATTCACTCACTATTCTTGTCTGGTGCTGACTTTCACTGTCTCTAGTTTTAGTGTGTGTATAAAAACCATGCTCTGTATTTTGAGAGATCTCTGAAAACATCAAGAGAGCTGGCATTACCAACAATGCTAAACATTGCTGGACTTTTCAGACTGAGTCAATGGTGTGCCATGAATGATACTCTCATTTCGTCACTGAGAGCTGACGGACGGACGGACACACACACACACACACACACACACACACACACACACACACAAATACATATAAATATACACACTCAGGAGTACACATTTATGTTAACCTGGTTTAGATACTTCCCTGTTTTGCTCTGCTGTATCATAACTGAGGCTGTGCTTTTTCTGACTTTGAGCTATACCTCTCTTTTATAGAATTCCATGTCCTGCCACCTCCTGAGTCCAGATCTCCTATAGATTTTCATGAGGCAGCACTAACAGATAACCCCAGAAACAATCTCCAAATGTCAGAAAACAATTTATTTTAAAAAAACAAATATTAAGGCACAAAAATACAAAATTTCAAACAAAAGTCCTTTAAATTGTTGTGTTCTATATTCAAAGAAATTTCTCCCAAATTATAATTTAACTTTTAAAAATAGAGAATCTATTTTTAACCTCTAAACTTTCTCCCCAAAGAAATGAATGTTTTCCTAATTCTAAAGAAGCTTCTGAATACAGCACTGAGTTCCTGTTCTATAGCATACACTTCCTTAAAAATCTAGTTTTGTCACTTATATACATTTATATGCTCAGAATTTTATATATTAAACTTCTTTCTGATAGATGTAAGGCTTGGTGTTTTGTATTGCTTACTGCATGCTGTCAATCATACGAAGATACAAATATCAGAACGAGAGACAAAACACAGCATGATCTCTCTCAGCTTCGGTCATGTACAGCCAGGGCAATAGGCCCAACCCTTCAAGAGGGTATAAAAATCAACTCTGTATGTATACTTTATGCTTAATCTTGACATTACAGGTATAAACATGATGTACCGTGATACAGGTGGCACTCTCCACAGGATAGGAAAAAACAAAAACAAACCCCCAAAACAAAAAAACCCCAAGAAACGCATGGGTCCATCTCCCAAGCTAACACTTTCCACCTCCTGTTTCTTACAGAAATGCAGATTTTTAAATATTAACCTAATTCAAATCATGAAAAAATGTCTCAATCAAGCTTCATATGCCTCCAAATCTAACATGAACTGTATAACAAGAAGTCTTGAACACAACTGGAGCCTTATCCTTAGCCTTCTCAATTAAAAGACAGGTCCACCCAACAGCATCCTGAACAGAAACAGCTGAGCACCTGCAAGTCTGCAGACTTGAGGCAGACAGGGAAGGAGGCTGAGGAGCTGCATGGTGGTCCTGGGTAGACCTCCTGTCCTTGTGATCTACAGTGACAGCATAGGGACACATGCTGGGCCCCAAGAAACACTCACCTTAGGGCACTGAACATCAGTACCTGGCAGCTATCACTAAATGAAACAAGCATCACACACATGCTTGCAAAAACACTTGTAAGGAGGTTAAGATGGAAGTCCGCTTTCTCTGGATGGAAGCAAAGAGTTCACTTCAGCCTGGAGCTATGCCCGAGGAAGCATTATTTGTCTTTGCTCATTTCTTTTTTTTTTTTTAGAAACACCACTGCAATGGTGTCAGACATTTCCCCAGTCATCAACTGCAGACTCACACCCTGTTCAATGTGTAGCTCCTGCTGGCTCTAAGCAGAAATATTCCAGTGCAGGCATGTGGTTGAGGGTCAGCTGCTTCATGCTGTGAGGACAGGGCATTAAAAACAAACATCAAGTGGGCCATGGTGGTGCGTGCCAATAATCTTAGCAAGAGGTTCACAAGTCTAACCTCAGCCTGAGCTACACAGTGACACCCTGCAATGCTCCTCCCCCTGCAAGACAACCCGAGTTTTCAAAGAACTGGGTTAGAAGGTGGACTATGACAAACCTGAAATGGCCACGCAACTATAGAAATATACCTCTACCAACCCTTTTGAAATGAGTACGCAGGAAATAAACTGAGAAAGTAGGCATTTGAAGGAAGAAGGTTTGTTTTGTGGTGCCACGGTGAACATCATCACAGGCTCTGGACAGTGCTCCTCCTCGTCATGCTCATGTCTTCTCAATCATCCCAAGTTATTCTAACTCACGGCCAGAAGTCCTCCAGAGAGAAGGCAAACAAGACCCGGCCTGTCATTACCACATTGTATGTACAGCCTGATATCTTTGGTCACAAAAGTGGCAAAACGTTCACATTTTCATCACTCTACATTCAAGTGCCTTTCAAGTCTAGAACATTCTATATTCAAAAAATATTAGAATAGAAACTTTCAATCATACATTATAAACATAATTTAACAAGGTGTAAAATACAGTTGATGCATGGTATGGTTAGATGTGTGTAACCAACTGGCACTTCACAAGTCTCCACAAGGCTCACAAGAAACAGTGCACCCTGGGCTGGGATAAAGTGCTATAGGGGAAGTCACGTGGCCAGGTTCACAGCAGAAGTAGCAGCAGCACGTGTACCTGTGGCCTGCAAGTCTTTGGACATACCCTCAAGAATGTCTCTTTGTGCACACGTGTTCCCAAGCTCAGACTCCGTGACCTGTAGTGTGTGGTAGTATTTACAAACAAGAGCTTTGTGTACACCAACGAAAGGGGCAAGATTAAATATATGAACATGCTCGAGCTCCAATATTGTCACTTCAGTATAAAAAATCGAATAAAATTATCACTACAAAAGATGAACACCGCTGTGTTAGCATTCAGGAGAATCCTGTTATCTCAAAGTCGAGGGGAAGGAATGTTCACAGAGACTCTTTTCCTTTCTTTTTGGTGTTTGTTTTTTGAGGCAGGGTCTTACTATGTAGCTCTCACTGGTTGTCCCAGAACTATGTAGACCAGGCTTGGCCTTGAATTTACAGAGATTCGATTGCCAGTAGTGTGTCACCATGCCCAGCTGTGGACTCTTTTTTCCGAGAAAACTGAGAGACACAACCTGGCATGCCTGTGGCTGCCGCCTAAGAGGCATCTGAACACATGTCGTTATCACCTCTTAAGTTGTTTCCAAAATCCAGCAGCATAATGGCAATGAGACTGACTTTATGAGTCAGTTTCTGAGGGCGGCAGACCCTCCCACACCTGAATTCTTCATCTGCATACATAGATCTCCAAGACAACAAAGGGAAACTGTATCATAGCGAAGGAAGTTGTCAGTTTTAACCACAGCCAGGCTTTCCCATCACCTGACCCTGCTCCCACGCACATTGGACCCACTGGGGTCCTGATCACATTATCTTTTCTGAAGAGAACATTTTTTCAGCTATTTCAGATCTGGTCATAATTTCCTGGAAAAAAAAAATAAGACAGGTGTCAGATGCTGGTGCTAGATCTAGAACCTACAAAAATGTGCTAACCTAACAAGTCACTGTTTAATCTTTTTAATAGACCTAAATTTAGAGAAGTACCAGACAAAAACCATGCTGTTGCCTCCCCGCCTCGCCCCCGTGCCCGCTCTCTAATACAGTAGGTCAATTACTAGCAGAGGCTGGAAGGGTCGGCTTCCTTCTGCCTAGCATGAGTTTAGGTTCTGTGACAGGCAGAACTGTAGCTAACAGGGACCTCGTGTGACAAACTTGTCTCATGTTACTGAATCCACGGAGTTACTTATTATATCAAATAAATGAAAGTGCACCACTAACTAGCCTTCCTGCACATCCCTGTAGGTTATCGATCCTCCACCATGCTACCCTGCTACAGAGGAACACAGCACTACTTCAGAACCACCCCTCTCGGCTCTTCTCACACTCTACAGCCAATCCCACGTGCACCACCTGCTAACACTGCTCTTGCTCTGTACGAGCCAATGCTCTGTCATTTATCTTTTAGTCCATATACTACAGGTGTGCCCTGCCTTGGGCTACCCTGCAATGTCTAGATGACCCATAGTTAACTTTTCCTTCCAAAATCTTTATTTAAATTTCATGCTTAGTATGTAAAGCTGGAAGGAAACTATTCTAATAAATTATCTACACATTTTCTAAAGCTAAACAATGGACACACAGGCCTTAAAAAAACTTTCAAACAAAGATCTCATGAAATGCCTCTTCTCTTCATTTACACAGCTTTCCTCCTGCTGCTCTGCCTTCAGTGAGACTTAGCCCACAGTCTTTCACACTTCAAGCCGGCTCTATCTCCTTCCACCTGCTCAGTTGGTAATTGCTTCAAAAGATTATTTTTCGAATTAGCTTCTGAAATGCACTGTGAAAATGGAAACAGCTCTAGGGAAATAAGCAACAGAATGTTTACCTCATCTGAGTCCACTAACACTGGGAGAGCTCTGAAACAAAAGAGACAAGAACAGTGTCACTCAAACAAGGCTCGAGAGTCAATGAAAACCTAATGGACAATGACCAAGACCAAGAAGGGAGCACCCAGGCTCACTAGTGTGAGTTCTCTGGAAGGGAGCACCCAGGCTCACTAGTGTGAGTTCTCTGGAAGCATCAGATGAGCCACTTAAAATCCTTCAGACTCTACAGTCATAGCTGTGGGGCAGCAGGGCAGCAGGGCAGCAGGGCAGCAGGGCAGCAGGGCGGGACCAGGGTTTAGGGTACTGGCAGTGTTCTACCTTTAAATTATATAAAGGGACTTATTTAAAAACCTCACTGATATCTACCTAGGATGTGTGTTTTCTAGAATGTGTATTCCTTTAAAAATGTTCAGTCTGAAGTTAACAGAAATATTTTAAAAATCTGAACTTTAAATAGAAACAAGCTAGAACAAATGCAGTTTTACTGCATATGGGGTAGCTGGCTACAAACTCACGAGCAGTCCACACACCCACACTCCACCCTGTTTATTTCTTAACCCTCTGCTACTGTTTTACTTTTAGCCACTGGCTGGGTATCTGAGTGATGATCTGCTATTTAACTAGAAAACTCACATTTCATGCTTTTATGAAAATAAAGAGAGATGAGTACCATGTTATCAAAGGTAGTATTTCTTTTTTATGGAGAACACCTATTTAGAGATGTGTTTGTTTATTATATGTGTGATAGGTGTATGTGCCTGGACCACAGGTGTGGAAGTCAGAGGGCTATGCAGGGATTGATTCTTGCCTTTCATCCCTGTGAGTCCCTGCAATTGAACTCAGGTTGGCAGGTTTGGCAGCAAGTGCCTTTACCTGCTATGGCAGACATAAACACATCTAAGCTTCCCCACATTTAGGGATGAAATATAAAGAACCTTGAAGCTAGGGGGAAAATAAAGCAAATACATAAAAAAATAAAACTATCACATAAAACAAAGCCTACATAAACATGGGGATGGAAATTAAAAATGCAGATTCCTTCTGAAGCCTTCAAAGCCCAGGCTGGTGAGACAGCTCAGTGGTTATATGCCACCAACATGGTGACTTGAAATGGCTGTACAATGGAAAGGCAGAGAAAAGGGTCAGGGCTGTGTTCAGCTTTATAAGAAGTAGTGATGGAGTCCTACATCCATCCATCCATATATACACACATATATACACACACACATATAAACACACATGCATACATGTTCATATACACTTGTGTACACACACACACACACACACACACACACACACACTACTTGAGATACACTGAATGAAATCCCCTTAAGCTACAGCCTGAGGTATAGACTTGAACAGAGGATATTTACACATCTGTGAACGAAGAGGGAATATTTTCTTCCACCCACTTCAAATCTTCATCCTGCAGAAATAAATATTTATATTTAGTTTTTGCTAAATCTTAGCTGAGAACATAGTTTCTGGCAGCATGTCTATAAGTTTATATACTTAAATCAGATGCATGGAGTCTGTTGTTTTTGCATGTGCTCTAGAACCTGGTGTAGGCACCACATACCAAGTGCCATGTTTTATAAATAAACAGAAAATTGCTGATTTTTCTGTTTCTTGGTTTTAGCTAAGAACATAACTGTTTTTTTTTTCCTTTTTGTCTCAAGAAGTCAAAATAAAAATGCAGAATTGACTTGTAAGATGGAAAATCGCAAAGGTTTATTTTGATTTTCTTGCTTCTACCCCTTATTATGCATGATTTGTAAAAATTTTTGAGTTTATACTTTTTACAACAGAAAACTATACTGGGCGATGTTCTAACCCTAGCAAAGCACTCAATGGAAACCTGTGCTTATGTTTGTATTCCCACAGGAGACAAGAAAGGCCATCAGGCCAGGCAGTAGTGGTGCACGCCTCTGATCACAGCACTCGGGAGGCAGAGGCAGGTGGATCTCTGTGAGTTTGAGGCCAGAAACCCTATCTTAAAAAATAAACAAACTCCCTCCCCCCAAAAAAGCCAATCAGCTGGGGTAGCTAGATGTTTTCTTTTCTAATAAAAATTTACTTCTAGTTATTACACTTAGAAATAACAGTGGACAACAAATCCAATTTTTCTTTCCTGTGTACCTGGCTACCTAATTGCAGCACTAAGCATTTTGCTGACTGAGATAAGGCAATGGAGCCCATTTCTGTGAGTGTAGGTAGAAATTAGTAATGAAAAATGAGACACCTAATTTCTGATCAAAAGTCAATCCTTAGTTTAGAAGAATGGATAAAAATTCTCTGTTGCATTTGTGACTATTGAACTTTAAATAAACTGATATGTACCACCAAAAAGAAAAGACCTAACAAGTATGACAATAAGTATCCCTCACGGAAGTGTTTCAGAGTCATGTTTGGTATTTTCGAGTACTTGTATATGCAGCACAGGGATGGGATCCAAGTTGAAACAAAATTCATTTATAACTCAGACAGTACCCGAGAGGCTGAAGGCAATCTTACACAGTATTTGTAACAGTCTAGTAGACGAAACAAAGTTTCACAATAGTTGTCCCACTTGTAGTGTCATACCGGTGCTCAAAACTTTGGTGACTTTGAATTTTCAGATTAGAGTGCTCTACCACAAGCTCTAATACTAGGTGAAAAAAACTGAGGTTTTAAATTTCCATGAAACCACTCAAAGAACACATTTCACAGATTGCCAAAAATAAAAATAAGAGACTCTGTCAAATCCAACAGACAGCAGTGTTGTCATACAGCATCTGTGTCCTTCTTATACAGTGTCATTCCAAGGCAGCAGTGTTCGAGAGTGTACAAGGCTTCACCCTGCTTAACCACTGTCACCACCACTTTTATGCACAGCCAGCAGCTGTAAGGTATTCTAAGGCTCATCTCTGAGCCAGCTGTGGCAGTGCAGTCCTCTAATCCCAGTACTCAGGAGCAGAGCAGGCAGAGAGAAGCAAGTCTGATCTGCAGAGTGAGCTCTGGGTTAACCTAAACGCTGGCTCAAAACCAGGCAGAACTGGTTCCAGAGCCTCCAGACTCTGTGACCAGAGGGCACCAGGCACACACGTGGTACACATACATACATATGAACACTGATATACATAAAAATAAAGTAATGTATAAGCCCATCCCTGCCCTAAGCTCTACATTTTACTCATGCTTTCAGGGCTTTACAAGTCTGCTGCTTTGGAAAGTGAATGGGACATACAAAGTCCTCTTCCCAACAGGTAACTGTCTGTACTATGCCTAAGGCGGCTTCAAAAGAAATGGCTTGAATTTGCTTAAAAGCCACCACTGACTTTTATCAAGACAAAGCCTCAGTCTGGGATGAGCCTAAGCTAGCCAAAGACTCAGACACAGCAGCACTGGGGAAGCTGAGGCTGCTGGCCAAGCCCAGCCCAACAGATGCGAACAGACAACAGTAACACAGCCGCTGTGGCCTGAACTTGCACCAGAGTGTAAAAACAGCTGATTTAATAACACACCTTAGCAACAGCTCCCTTGACAATCAGTGACTCAGGCATGGATACAGACTCCAAAGTGTTAGACAAAGACTCCACTAAATACAGATACTCACGAAGTTATCAGAAGTAGGCTTAGCTGTTCCATTTGAAACCGTTTTTGAGGCTCTTAGTTTTATTCCTTCAGCTACAAAGTGAAACATCAGAGACATAAAAGATTAGAAAATTATAACTTCACACTCAATACCCCAATAAGAAAAAAGATTATTTTTTTAAACACAAATTAGGAATAGACACTTTGATCAGGGGAGAAGCTTAATATGCCATTTCAGGAATTAGAAAGAAGCAAAGGAAAACCTAATAGGCTTATGATCTGATATTCAACAATGGAACAATTTACAGGTATTTCAACCCACATAATACACAATGTGTCAGTGCACGGTAGGGTGACTATGTCACTTCAAAATGATAATTTCTTTGTACTAGGGATGAAGCTACTTTGAACAGACACTGAATTACTAACTATAGTCACCCTACTGTATAACCCACTAGGCCTTGTCCTCTTGTCTAACTAGAATTCTGTCCCTTTTAAGCAACTGTTGTCTACTACTGTTCCTGCTTTTCTCCTTGTCTCAAGCTCTTTTATCTCTGCACCCGAGATCAGCAGTTTTGGCTTCTCTATCTGTAATAATAACCTGTGGTACCTGCCTTTCTGTCCCTGACCTGAGTAGTGTCCCCCAGGCTCAGGTTCTGGTAACTGTACATCATAAGCAGGTTTTCATCTTACTGCTCTGAGGCACCTGCTGAGGAGCTCCAGCATGCACATGCCAAAGTTCAATTTACTTCCTAGGTTTCATCATTAGCACTCTAACACACACGCGCGCACACGCGCACACACACACACACACACACACACACACACACACACACACACACACCATGCATACTTGTCTTGGCAATTTTTACTTGCTTGACATATAAGCAGCAGTGTGTGGTTATTATATGATATAAAATTATTTTCTTCATATTTGATGAGAGCTTTTTATTTTTCAGGTATTTAAAACATGCACCTGTGTCTATGTGGTGTGCACATGCGGGTCAAACTCCTCTAAAAGACCTTTGCACTGCCCATGACTTGTAACAAGTAGAGTGACATATCCTCTTCAACTGGCTCTCAGTCATGCTGACTGTACCCACTGTAGGGTTGGAGCAGCTCACTGTTATCTTGAATGTCCCTGATTACTGAGAACAGTGAGCATTTTCAATGTGCACCCTGTCTATTCAAATCTCCTATCCACTAATTACCATGTGGGTAACCTTTTGGTGAATGCTTTCCTTTATCATTCTCTACTTTATTTCTTTTTTTCAGGGACGTCTCTCAGCCTAGAGTTCACTGCTTCAGGAAGACTGGCTGGCTAGCCCTATAGATCTGCCTGTTTCTACTGCCCCCATCTCCTTCCCCACTCTAGCAGTGGTGTTACACCTGGCTCTTATGTAGGTGCTGAGATCTAAACTCAAGTTATGTGCACAGCAAACATTCCTGAGCTACCTGGCCAGTGTATGGGGATATGTGTGTGTGTGTGTGTGTGTGTGTGTGTGTGTGTGTGTGGTAGAGACCAGAGGACAACCTCTGGTGTCATTCTTTGGGTGCCATTTATCTACAAGAGCCTGGAATCAGTCAATAAAGCCAGCCTGGCTGGCAAGTGAGCTCCAGTGATCTGTCTTTCCCAGTACTGGGGCTACATACACGTTACCATACCCTTTTTTTTTTTTTTTTTTTTTTTTAATATCAATGTTAAAATTGTTCTGGGGACTGGTGTCCTCATGCTTGCAAGGCAAACCCTTTACAGGCTGAGACATCTCTCTAGTCCTTATAGGAAAAAATTTGAAATATGTGTGACCTTGCATCTCAAGTAAAGATTTCTTTCTGTTAAAATATGTACAATAGGCATTAAAAAACAAAACAAAACAAAACAAAACAACAACAACAACAACAAAAAAAAAAACCCCACACATCACGCACTTAAATTTTCAGATGTTACCATGAACTCCTCAACTTCATCATCAGAGTCATCTATCAAGGGCATGAAGGCATACCTAAATAAAAACAAAGGAGCCTTTGAACCTCATCACTGTCAGTCACTGCATATAAAAAACTGCATTGTCCAAGTTTCTTATGCACTAGGATAACTAGCCCCCCACCCACCATACTTTAGCGTTTTCCCTAATGAAAAGAGGGTGCTAATTTAATTAGTGACATTAAAGGTAACAAGATCAAATACCTTCTCAAAAATACTGTTGATTAAAGGTCGCCCAACATGCCCAGTCATTTAAAACATTTTTATTATACTTATTTGTGTGTGCATGTACATGCATGTGCTCACACAACAGGAGGTTAGAGGACAACTTTCAGTTGTTTCTCTACTTCCAATATGTAGGTCCCGGCAATGAATTCAGGCCTGCAGGCTTGAGTGCAAGAACCTTCCCCAACTGAGCTACCTCACTGGCCTAATATGATTACTACTCACTGAAGGCAGAAGGAAACACACTTCCGAGTATGCCCATTTCATTTCCCGTAGAGGGATACAAAAGAAACTCAGTAGTTCTCTCCTTAGAGAAGAAGGTGCAAGAGAAGATAGGCTGGCCATCAGTCCACAGGAGAGCTTTCTGAACCATCATTCAGCCCTGTGACATCAGGTCCTGCTCTCCCTGACCAGCTTTCCAGAAATTAAAAATAGGCTGAATATCTGGATCCCAAACTGTATACCTGTATGAGCATCAGGTCAGTGCTCTAGAAGTTTCTGACTGAGCATTTTGGATTTCAGATTAGGATGCTTAGCCAGTAAAGTCTATGCAAATATTCTAAACTCTGAAGAAAAACTACCAAACCAAAAGCACTTCTAAGTATGTGGGTAAAAACACTGCACCTGCTGTACTAACTGAATAGTCACCGTCCTGACTTCTATTTACCATGACTTTTCCACACTTCTCCCCAAGTGTACATTCTTTCCCAGCCTGGTTCTTCAGGTGCTAACTCTTATCTCACAGCTATACTGTAAATTCCAGCTCTTTACGGAGTCATCATCTATGTGGCAGACTGCTTAATTCCTCTACCTTACAGTTTTCTATCCATTATGCCTGTTGTCTCACTTGACTACACAACTGCTTAAAAACAAAATACTTCCTAACAGTCTCCTTCTGTTTTCTGTCAGGGTCCCTACAACCATCATGGCCAGCAGCTCCCTTCTGTGAGGTGTGAGGTAAAGAATGAAACACTACTTTAGCAGGCACTGCGTCAAAACTTCCAGAGTCCGACCTTAAGGTTTATTTTTCTTACATATTTAAGCACGGTAAAACTTTGGGGGGAAAAAGTCCCCATACGACAATTATCATAACAAAGCTTCAGGGATGGCTACATCAAAACTCCCTTGCAAAGTAGTAAAGCACCTGTAGCCTTTACGATGGACAGTGCTCAGGGTAATAAGCACTACTGACGGAAGATGCAAAAGTACATGGACCTTTTTCATGAGGGACTAAATAATGCTTAGGACTTGGGGGGATTCAAACGGAGGCTGGCTCCATAGAACAGCAAAAAGACCACCAGGTTGTTAGACAGCATCTACTCCAGCTTTCTAGGTAAATGGGTGTCAGTCATTTTCTTCCTCTGAAATAAAAAAAGTCTCATGCTTAACAATTCTGGGTTTTATTTAATGCTTTCTGTGAGATGTGCCTCCTATAGTTTAACACCACAGAAGATAGCCAGCCAATGCTTCCAAAGCATATTTCTCCATGTTGGTTACCTCTGATTATTTGCTGATGGTCTCCATAAGAACATTATCACAATAAGGATGAGTGAAAAGAGGAAACTCCAAAATGCATCGTCAACCCACAGCTCCATCCAGTCCTAGAGTAAGGTTGATACAAACACAAAACATCAACCTTCTGATAAATGTGCAGACATCCCACTCAAACCGTACACAGGTAGTACTGACACCTTGTGAATAAACATGAAATAGTTTTCTTCTAAGGAAACCTATGCTGTAAGCATTGTTTCTAAAAATCACACATATTTCCCTTCACAAAATTTTAGGACAAACAGAAAGATTTAGGAAAAAAAAATCAAAACGAAGACTTAGAACTTTAAGCAGAAAATATTAAAGAGGAGGGGAAAAACAGAAGGTTCAGCTTCTCTCCTTCAGTTGCCTCTTACATTGCAGTAGCTTGAGGCTTCCAGGCACCATGTGAGCACGCCTATGGTCTCAAGAACCAGGTTCTGAATAAAAACTGTGTGTTCTTCCAGCTAGACATCTGGACATCTCCCCAAAGCCAATGCTGAATGCAACATCAAAGCAACCCAGCAGACTTAGGGGTTTAGTTCCATCCAGGTACAGAGCCAGGCTGGGGGTGTAGCTCAGGGAGGCAAAGCACATGCTTAGCATGCACGAAGATCTGGGTACCATCTCTAGCACCAAAAGGTAAAGAGAAAGAATAAGAGGCACAAAATTCTTTTTCAAAATATATAAAAGGAAGTTCAGAAAAAGGGATAAAAATTTCAGAGAAACTTGTTCAAATAGTTATTTACATTTGGTGTTGTGAGACAGGGTCAAACATAGCCCAAGTTTGCCTTGAATTCTGGATCCTCCTGCCTCTTCTTCCTCCTGAGGGCTGCAATTAAAGGTTTTCACGACTGCCAGTTTATGTGACCCTGGGGTTAAACCTAGAGTTTGTGCATGTGAGGCAAGCATTCTACCAACTGAGATCTACACCCAGCTTCAGAGTTACTTAAAACAGAAAAAAGTTTTGATAATTCTATAGAAAATAGATTTTAAAAATGCCCAATAAAATTATTTTACAAACTAAACTCATTGAAATTCCACAAAACAGTATAATTAAAAACAATAACTGTTTAAATAATTAATTTAATTAAATGCTTTAATTTTTCAATAATTTAATTAATCACTTTAATTATCTAATCAATAATTTAATTACATCTTAAAACATTTAAGATTTTACTTACTGACTGGCATTTTGCGATCCTGAAGGTCTTTGTTGTCCACACCATAAACACTATAGAAGCTGAAAGACAGAGAAAGTCACCTTTGAAAGAACAGACAACACTGAAATGGGTTATTTTTGGAAGAGGCATAGATGGCTTACCCAGCACAGCAAAGATGAGCGTATTTGTAAAATGCCTATACAGTGAAAATTTCACTGTGTTCTTTCTTAGCCTTAGAGTCTTCATAGTCTGTGCCAAACTTATAAAAATGTGAAAAAACAGTTAAGGAAAAACATGAAAAATGGCAAAGTATAGTTAAAAGAAAACATAGGATGCTGGATTAAGGTGTGCATCACCAGGCCTGGCAAGACTAGCTTCAAAAGTAACACAATCCAACTAATTAGGACCTACTGTGAGATCTTATAAAAAAATGCAGACACACTATACCCCTTGGACATATCAAATGAAACAAACAAGTCTGTTCTCGTTAAGTCATCCAAAAGTGTTCTTTACAAGCTAAGGGATTAAAAACTCAAAAGCAAATCTGAAACTGCCTAAACCTTTACTTACCAGAACACTGTTTAGGTCAAGTGTAACTCCCCTACCGCCACCCCCTGGAGAAGGGACAGCAGTGACAGAAGCGCACAGGCCCCACAAGGCGGAGAGAGCCAGCCCAGCTACTGCTGCAGCAGGAAAAGGATATCCACCAGCACAAGCCCGAGTCAAGGAGAGAGAGAGGCAGGCTCGCCAGAAGGACAAGGTCAGAGTCATTCGCCTGCAGCAAGACAGCAAGAACAATGACCAAGCAGGAAACGGGGTGGGGTGGGGGAGGCATGGGGAGACATAAGAAAGACTACCAACTCTGAACCTGTAAGTTAGATTCTTACAGGATTAACTGCTTTTGTGTTACGTTCACTGAAATCAAAGTCAACAATGTCATTATCCAAAATCATTAATTTTATATCTATCCTTGCTTGTATCTATCTGCTTGTCATCTGTAGCCATTCAGGAAACCCATTTCTCACTTTATAGTACTAAAAAATGACCAAACAGCAGCTGACAGTGGACTTTACAAACTCAAGTTCTACACTTGAGGACTATAGTAACTTACTTCTGGCCATCACTCAATACCATCCAGAATCATTTTAATTTCTGGATTTCTTTATGACCACTGAGTAAATTAAACCTTTCATCTTGCTTTCCTCGCCTTCCCACACCAATATACCAGGAAGTAACAAAGTCCATGCAAAGGAGACATTTCTACTACAGTTACTACCTGAGTGTTTCCCAATAAGGTACTCTGTGGATACTTAAGAAGAAATCTTTGAATATATATATCTTTAAGTTTCCAAGAGAAAACAGCACATTTTGTTTGTTTGTTTTGAGACAGACTCTCTTTATGTTGTCCTGGCTGTCTCTGAATTCTCTTTATTGTTCATGTTGGCCTCCAACACAGAGATCTACCTGCCTCTGCCTCTCAAGTACTAGGATTAAAGTTGTGGACCACCACACCTGGCTATAAAATTCTCCAGGATAAAGTCTAAAGCTCAAATGCTTAATGCAAGGATCTGTTATTCCCTGACTTCTCAAAAGCTCCAAGCACAAACCACTTTGGAAAAGAGGCAGCCTGGGCTCCTTTTTAAATGCACAATGACACAGGACAGGCCATTAGGACAGAGAGGTACTGCTAATGGAGGGATTGCCTCCATTTCTACTGCAGCCCTGCTGTTCCAGCTCCAGAGGTGTCATTTCCTGTCTATTCCCCACAAGAAGGCAAGTATCTCTGAGAAGCCACTGCAGAGGCTACACAGGACCCATCCATGTCATTACATCTTTCCCTACGGCTTCATTTGCCAGGATTCCCCACCACAGTTACACACAAAAATAAACCTAAGCTGGAACATGTGAAGTCTCCTGTTTCTGCCAGAGTTTTCCTCCCGCCTCCAGTTTTAAACAGCACTCTAAAATGATAATTTCTTCTGCTATGCTGCTTTAGTGAAGTCACACAACTGTCTCTTTATCAGGTGTGAACTCTGTAAACATAGAGACAATATTCTTTTTGTGCCTCATTGTGTGAGGTGTATACTGAAGTGTTTATACTTAATAAATTAACAAGAAAATAAAGACATTCCTATCTGGGGAGTTATTACTTTCTTGTCTTAAACTAAACTCCTATATTGAGAAAATAATAATGTACAATTATATTTCATTCCACCACTATTATGAATTAAAAGTAATCTGATTTTAATAATACCACCAACTATTTTGGAAGGACATGGTAAAGGATATGAACCACACAAAAATGGAGTCAATAACTGCTAAAACAATGTCAGTCAAAACAACAGCTAAATGTTTAGAGCCCTGAAAGATAAAAGTATGGAAAGCCGATGTTTACACAAGTGTCACTGCAGTCTAAAAGTGTCATCTGATGAAGAAGAACAATTTTGCTTTTCATCCCCTCCAACTCTGTACTGTTTTATACCTTGATAGAATGTGTTTAGCACATAGAAATCATCTGTTTTGGGAACAATAAATGTAATTTCTTACCAATTTATTTTATGTTAGAAATGTAGCAGTGAATCTGAATCATTAATCTGCTCTAAGCTCCTGGCAGGTGATCGCAAGGCTAAGCTCCTGGCAGGTGATCGCAAGGCTCTACACCTGCCCAAGAGCTCTTAATTTTGTTGTGCCTTGACTAGCTCAATGGCTGAGCACTTCCAAACTTCCCTGAGGCTAACACACACTCCCCTCTGGTATTCCTGGTTAAAATTCAGAGCTCTTAGGTGGGGTACTGGAAGGGATCTTAGAGTGGATTAGTAATTCACTGCTACAGAGAAATAAATGGATTAGCAAATAAATACAATGCTTGTCATGCCCCAGTCTCACTCAGACCTACCATTTCAATCTCCTTCCTCTTCACACCAAACCTAGAGTTGGGACTATCAGAAAAACTAATTCCTGACCTCCCCTAATGGTAAAGGGACACACTCATGCAAAAAGGCAGAGTGAAGGTGGGAGATGGTGGGAGGGGAGAAACAAACTATAATTTAGGCACTTGTTTCAAAACAGCCAGAATCTAACTGCTGAGTATGTAAATTTTAAAATGTATAATACTGTGTATTATATTTGGGGTAGTATTTTTCCTAGTCTTTTAAGAAAAGATAAATTTCCTATGAATTATATACATGAGCATATAGGAAGGATTCATAATTATGAAAAGGAATAAATATGCTCAGAGAATAAAACAGGTTGGAAATACACAATGCAGATGCATCAAGACAACTGGAATAAGGCTTTTAATATTGTTGAAAAACGTCCTCCTCTAAGAGCCAAACAAAATTATGTGAGGTAAACTTACGTGACAACACACAGATTAACTGCTCTGTGCACAATAATCTGACCTTTCCACTGAACTCAAGTACCTTTTGGATATAATGCAAGATTCTTTGGATCAGGCAAATACAGGAGCTCCCTCCATGACATTCCTAAGAAGAACCCAAGCTCCTTTCATGCAGTTGTTGGCTTGTTTTGCTTTTTTTTCCTTAGGGGTTTTCAGAGATTAAAATACCAACACTTCCCCAGATGACAAAGTGCTGCTGCCCACGTGATCGGAGTCTTCCCTGAGCATGACCTCCTCCTGGCTCTTCCAGCAGTGGGACTTGCTGAATCCCCAGACAACAAGCCCAGTCAGAGCCAAGTCAGAACTGATAAGAGCAGAGTGCTCACCCCAGTGCATTTCTATCCTGCTTCTCTGATCTGCTTCTAAGCCCAGGATTAAGGAAGACACCTGTGGATGAAGCTACCTCTAATGGCAACATCAGTGGTGCTTTCACTGTCAGCCATTTTAAGAAGCATTATGCTGGGCTCTCCCTTCACCAAGTATGAAAAAAGCAGCCTATTCCATCTAAAAAAAAGCCCAGATTGGACTTTTTCATATACCTTTATCTAAAAAAAAAAAAAACAACAAAGGAAAATGAAGAGACAAAGTATAAGAGTATTCCATAGTAACAAAAAAGGGTGATTCATGTGGCTTTTACCCCAACGACTCTCATGACGCCTTCAATGGCTGCAAAGATCAGGTAAAGCAGTCCCAGTCCAATCACCCGGTGCATCACTGTTCCTAACCGAGGCCTGGAGTAAGCAAGAAGGGGAGGTAGAGGGAGAGAAAGCACTTGTAAGTAGCGAACATCTGAACACAGAACTCGAGGTGTCAATACAGAGAGGGCACTATCTAGTCATATAGCAGTGCTTGGGTTCTCTTTCACAGAACACAATCACAGGCCCAGGAACACCTGGTCTGCCCTCTAGGACCTGAAACTGTATAGGTGCCAGTGAAGAAACTGTGTGTGCTGGCCACAAAGGTGCCAGAGGATTTGAAGTTCAAGCCACAGGACGAACATAACAAGTGCTACTTCTTAGTATGGAGGAACGGACTGGTGAACCTAGGAAGAGATCTGCCAGCTTCTAGGGGCTGACAGAGGCTATAACTTCTATTAACTACAAACCACACAAAGTGCTGTCTTAGAGGAGCCCACTGATCTTGTGACCGGACACAGAGCAGAATGAGCATAAGGGACACCAGTGCCCTCTCTCTATTTTCCTGACTCTCAGAGCAGGGGTGATAACATCATTTGGTTTTTAATCTTTAAACTTAAAAGATAAATAATAGTTTTAAGTCTTATAAATAAGTAGGGAAAATGTATTTTCTTTTACAATTAATAATCTGACTATAGATGGGACCTACAAATCAGAACTGGTTGCACATACATTTTAAAATACTTTAAAAACCCACTTCTCAGAGTACTTGGGAAAAAATGGCTTTGAAAACCTATCTAAGACAGTTGTGTTAAAACAAAACCTAAGGCAAGGAGCTAAGTGTTGGGTGTGGAAAGGAGATCAGGTGTCCTGAAGGTGGCCCCTTCAGGTTACAGGCAAGGAAGGGCTTGGAATGCACCTGCCACATTCAATTAGAAATGAAGTTGAGCCGGGTGGTGGTGGCACACGCCTTTAATCCCAGCACTTGGGAGGCAGAGGCAGGCAGATTTCTGAGTTCAAGGCCAGCCTGGTCTACAGAGTGAGTTCCAGGACAGCCAGGGCTACACAGAGAAACCCTGTCTCGAAAAACCCAAAAAAAAAGAAGTTGAATAAAAAACCATTTACAAAAATGACCAGAACTCCAAGACATGCGTGAGTTAAATTAACCAATAATATGTGAGAAATTGAAGCTTAAATAGAAATAAACCTTTTAGTCCTCAGGGGGGTCAGAACCCTCCTCACACCACAGGGAGTGGCAGATCACAATTATGACAGTTAAGAAGGCAGATCTGTAATTAGACCAAGACATAGCTTGGTCTCCATGTGCCCACCTGGTCTTAGATGGCAGTTTTCAAATAGTCTCTACTGCCCTTGTGAATGAACACCAGACACAGCACAGTCATCTGGATCCCAGGGTCAAGGCAACGCCATCCATCATTTTAGCTTCACTCCTGTCTCCCCTGCATGAAGAACCTGGGAGCCTGCCATCTTGACCCTAGCTGTGCTCTCAAACACAATGAGACTCAGCAAGAATGCATAAGAAATGCACACACTCTTAGTACCACTCTACTACCTCTGCTCTTGCCATAGACACTTTAGAGCTCCTAAATTTCTCCTAGTATTTTTATATTAGCTAACCTAAATGTTTCTTCCCCAGTGATCTAATGTTAACTTGAAAATATCCTTAGACATGCACTTAAAACACCTGCCAAATATTTGCACAAGAGGCCAGCTGACTTCAAAATATCCTTCTCACCTCTTCAAAGCTGCCTCTGTCTTGCTGCAGTGGTATGGTTAATCTCAGGTGGGAGGACTACTCTGGGAGTGCATGACCCTTCCTGGTTCCCTGGGTAGGTCAACTGTACCACAGCCCATTAATGAGTCCTGCAGATGGGAGTGACCCAGATGGTGATTACCTTCACCTACCAGAGATCACCCACAAAAGAAGGGTTACAGTCCTCCCAAGCACTGAGTTCACCTCTGGGTATATGCCCCATCCCCAGACTGCTTTATAGATAGTAACAGTATTGCCACCAGGATGGCTAGGAGCACTGGTCCCCTGCTACTACCATCACTATTACCAGTGGAACCTGCGAGTTGGGCCAATCCCATGTTTCTTGCATACCTAGGTATACCTTATACAATGTGTGGTCTTATATCAGCCCCTAGCCTCTTGTGCAAGCTTGTTGTAACAGAGAAATAAAGACAGAGATAAATGAAGTCCTGAGAAATGAAGATTCAGCGTGGTGTGACTAATCCTCCTGTCTTTACTCTTTCAGTTTCTGGAACTTTTATGGAACTTTCAGTGGCTCTAATGTTAGAACAGGGTGTCCAGAACTTCATGGCCTTATGGTTTGTAGAGCAAAGGAGGATGATATGTCCATTGGAAAATAAATAAATGGTAGTCTCTAGTTATTTTGGTTCTGTACTTTGGGTCTGGATTTGCTGCACCTTTATAAGACATAGACTGCTTTAAGAGTTAAGGTGTGGTGGCACATGCCTATAATCTCAGCACTTAGGATTCTCAGGCCACCTTGGCTACTGGAATTCAATTCAGGATCTTCATTTGGAGATAATATAAAATGGCTAGTCCATGCAAGTTTTTTAACCCATGTTCCTGCAGAGTTTTCCCTTGGGGATTCAGACTGCAACTGACAAGTCCCCAGCTCCACAGAGGTCATGGTGTACACGAGCTGAGGCGCTAGCCTGGAGGGTCAAGAGCGGCTCCTCACAATACTCACTTCACAATGCCGTAACCCAAGCTCACAATGATCACAAGCAGGCGAGCCAGTGTCCTCTTAACTGCAGATATCAACTCCGCAAATATCAGTAAACCTTGGGCTGAGGAGCAAGAAAAGAAAACAACTGATTATTTTTTGGAGGCCTTCTCAGACTCTGAAATGACTGTGCAATGACACTGACATCAGCTGATACTTCAGGCCTCAGTGGGAGGCAACAATACCTCCAGAAGACTCACCACAGGTCTGACCAGCTAGCTCTACTGGGCAGTTTTCTTATGTCAACCTGAAACCTACTATAGCTCTCCTCCAGCTACATCCCTCTTCATGTCCAGTGAATATCTGAAAACCACCATGCTCTCTGGAGATCTCTTTTTTCCAGTGCCTTCATCAGTTATTCATTTAAGATGTTCACGTACAGTAGTAGAGTTCTGGCCTAGAATGTGCAAGGCCCTGGGTTCAAACTCTAACTCATAAAAAGAAATGGGAGCATTCATTGTGCTCCTGCTATATGACTGTGAGAGAGGCACCTTGATCTCTATCTGCATAGACTTTGAACTCTGGCTAGGGCATGTAAGCGACACAACTCAGCATGGGAAGGGCTGCATGTGACACAGTAACCCTTGGACTAGGAGAAAGAGCAACCTAATATACATCTGGGGGGTGCGTGTAATTGGTTTGGAAATGAGGATTTAAAGACTAAGTGGATATATGTGGGGGAAGAAAAGGGCAAATACAACAGCCCTTGGGAATCACAAAAAGAGGGAAAAGCACAGTATATATGCAGTAGATTGCAATGTCAGACGCCAAGAGAAGAGAATAGACCAGAGACCAGGAGCACTCATGGCTCTGGGGTCTCTGTCACACAGTCTAGACTTGGTGCTGAAGGCGGTGGGAAGTCAACATCAATAAACAGAGTAGAGGAATTGGTAAACTACAGCCCAGGGCCCAAATATATCCTTGCATATTTCTGTTAAGTCAAGTTTTATCATAACACAGACATATTTATTTGTTTATTGTTGTCTGTGGCTGCTTTTTACTCAGGGCAGAGCTGAGTCATCAGAGATCATGTGGTGTGCAAAGTCAAAAATGTTTAGTACATGGACTTTGCAGGACTCCTCAAACATACTGACAGTGACCCAGAGGTTCTTTGCTACCCCCTTTGGTGACACCTCAGATAAAGGACTTGGATTCCCTGATGGTCCCAAATGGCATTTCATTTCTTCATCTATCTCTGGTTTTTGCTGTTCTTCAGTCCATACCACCCTTGCTCTTGTTCTGGTAAGAGATCCTTACCAGAACAGAAAGGGGATGAGCTGCCTACTCTGACACTCAGTCATGTTTCAATCCTAATGCTTTATCATCTGATACTACCTCCACCTGACACTGACAGTACTTGAAAAGGAGTCCAGGGCCTATGTAAGCTAGGCAAGTTATCTACCACTGGGATATACCCCCAGCACTTAACTATCTGACTTAGAGCACATATGCAAACATCTCTGTGCATGTATATACAAGCCCATATACAGTAGGAGCAGCTCTACTATGCAGTCCTCCACGTTGGCCCTTTCTTTAGTCTTTTGTAGATATGCTTTTAGCCTATTTTCAGAAATTTCAAACATTCCTCAACAGAGAGAAATTAGTATGATAAATTTCTATGAATCTATCACTCAGCTTCAATAAATAGCAACTTGAGTCCAAAGTGGTTTCATGTATATTTCAACTCAGTTTTTTTCCTAGAGTTGGCTAACATCACTGTGTCTGTTAATAATCGATGCCAAGATCATTTGTAACTGCACTCAAAAGGACATTTTTACCCCTTTGAAATCTTCCAAAGTGTCAGTGGTAAGACCAAACCCTCACTTCTGTGGCCTGTTTGACTCTCTCTTCTACAAGCCTGAGGCACATATCTGAAACATACAACAGTAGCCTAGTCAGCTTCAAGCAGCTCACTGTGCAAACCATGGTAGGGCCTCCTTTGATCATAGGCAGCCTTTGCAGGGTGAAGAGGAGAGCACAGACTACAGATAACATAGACTTTGAAACTACTCATCTTACTCTCTGGGGCCCAAGAGACTTTCTTTTCTTTTTTCAAAGAAGATAAAAGGAAAATATCAAAAGCACTAGCCACACCTAAGGTGCCCTTACCCATATCTTGGTGTTGTTTTAATATAATTAGAGAATGAGAATTTTTCTTTTTCCAGAAAGAAAAGTGAAGGGAAAATTAGAAGGAGAAAAAAGAGAGAGAACACATGTACTAGCTCAGATGATGACCACGGTCTTACTCTAACACTGTCACTTTGTAGACAGTGGGTGGAGGGTGCACATGCTTATACACCATAGGACACCGGGGTCCTGATTTACCACTCTCCACCGTATTCCCCTGCAAGCTCCATGAATCCCCCACAGCGCTGGGGTTGTAAGTGCATGTGCAGCCACACATGACTCGTAAGTGGGTACTGAAGTTCTGCTTCAGGTCCTCATGCTTTCTTAGTAAGTGCTGTACGTACTGAGCCACTTTCCAAGGCTCCTGATAGTCTCTTGTTGGCTTCCACCTTCTTTACTGTCAAAACAGATATTTGCAAACCTATGTACAAAAGGGGAATTCCTCCAGCTATGCTCACACTAGCTAAAATACACTACACACAACTCATGGAAACAGTCAAAACTTACTTGACAGTCCAGTGCTGTTGATGTTTTGGTATTCACTATAAAAAACTGCCTTTTCAAGCATTCCTAGGAAAATAACAGCTGCAATCCAGAACTGGATTCTTAATATATCTTTCCAGTAACAGGCAGACCACAGCAGCCAGAGGACACCATATAATATGTAAACAATACACATCACCATGTAAAACTGCAGGAAGAGAAACAGTGTTAGCCTCTGACCCTCTTAACTCTAGGAAGTAGACATCTCTTGATTCTCCCACCCTTCATTTCTTAGTCTCTTTGGAAGCAGAAATAGAACAGAAATACCTACAAAGCAATTAATTACTACTGAACCCTTAAAATTCTTAAAAATGCATTTGGAAACAAGGAAGATAAATACTCACAATCATGAGAGGCCAGTCTGATGCAGAGATGTACCCATGAGGACCCACCATAGAAAGAGAAACTAGTGAGAGCAGCAACAGGGAAGGAGAGAAAGAAATACAAGAATTAATTAATAATCAAGTTTTTAAAAACATTTTAAACATAAGCTTACCTCTCCCTATCTATTAAAAAAGTGTGTTAGTAACAAGATAAACATTAAGTTTTAGGTCTTCAAAAGAGATGTATAACTAACAAATCTATCCTTGAAAGATATGTTTTAAACAGAAATAGGTTCATATTAATGACAAAAACTACAGAATATAGATAATGTATGAATAGAGGTTAACTATACCATTTAAATCCCAGACTGCATCTGTTTTCTCAGTTTTAATAGAAACAATGAAGATATGGAAGCCATCTTTCTGGGTCCTGGCTACAACATCCTGCAATAGAGAGAGTAAGTAAGTCTTTGTTCTTTGAGACAGATTAGTATATGAGATACAGTTATATAGTTCACACTTAAAGAGTTTTAATAACTGAACAGATAAAACAAAGGTAAGGAATGGCAGGCAGTGGAAGGAAGACCCTGCTGCCATTTTCTTTTTACCTCCCCCATACACAGGAAAGGGAACAAAAGGTTCTCATCCTCTGTGTCTTCTACCACTTACACTGCCACAGATTCCCCATGCATTCTCATTCTGTGCTGCCTTTAATACTAGCACTCAAATATTTTTTCTGGGTTGGTCTTGGTGACACATGCCTTTAATCCCAACACATAGGAGGCAGAGGCAAGTGAACCTTTGTGGGTTCAAGGCCAGCCTGGTCTAAATAAAGTTCCAGGCTATACAGGACCACAGAGTGAAATCCTATCTTTAAACAAAAATCTGTCAGTGGCAGTGGCTCATGCCTTTAATCCCAGCACTTGGGAGGCAGAGACAGACTCTGGAAGGCCTCTGGGAGGCCAGCCTGGTCTACTCTACAGAGAGAGTTCCAGGACAACCAGTGAAACCTATTTTGGAAAAAAAAAAAAAAAAACAAAACTAATATTGGAATTCACATATTCCATCCTAATACCACCAAACATTGAATTTTAACTATATATTGTTTTTTTAAAAATTGAGTTGAGAGACAAGTGAGATAATAACAAAAATAAGTCAGACTAGCTAGAGGTTTTGAGTCTGAGCCAGTCTGGACAGCAGTAATACAGTGTCAAAAAAATATATATAAGTACAAAATTGTTCTACAATCTCTACCATCCTCAATAGGTACCAAAATCCTTGAATGCTCAAGTCCTTCATGTAAAAGGCCAAGGCATTTGCATAGTCCACACATCCTCCTGTGTGCTTAAAATCATCTCCAGATTATTTCTAATCCTAATAGAATGTAAATGCTATACAAACAGTTGTTATATCGGACTGTCTAGGGAAGGACATGAAAAATGTCAGTAATGTTCAATACAGAATTACTCCTCTGACTGTTTTTGATCTGCATTTGGTTGTATCCATGGATGAGGTATTCAGGGGTATACAACCCACAGGTGCCGAGGGCCAACACACATGGATTAAATGATTCAACTGTCCTAGGCTGCTCTGCTACCAGCTGCTCCACTAACAAATAAAGCTGTCCAGTGGGAGCTGGAGAGATGGCTCAGAGATTAAAAGCACTTGATGCTCTTCCAGAAGACCTGAGTTTAGTTCCCAGCACCCACATCAGTTGGCTTACAACAGCTTATAACTCCTGTTCCAAGGGATCTGTATGCAGTAATCTTGTAACACACACACACACACACACACACACACACACACACACAAAAATTTAAAAAACAAAACAAAACACTAAGAACTGCCCCTCAATGATGCTAATGACTCTCCCAATGGCCTGCAAAGTCAATGTGGCACAGTCCACACCATGAGCATTCTCTCCTCCTCTCATCCTCTACTTTTCCACATAACATAGCTTGTGTAAAGAGTCTATCCCTGCCTCTGCAGTCAATGTCTTCCTATTAGATTTCTATTTGGAATGGGTGAGGAAAAACGGAGTCACTCTACAAGAGCTAAATTTAGGTTCTCCTATGCCCAATTCAGTCCTACACATAACTCCCCCTAACCTTCTCTACTTGTAGTCAGTCTTTTCCTTCTTAGTAATTCCCCTAAATTCTCCCTTTCCCCTGCTACACTGTTTCTCACTATACAGCCTTGATGTTGGAAGGTACCCACCGCTATGCTGTCTTGTGCACTGAGAACTGACATTTCAAAACAAACAGAACAACAACAAACAACAACACACACACACACACACACAAAAAAAAAACAAAAACAAAAAATGGCTGCAGAGCTAGTCTTCAGAGAGATTATTTTAAAAAAGCAGAAATAATGCCTGCAATATATAGGGAGAAACTAAAGAAAATATATTGTTTTAAACAATTCCTTCTTTTCTTTCCCAATTTTAGTTACTATCACTCTCCAAGTAATCATCAAGTTGATTTTCCAAATCTTACTATAATTTGTACTTACTGGATTTAAAGACAAAAGGGCTTACCGTTGATCCTTCCTGGCTTGAAATGTTCCTGATACCTGTTAGTTCTTTATTCTGGAAAAGAGTAAAACAAGTGCATTCTATATTACTACTTTCCATGGAGAAAGTAACTTTTAATAATTAAGATAAGACGCTCAGCGGTTGAAAGTACTGATAGTTCTTCCAGAGGTCCTGAGTTCAATTCCCAGCAACCACATGGTATCTCACAACCATCTGCAATGGGATCCGATGCCCTCTTCTGGTATGTCTAATAAGATAAGACAGTATATTCACATACATAAAATGAAATAAGTCTTTAAAGAAATCCACTCTTTAAAAATAATAAGATAAAGGCACTAAAAGAAAATAGCTTTAAAAGCTGAGTATCAGAGATGAGGTTACACTGTACTCTGAACATGAATTCACAAAGTTCTTCTTAGAGCATGCTTCCTCAATAGTGTGGCGAATGCTGGAAAGTGGGTGCTGTTGGAGAAAGTGTAGGAAATAAACAGGTGCTAAAATTCTGAACGTGGTCAAAGCCTGCAGTTTCTGAAAACCACCGAGGCACATGTGTGTAATTTTCTGTATGTTTGTTATGCTTCCATATACATTTTTTTAAAACTTCAATTTTTTTTTTTACTAAAGATATTTTCATTTTAGAATTTTCAGAAAAAAGAAATCTACAATGATTCATAACCTCCCTATCCACGTGGTGACTTAGTTAGGACTTCTATTGCTGTGATAAACACCATGACCAGAAGCAGCCCGGGGCGGAAAGGGTTTAATTTTTACAACTCTCAGGTCACACCGTATGACTGAGGGAAGTCAGTGCAAGAATCCAGAGGCAGGACTGAGGCTGAAGCCACGGAGGGAAAACTGCTTACTGGCTTGCTTTCCATGGCTTGTTCAGCCTGCTTTCTTAAACAAACCACAACCACCTGCACAGAGGAGGTTGGTTAGGAGGTGTTTCTAACCACCTGTTTAGGAGTCATTGTTCTCATGGAGAACTGGCCCCCTCCCCATATTAATTATCAAGAAAATGGGGGAAAAATGAGAGATAAAATGGGAGACAGCAGATCATAAAAACCTCTTGCAAGGCTGAAAAGAGAAAAAACAACAACAACAACAAAAAAAAAAAAAAAACAGAGGAATAATGGTGTACACCTTCAACCCCAGTCATTTGGAGGCAGGAGAAAGTGTATCTCTGAGTTCAAGGACAGCCTTTCTACATGGAGAATTCCAGGTCAGTCAGGACTACATAATGAGACTGTCTCCAGGCCAGAAGGTGGGGGTGGGGGGTGGGGCTGTTGGGGGCGGGGAGAAAGAGAAAAAAAAGAATAAAAAGTAATGGGATACCAATTTATTTCTTATATCCCAATGCACATATACAAAAACTAAAACCAAGACAAACACTTTTCTTTCTGAAAATACTGATAAAACATTGTTCAAATTTGGTGCTTATATTCACTACAAATAAATTGATTTTAACAATTGATTTTAACCAGGCAAATACTCACATTTAATGAAGGAAATGCCTGTGAATCACTGTTGCAGTCTAAGTTTTCACTTTTTGTTGTCCAACAGTCAATGTTTTTGAAGTAAGCACAGATGTCTGTGTCAGCATGAAGTTCATGTTTTTGGGACAGCTCCTATCCAAGGTAAAATTCTAAGTTATAATTTCCTTCTACAATTTTTTTTCCCTAGGTGATTAAAAAAAAAAAAACTTCATATCTAAAGAATACCAAGAATTAATTCAGTTTGGAATATTTGAAAATATGTAGTAAAATGAAATACCAAAGAAAAAAAATTATTAACTGTGATACTAAGTATAATGAAGGTGTGACCATACCATTTTAGCCATTTCAGTGTGTTCATACACAGTGTCAAGTGTAAGTATGATCTTACTGTGAGGAAAGAGATTAAGATACCACTGTAGGTGAGCATGGTAGTGCATGACGTTAATCCCAGACCTTAAAGGCTAAAGCACAAGAAAGAGCTATTCAATACTAGCCTGGGACATGAAGAGACTGTACCAAAAAAAAAAAAAAAAAAAAAAAAAAAAACTAGCTGGGAATAGTGGCTCTTTCTTTTAATCCTAGTACTTGATAGGCAGAGACAAATGGATCTCTGTACGTTTGAAGCCAGCCTGGTCTACAGAGACAGTTCCAGGACAGCTAAGGCTACACAGAAAACCTGTCTTGAAAAAACAAAAACATGAAAACAACAACAAAAAATTAAGTCATCACAGCCTATAAAACAAAGGAAAAATAATGTGTCCACACTGTTGGCTGGGATTATAGAAAAGATAGGAGAAACAGAGCAGCTCATTCACAAAGTAAAATGCTAAGAAACATAAAAAAAACCCTGAAAATAATAAAATCATCATTTGGCAGTTATTATAATAAAACTGATTCATAAGACAAGACTCAAAAGACTACTAAATTGAATAAATATTTGATGAAAAAAAACCAGGACATTACATAATCCTAAAAATACTGTTCCAAAAAACCAGAGTTAACTCTACAGTGGAGAGACCAACAAACACATCCTTTATCAACTGTTTAAGTTAACATCGAAGGACAACTCTATTGTGTAGAGTGCCTGCTAGCAGTACCTACTCGGAATCTGATTGTGAAGCAGCGGAGATAGTCAAATTGAGGGACATCTGCTCTAAATGAAAAGTCAGTACTAATAAGACAGAAACCGAGCAGTACTCAGGATAGAAGTCAAGCACTTAATAGAGACTCATCAGAGAGCTCCAAGCCAGAGGCCATAAGGAGCCCCTCACATTCATTCTTGGCACAGCCTCTGTCTTCCTTTCTCCTCTTTCTCAGATGTCTCCACTCTTCCCTCCTTGGAGACGAACTTGAACTCATGAAATCTATTCATTCTGCTAAGGTTCTGGGTTGCCAGCAACTCAGTTTGAATGACATGAAATCTCAGTTTTCTTCTCAAATTAAGGTGACTTGTCAAAGCCCTTTCCCAGTGGCTCCCACGAGCCTGATTTCAACATTACTAACATTGTTAATCTGCTCACTTGGTGCTATCACAGCTCTGTGCACACTGAAGACTTGTTTCCACTTACCTCCTCCAGATCAGGGTATTCATTGTGACAGGTATGATACTTCAGATGCCACTCTATGGTAAACTTCACAGGTCCAGAACAACTGAACGACTTCACTGAGCAGACAAAGAGTTTTATTGTACATTAATTACAGTCTAGAATAAACTTGAGGCCTCAAGAATGCTGTCTGAAACTGGCTGTTCTAATAGTAACATGAGTAAAATATTACCTAATTTCTCTAAATCACTGCAAAAGTCATTAAATTTTAACAGCTAACCCAGAACTATCTACAATACCATTCAATATAAATCCAATGTTGGAATTAACTAAGCATCCTGGCATGTTAAGTTGCGGCTTCTTTTACTCACTTACTCATCCAAAACACACTGAATGACTCTTCTGCTGTGTACCATGAAAGGACACAGTAGCTAACAAGAACAATTCCTCAAAAAGGAAAAGAAATCCTCTTTATAAACTGAATTGTTGTACGGAGGTCACAACTGGGCACTTTTTAGAAGCCTAAAAGAACAGGGTGCCAAGGGGCACTGGGCACTGACATGATCTAGGACTAAGGCATGTTACCTGAAAAAAAGCAGTAGCTAGTCAAGAGAAGAGGAGGTTAGACAGATGTACTGAAGCCTGGTCTAAGTGTGATCCCAGACCAAGGATGACTGCCTAGATACAGTTAAAACAGACCAAGCAGTCTGACTTTTAGTTTGAACACCATAAAGCACCACCAAGTGCTTAAAGTTCTAGGTGGTGTGATTAAGACTGAAAGGGTTAGGTCCACAGTCAGAGAAAGCTCTTGTTGGAGTATCTTATGCCACTACATCGGCTTCCCCAGAGCAAGAGGTCAGGGAAGGGGCAGAGAAGCCAGAGTATCTTTTTATAACACAGCCTCAGATGTTTAAGAGCAACTCTGTAGACCATGGTGGATAATGAGTACCAGAAGTCAAGGATCACTGATCTTAAAGGATGGAAATACAAACCAAGCCCACAGATAAGGCTGACAGAATTTTTGGGGAAAAAAAAATCTAATTTTGCAAATAGATTAAATGAAACAACTTAAATGAAGCAAACTTCTAAAACGTTAGAACCATTTTTAAAAGAAAAACATTCACCCTAATGTATCTTACATTTGTTTAAATTAATATATTTATTTATAATATATAAGAATTGAATATTAATATACTTACCAGAAAACTTGATCTCAGTAGAGTTAAACATAGTTTTCCTGAATATCAAAGGTCCTGATTTCTAAAGTGAAAAACAAATATTGAAAAATCTTAGTTAAAATGTTCTGTATTTTTTAAACATAGTTTTACCTTCTAAATACAGCACTCTAGTCCTTATGATACTATCTGAAAAGTCCCATATTTAGTCTTTGAGTCAAGACATTTTAAAACATAAAACTGGTGCTAGACAGATGGCTGGGTGGTTGATGCCTACTGCTCTTGCAGAGAGCCTGAGTCCAGTTCCCAGTGTCCACAGCGTATAAGTCCAGCTCCTGAGAAAATGATGCCTCCTTCTGACCTCTACAAGTACCTGCACTCACTACACATTCTTCCCTATACAGAAATTAAATTAATACACATTCCCTACCCCATACAGAAATTAAAAATAAAAATCTTTAAAAATATATTGATCACATCTCTGGCTTAAAATTGTCTCGCTGTGTCTATTCCCTAATTGATGTAAGGAACAGAAGTAGTGGCCCTGCTTTTAGGGATCATGAATTCAAGGCCAGTTTCAGTCACACAGTGAACTTTGTCCAGAATAAAAAGTCTAGCTGGGGCTTGGTGGCACAAGGCAGGAGGGGTTTGGCCATTGTGGTTGGTGCTGCTTGGCCATAACACAAACTGCACATTTACATGCTGTTCTCTTGGTATCAAAGTAAAAGTACTTTCAATAAATAGCATCTCTCCCCAGAATGATTTTGTTTCCCCTGTACTTACAGTAGTCCAAAATCCTAGAAACCCCACAGGTCAAAGCCTGCTCACCTTCCCCAGCAATGTTTCACTTCTGGAAAACTGCTGCTGCTGGGACCTTAGCAGTCAATCTAAAAGCTATAAACACCTCTCTTGGTTTTCCTTCGCCAACTTAGCTCTTCCTTACCTCAAGAATCTCCTTCCTGGATGGAGTGTGTATGTAGCTCACTAGAGAGTCTGCTTAGCATACTCCAGACCTGGGTGTGCTCCCCAGTGACCCCAAACCTCCTTTATGCAGTCTCTAGCAGCCACTGTGTCTCACAACATTAACCACAACTGAAGTCAAACAGTTCTTCCCAAGAATAAAAATCTTGCAGGAAGGAACCATGCTAAATGAAAGAGCAGTTAGGAATTATAGAGCACCAACAGGACAGGTCACTCTTTCCCCTTTCCAGCAGTTTCTGAAATACAAAGTCAGCAGCTCAGATCCCTCCTCTGATCTCCATATCCATACACCGTGGACATGCTCAACAAACACTCTACACTAACTGTAGTAGCAGGCACATTCCTCTCTGTCCCACCAAGTCTTACACTGTCTGCTGTGAAGATAAAGTCCTCTAGTCAGCCAAGCTCACTTCCATCCCAACCACTAGCACATGCCCCGTTACTGCACACACTTCCCACATGTACTTCTCTCCACACCAACCAACATAGTTGCGATGCAGCCCCTCAACATTTCTGCTTTGACCTCAATGCTATAGCTAGTTCTTCTGCCTCCAGACCTGAGCCTTCAATCTATCATTAGATGGCAGTCAGAATAATTAGCAGTTCTGCCAAAACCCCTGTAATGGTTCTCTGCTGTTTGCACCTAAAACTAACTACTGATGATCTCAGAGTCTACTCAAACCCAAAAGCCATGATGGACATTATAAAAAAAAAATCAAAATCAAAAATTCTGAGTTAAGTGACATAATAAACATTTTGCTTCCAGCTTCTCTTAAAAGGAGACTTGGCAATCCTGTGCCTAGGAACCATAGTGTTTCTTTACCTGAAGCCAAATGGCAGTTGCTTTAAAATAGCTGGCTTCAAATTTTCCTTCCTGAGGGAAGAGGGAAGCCTAAAGCGTGAGAAGCTTACAAGGCTGACAAGGGTCCTCCCTGAAGTTGCAAACAATGGCTGAAGTTGAGTAGCTGCCTGCAAGTTGGTGGTAGAATGTCAGTGACATAGCTTTTGGTTCTTATCCATGCCAGGGGCACCCTTGTTCTTAAAAGTGACCCCAATATACTCATTGGTTCACCAAGCTGGACTTCCATGGAGTTAGTACTTTCATCTGTCACTGTGCCATTAGAAACAGTCTCAGAGGGAAAGTCGTACAACAGATACCAATTTCAAGAGAGACATGCTGTCCGAGCCCAGCTCACTTCTGACATGATCTGTCTCAGTCCTATAAGTCCTGGAGCTTGAGGCTGAAGTCTAGTGAGGGAGGCCTATGGTGACCTTAGTCCCCACCACCTTCCAGAATTTCATTCAACAAACACACCAAGATTTCCCTACACTGCGACTGTCCCACTCCTTACAAAGAAAATACCTATTCATTTTTTTTCAGACTACACAAATCAAGAGTTAGGCCAGCTCCATCCGTACTTGAATACTAACATCCCAAGCATGCTATATGGTATACACAAGTATCTACTCATAATATATTGTCCCTGATACTGTGTGAGCTCCTTCAGGGAAGGGATTGTATCTAAAATTCATCTTTGCTAGAGGAATGACCAATCTAGTAAATGGCATATGGTGATGCTCAAACTATTTGGTAATTTTTATAGCTAAAAGAACCTCTTCTTTTCCTTCTGATGAATTCATAAAATAAATGAAAGTCTTATTTTCCACATTCTAAAAGATAACTTATTCTAAATAAAAAAAAAATCAGTTTGCTTTTTGCAAAGAAAGGCTCACTGATACTACTGACCTGAGCTATACAGGAAATAAACTCAGTCTGACCAAAGAATACAACAGTCAAAAAACACACTTCTCTGCTTGTCAAAAGAACCTGCCATTCTTCCCAGTGGGAAAGTATGCTTGACAAAGCTCTTTTTGCACATGCTCAAGCAGAGGGACGGTGTTCACATAGCTGATTCACTTGCAATGCTCTTATTTTGAGTTTGGAAACTGGCTTAATTGTATTCACTACAGAAGCAGCAGGAAACCAGAAAGTGTGCTTCAACAAACATTGGTTTTTACTGATAAGAAATCCAGCAAAAGAGATGGGCAGGCCCTATCGTGCTAAGTATACACAATAAATCTCATTCTCTGTTCTCTCTGTTCTAAAAGATAAATTTCTGACAACTTAATGTAAGAAAAAAAAATCACCCTGCTTTTTGCTAAGAAAGGCTCACTGACACTACCAGCCTGAGCTACACAGGAAATAAACTCGGCCTGAACAAAGCATGACAGTCAAAAAATACAGGGCAACTATTTAGAAGAATCTTAAAAAGAAATGGATACACTGAGCCAGGACACAGAAAGAAGCCTACATTTGACCCTCTGCAGTTTTGTGTTTGGAAGTATGTGAACCTTCTGATGAAACTACTTTTGGTTGAAGGAATATAAATACGAATGTCATCTTTAGGACTTGGACGTTGTTTCAACACACTCCGATCAGATCTGGGTGAGTCATCTAACTCTAGAGACACTCAAGACAATGCTGCTTCTCGATACCCTGTCTCTTTTGCAAGACTTTCCATAATTTGGTCTCTGCATTCTTTCCACATCATCTCTTAACCATACAGGACACGAAGTTCTCTAAAAGCCTGCCCAGTTAAGGAAGTTTTCATCCACCCATGCCTCCAGACTCGCCCTTTAAACACTCCTAAACAAACACCCCGCCCCACATACACACGCAGAAGTCCCGAACTGTAATAAGAGCGCTAAGGAATATACAGAAACCCAAGAAAAAGAGAGGCAAGGTGACGATCTGCATGACTGTAGCGCATATTCAATTATGCTCTAACAGAAAGGCTAGACAAACCTGTGGCCTTGAGGATGTGGCTGGCCTCTGTAACAGTAACCTAGCCGAAGTGTTCAGTCCCAACGATGGCGCTGGGAATGCAGAGATTGGGACCTCTGAACTGAATAAATAAAAGCAAGATCTAGACACATCGTGTCAGGACACTGTGAGAGGTGGGTGGAGAGCCTCACGAACACCAAGAACGTTCGGAAAGAGAAGCCGTCCTAAGCACACACTGGGACTGCTCTTCCCTGAAGCCTACGTCAGGCAGACGAGGGGACGCTCCTTTCCCAGAGTCCAATCTAGACAAAAGGCTCAAGAAGCCTGACAGAGGAGTCACTGCTGGTCCGACATAGCGGTAGTGAATATGCCCAAGGCCAGGACTCGCGGGTGGAGCTATCCTGCCAGGGCCCTGAGAGCCTGAGAAGCGCCACGCCTCAATCCCTACAGAGCACTTACGTCATTGACCGTTCTCGTCCAAAGCCCGAGCTCAGGGACTGCGTCCACAGCCGCCGGGACCCAGCACAGGAGACACAGGGCAACGCGCAGCAGCTGGGCCCCAGCGGGTAGGCGGCAGAGGAGGCTGGGACGGAGGCAAGCCGCAGACCGACAGGCGGCAGCCATCTTGACACGGAAGCCGCACCTGCGCTCCCGGAACCCGGCCACGCCCCGGGGTCGCACCTGGCGTAGCTCCACCCCTGGAGGGCAGGCCCACGAGGGAAACAAGAGCTCGGGCGGGAGTGCGGAGTGGGGTCTTGTCCTGAAGCGAATAGGCGCTGTTAGAGGAAGTGGGCTCGAACCTGGAGGTGGATTTCGGGGCCGGGCCTGAAAGGAACCGAGGAAGTGTGGAGGGGAGGGATGAGAGTACGGAAAAACCACGGAGGCCCATGGAGGGGGGGGAGGGTCAGAGGAGGCGGGGCTGGGGATGTGAGTCCGGGGGCGGGGGAGGCGGGGTCAAAATCTTTGTTAGGGTGGGGCTATGGACGCGGGGCGTGGTAGAGAGGCGGGGCCTTCCCGGGAGGAGGGACTGCGACAAGATTGAAAGGGCCGGACCTGGGCGGAACTAGAAGCCGCTTTGAAGGGAAGGTTGAGTGTAGGAAGATGTAGGCGGGGAAAAGGAGAGGAGGGGGAGGAAAAAGAGGCAGGGCCTTAAGGGAAATTAGAAAGTAAAGACCTGGCTGCAAAGCGGTTGAAAGGTCAGCTTGCAGAGTATGGCCCCAGGATAATGGGGCACTCTAATTACAAGTTTGCAGAAATGAAGATCCTAGTACTTGGGAGGTGAAGGTAGGAGGATCGTGGGAATTCAAAGATAGCCTAAGTTATATAGCAAGCGTGAGGCCAGCGTGAGCTGCACAAGGCTTGTCTAAAAGCAAAACAAAACATTTGCCAACTAACCATCTAAACACGCTTTAAAGGGGGAAAAATAGTTTCGAGAGCAATAGTCAGGTGTCACCAGTAGGTGGCACTAGTAAATTGATGATGTTTTATATGAATTTGAATCTTTCCTGAAGGTATTTTTTTAGTCCTGATTAGATTCAGTAGGAGTTGCTGTTTATACTTCTAATTTACTTATTTTTTAAACAATTAACTATTTTCTAAGCACATTTAAGTTCACAGTAAAATCGAGAGGAATGGATCTCTAGAGAATTCTAGCCCTGGTCACCTCAAAAACCTTCCCCTGCTAGTAACATTCCACACTACAAGGAGTGCCTTTAATAGAGACCATTAAACCAGTAATCAACTCAGAACTGTATCCTACTGCTCGTTAAGTATCTCACAGAAGTATCGATTTCCAAGTAATAGACTAAGCAGGGATTTTACCTTATTGAACGCAAATGGAATGTTGAGATGGTCCTGAGGTTAAAGGCATAGCCTGACTACCTGAGTTCTATTCCTGGGACCCACATGGTCCCAGGAACAGACTCTGGAATGTTGTTCTTTAACCCCCAAATACTTCCCACTCAATACATAAATAAAATGTAATTAAAAATTTTAAAGAGTAATTACTTTTGTTAGTTAGATGTTTCTTATTCTAGGGTAATTTCATTTCCAAGGAAGAGTGGTACTAACATTGCTTCCTTGAGTTAGTTAGGCTGTATTTGTTATCTCTTCCATTCACAGCCCTCTGCCTGGGTAAGATCAATAAAACCTGACACATAGCACAGAGCCATCAGCAGGGATATACCCTAGCCCTGGTTCAATCCCCAGCACTACAGAAAGAGCTAATGGAACAGGGGAAACTGGTCACATCCTGGGGTGTAGATATAAGAGAGTCTGGAGACACGGCTCAGTGGTAAGAGCACTGGCTTTTCTTGCAGAGGACTAGGGTTCCATTTCCAGTACCCATATGGCAACTTGCAACCTTCTTCAGCTCCAGTTCCAAGGCATCTGCTGCCCTCTTCTGACCTCCCTGGCACCTATATGGTCTACAAACATACATACAGGCCAAATACTCATACACATAAACAAAATAACTCTAAAATATATTTTTAACTTAAAAAGCCTATAGCCTTTTTAAAAATCCTTATATTTTAGAGATTTCTTTAATTTAGATGCTTCTAGAAGCAGTCTCTGGAGTAAGACTCTAGTTCATCAGGAAAGGATCATAAATGGCGATAGGTTAGCATTCTGGGGCAGATACTATGCCCCTGAAATTCAAATACTAAGGTTCTAATCTCCAGTTCACCAAATGTGAATAGAGAAAGAGATAGAGACAAGGTCTTCAGGGTGGGCCCTTATCCAGTACGATTGGTATCCCTATCCCAGGAGGAGCCTCAGACACATTTGTAGCCTGAGGAGGACATTGTAGGCCAGAGGACAAGCCCTTAATAGAGGCAGTCTGAAGAATCTAACAGTGTCAACAATTTAGTCCTGGACTTTCTGACCCTATAGCTGTGAGGAGCTCATTGGTGCTGTCTAAGCCTCCCAGCCTTCTGGAGCTTTGTTTTGTCAATCTTAACAAGTCAATCCAGACAGTGAGTAACTGTGACAGTGAATGTAATGTGGACAATAAAGACAACATAATTATCCAGTTAGCCACCATGGTGGCAAATGGCATGTCATCTCGGAGAGACTTTGGAAAACTGTGTGAGCAGCATCCCGAAGTCACCTCACCAGGAAGCTGGATTGTAGGTATAGATGGTTCCCAGCTTATGGTAGTTAGACTCTCGGTTTTTTAGCTTTATGGTATTGCAAAAGTAGCACACACCAGTACAGACTGTTCTTAATTTTGATCTTGTGGTGGCTGGAGATGCGTGATGTCGTGCTTTCTGATGGTCTGGACAGCCTGAAGTCAGCAAGCAAAGAGGAAGCTCTTTAGCGTCCTGTGATACCAAGATGACAGCTTTGACAACTGATGTACCAAAACACTGTTTTCTCCTTTATTGAGACAGGGTCTCACTGTATACCCCAGTCCTTGAACTCACGACCCTCCTGTTTCCACCTCCTACATGCTCAAATCACATGACTGTATCACTCTACCTGCCCCCTCCCCCACTTTATAGTGAAAACCATTTTATTGGTTTAAAAATGATAAAATGAATCACAGGATAAAATGAAAAAGATTGCCTGTTACCCACTGTTGTCTCCCTTCCTTTCCCTCTGAACTTCATTTTCTTCCCAATTAGTCTTCTCAGATTGGGCCCTTCAACATCCTTTATAGATAGAGGAGATGCCCATGATGCCCTAGCCTTTCCTGAGGAGTTGTGGACTGTTAGTGCCCCCTCTCTCCCTCCCTCCCTTCCTTCTTCCTCCCTTCTCCCTTCCCATTCTTCCCTCACTCACTCACTTCCTCCTTCTCTCCTTCCCTCCCTTTCTTTCTTTCCTTCCTTCCTTCCTTCCTTCTTTCTTTTTCTTTCTTTCTGTACCTGTCCTAGAACTTGCTCTGTAAACCAGGCTACGCTCTACAGAGATCCACCTGTCTCTGCCTCCCAAGTGCTGAGATTAAAGGTATGCACCACCATTCCCATATTGCATCATAATTGACTCTCATAGGATAACACACGTGCCACTGTGCCCAGTTAGTGTGACCTATTTGAGTAGCCACCCACTCCAGTTTCAGGTTACAGATATGCATGTTTGACTTGAGATACTTTCTACTTTTGATGGCTGTTTCTAAACATAGCCTCATCAAGAGTCAAGAGTCAGAGATACTCACCTCTGTTCACTCTCGGAGTGTGGCTATCCCTGGGAGGGCAGTGTAAGTCCCATGAGCGAGCAAGGTGAAATAGCTTTTTCAAAGTTTGAGGAAAGCAAAGAAATACAGAGCATGACAACTGGACTTCAGCTCAGATGTACAGGCTGGAAAGAGGCCAGAGAAGGGCATCAGATTCCTTAGAATTGAAGTTACAACTGTTAGCATTCTGTCTAAACTCCACCCCCCACAGTAAGTGGCAATAGCCAGGTATACTCCTCCCCACAGTTACCTGGCAACAGTCAGGTAGGCCTGGCCCACCATAAAAGGGGCTGCTTGCCCCCTCCTCTCTCTCTTGCTCTTGCTTTTCCCTGTCCCATCGTCCCTTCCCCCTTCTCTTCCCCCTTCTCCACGTGCTCATGGCCAGCCTCTACTCCTCTCCTCTCCTCTCCTCTCCTCTCCTCTCCTCTCCTCTCCTCTCCTCTCCTCTCCTCCCCTCCCCTCCCCTCCCATCCCCTCCCCTTCTTCCCTCCCCCCTCCCGCCTCTACTACCCTCTTAACTCCCCTCCCCATGCCCTAAATAAACTACTATATCAGTGTATGGCTGGTCCTTCAGGGGAAGAGATGCCTCAGCATGCATGAGCCATGGATGTTCATTCTCCCTAATATTTGCATACAACCTACACACCTCTTTCTGAACACTTTTGAGTTTCTTACACTTTAAAAAGATGACATTTAGTTACTTAGTTTTTTTGTGAACGGAGCATGCATATACTGTGATGCACATGGAGAGGTCAGAAGACAGCATTCAGGGGTCAGTTCTCTCCTTTACCATGTGGCTCACTGGGATCAAACTCAGGTAGTGAGGTTTGGCAGCCAGAGCCTTTACCCTCTGATCCATCTGGCCTGGCTTAGAGGTCTTTAATCTCTAGTATGTTGTAAATACTATGTAAATAGTTCCTATACTGCCTTGTTGAGAGAGTAAAGAACTAAAGAATGTGGTTCTGTAGAGCACCTGCCTTGCATATTTACTTTGTTTCATTTCCTGATATTGAAGGAAATTTCTATCAGGATATCTGTATCTAGTTTTGTGAGATATTTTTTTCCACAAATGAGGGTTGGGTTTATAATTTTCTTCCATGTCTAATGAGACAATCACATGCTTTTTTCCCCTTATGTTATTAATATGATTTAATTAACTTTTATAGACTAATTGAGATTAAAGTCTATACTTTTTTATTTTGGTAAAATACAAGCAAGATAAGGATACCATTTTAGCTGTTCAATAACATCAACGGCATTCATGATTTTATGGAGCCACGGCCACGGTTCATCTGCAGAATCTTCTCCTCTTTCCCAGATGAAGTTCTGCACCCCCCCCCCCCCCTTTAACACCGATCTTGTATTTCTGCAGCCCCATCACCATTTTCTCATCTGCCTCTCTGAGTCTGACTGCTCTAGGAACCATGGAGCTACACAATATCTATCCTTTGCGGAAGGGAAGGCTTTTTACTACTCTGCAGAGTGTCTTAGCAGATCACCCACACTGTAGCAGGTGTCAAAATTCCCTTCTTTCTAAAGAGTGAATCGTGTTCTGTTGTACCAGTATATCTCATGTTGTTTATCCATGCATCTGTTTTTTGGTTTTGTTTTGTTTTTCCAAGACAGGTTTCTTCCTGTAGCCCTGGCTGTTCTCGAACTCACTCTTTATATCAGGCTGGCCTCGAACTCACAGAGATCCACCAACCTCTGCTTCCCAAGTGCTGGGATTAAAGGTGTGCACCACCACCTCCTGTATCTATGTATCTGTTGGTGGACATTTTTCTTATTTCTACCTTTGGCTTTTGTGAATGCCAATGCTATAGGCATTTTTGTACATGTTTTTATTTAATTGCTTTTATTTTAAACTTTATTTTTAAAAATTCACACACACACACACACACACACACACACACACACACACACACACATATCATACATTAAAATGAACCAGGCTCAAAGACTATACAACTCAATGAACTTCTGCAAAGTTAAAATAGCCATTCAGAGTGGAAGCTGTTTATTTTTTTGAAGTAGGGTCCTACTGTGTAGCCCAGGCTAGCTTGCAGTTCATGATCCTCCCACCTTTGTGTCCAGAAGTGCTGGGATTACTGAACCACACCACCATACCCATCTCCTAACACTGCTGGTGCCTGACTTTTAGGTTATCTGGCTACAAGTGGGTGTGAACTATTTGCTCAATCTGGTGTTGACTTTTGTTTCTCTAATAACAGATGATGCTAGGCCTCTTTTGCTTATTAGTCATTTGCAAAAATTGAGAGAAATATAAATTCAAGTTCTTTGTTCGGTATAAAACTGGGCTATTTGTCCTCTTATTGTGGAGTTGTAAGAGTTCTTTATATATTCGGAATTCATATCCTTTTTCATTTAGCCTGACAATCTGTGGATTTTAACTAAGACTTATTTTGTGGGATTTTTTGTTTGTTTTGCTTATTTTGGTTTTGTTTTGAGACAGGGTCTCACATAACCCAGACTGAAGACTCACTAAGTAGCTGAGGCAGGTCTCGAACTTTTGGTCCTCTTGCTTCCACATCTGGTGCTGGGATTATAGGCATATACCACCAGCCTGGTTTATTTGGTTCTGGGGATTGAACCTAGGGCTCTGTGCATGCTAGGTTGTAACTCTACCAACTGAGTCACATCCCCAATCCAATTTCTATGTTTTGAGTAGAATATTTTAATCTGTTCATAATTAGTGAACTAGGCATCATTTGAAAAAAGAAAGAAAGAAGGAAGGAAGGAAGGAAAGAAAGAGGTGAACATGGAGCTAACTTGAAGACTTTCTGGATTTGGAAAATACATTCAGTAAGCCACAAACAGATCCATCAGCAAAATGTGGAACCTGCATCAAGTCAAGGATTTAAGTACATCATCCAACCAAGCATTGTCTCAGGGCTGACCTATGCTGCACCAGTGCCACCTTGTAGAATGTGAGGCCTAAAAGTAAAGGTGAATATAACTTTTGATCTAAGACATCAGTCTCACACTGCAGGAAAAAAAAAACCATAAAAACATGATACACAGAATTAATCCATGAAAGTCATAAAACCTGTAGCAATAATTCCCATCTCTGATAGAAGGGCTCATTGAGATCCAGAATTTCTGTAAGTATGATGAGAAATACTGAGTTAAAATACAAAACACAGAAGTAACTGATATTATTCCTACACAGGAGGAAAAGGCAGTCAGTAGAAACTGCCCCTACATAGGCCTAACTGGCAATTATCAGATAAATGCTTTATTAATAAGCAGGCATCTATTTGTAAATAATCTCAGAGAAATAAAGAAAATAACTTTAAATTTTAATTTCTATTTATTTATTTGTTCTTTTATTAGTGTTTTGACACAAGATCTCACTAGGTAGCCCTGTCTGTCCTGGAATTTTTATGTAGAGAAGGCTGGCTTTGAACCTGAATCAATCTTGCCCCTGCCTTCCCAATGCTGGGATTATAGGTATGTGCCACTACACCTACCTACACTTTTAATGGAGGATATCAATAAAGAAATAGAAGTTATTAAAAAAAAAAACCAGATGGACTTTTAGAAAAGAAAATGGACTTTTTGGGTGTGTGGTACCAATATCCTCTGTGTCCCTGACCCAGTTTGAAAGACAGGAATGGGTAAAATAGAAGTTTCAGTCAACAAACCAACCAACAAACAAATATATGGCTGTTCCAGAGTGGGAGAAGTACACTGACTGGAATGAAAACGTCATCAGAGGGCCACGGAGACTTCATAGTCCATAGAGCGTGCCCTGTACGAGCATCAAGACCTCATTTTGGATTCCTGGCACCTGTAAAAAAAACAAGCCAAAACAAAACAAAAAACAAACCAAACATGTAGCACTACATTTGTAATAAAGCTTGGCGATTGGGCTGTATGAGAGGTAGGTGGAGTGGGAGGAGTAAGGAGGGGAAGAGGAGAAGGAAGAGGAGGAGCTAGGAAGAGAGAGAGGACTGGAGAATCTCTAGCAGTCTAAGGTAGTTGTAATATCTAGGTTCGGTATTGGGTAACACTTCTAATGTTGTGGGCATCTTGTTATTTGAGCATTACCAAATATATAAGCCTTTGGTTAATCCTTAAACTTTAGAGTCTCATTTCTACTGGGTACCATGTGGATGGCGGGATGGTCTGAGCTCAGACCGACTTTGTAGAGACAGTGTGTTAGATTGGCAGAGCCATCTCCCACGATGGCATCTTGTGGGTTTCAGGGCTGGTGTTTCTGGCTGGCTGTTTCTAACTGTGGCACTCTGGCCGTGAAACATGGCGGCAGAGCTAAGCAGAGCTGCCATAGCTTAGATAGTCAGCTCGGTCTGCAGCCAAATTTTAAATATTAACCGTAACACAAACAAACAAACAAACAAACAAACAAACAAAACTTAGCCAGGCATGTGGTGTGCCTCCAATTCCAGGGCTGGGGTGGCAGAAGCTAGCAGATCCTTGGGGCTCACCAGCCAGCCAGTCTAGTCAGTTGGTGAGCCCCAGTTTCAGCAAAAGGCCCTGTCTCAAAAATTAAGCTGGGAAGCAATTAAGAAAGACCATGCATACACGCATACACATGCACACACATGCACACACACATACACACACACACACACTCACAAACAGCCTAATATCAAATAGGAACTGGAGGAAGAAAAAAACTAGTAAGTTGAAGGAAGCTCATTAGAGATATCTGACGTAGGGAACAAAGGAGAGCTAGACAGACATTTGGGCCCAGGAAAAGGAAACTGATCCTTAAGACAAGCCGTCAGCAAATGTGGGCTTGAGCAGTAGCCTGCCTGCTTCCAACCTGCTCAGACTGCTGGTGGTGTGGAGCGACACTCTGTAAGAAGGGCTGTAAGAGGCTGTCTGTTGCCTTCTCTGGCTACTAGACAACAAGGTGGAGATGGTCACTGT
>JANHMN010000002.1:192051986-192083060 GCA_030674055.1 Rhabdomys pumilio | reverse complement strand
AAAAAAAAAAAAAAAAAAAAAAAAAAAAAAAAAAAAAAAAAAGATTCTCGACCTCAGAGCTGGGCTCCCTCTGTATCTGTGAATAGATAAGTTCATTTTACACGACTCATTAACATTGCCTGGAAACACTTCCTTGGATACATTTATATATTGTGTTCTCTGAACAAAACTATCAAAAAAGTCATTTCTTTAAGGAATAAGAAAGTTTAATTCTTAAATTTAAGAATAATTCTTAAACTTTAAGGATTATTTAAGATAGCCCTTAAATTTCTTTTAAATATTTATATGTAGAATCCATGTGATCCCTGCATGGTTTTTGCACTTTATACAACAGGATTTTATTTTAATAATATTTACATAATAAATACAATTTTAATCACTAAGTTATTATTCAACAACAGGGTCCCATGTAACTCAGGCTGGGCTTAAGCTCTATACAGCCAAGGATGATCTTGAACTCCTGGTCCTTCTGTGTCTACTTGCAAGTCTCTGATGGCAGGTGTGTGCCACCTTGCTCATTTTATGCAATGTTGGAGCTGGAAGATCCCCTTGTGTGTCCTAGGCAAACACACTACCAACTGAGCGTCACCCCCAGTCCCTTAAATCCAATTTTAACAAAATTGCTGTACATTAAAGCATTGGTCTGTGGGTTAAGATTTCTAGAAATAATTGCATTTAAGTAGGTGAAATAAGTAATTGGGCAAGCTTTATGTGAAACAGAAGAGTAGTTTCGCAGCTTTCTTTTTCAAATTGAAAATAGAGGAACTAAAATCTAAGTGGTGGAATATTGTACATTAGTGACATGTTCATGAAAGACTTCCTGACTTCCCATTTAGCCTCTAAAGTCAGCAAAGGTCTTCGGAGAAGTGGAAGCCGCTGTTGAGCAAGTTTACTGTGAGGTCGGCTGTTTTTCCACCAAGTCAGCAGAAGTCCCACTTGCTTAAGCCATTGATGCGGAGACGGTATAGCATTTTGACTTTGTGAATGAGGACAGCCAGGCTTGATTCTAAGAAACTGATGGTGCTTGGGCCATTTCCTGAGGGGAATCTCTATATTCTCTTGTGGACTTAGAGGCAGAAAGTGGGGCAGGGCTTACATTCTGACCCACCCCCATGTCCCTGTATCTTAGAGATAAAGCTTCTACTCATGGGGAAGCGACATGAAGGCTTACATGGTAAGAAACTAACCTGGACCTGATTTGCAAAAACAGCAACTTGCAGGCTCCAGAACCTGATCGCTTGCTTGAGGTGAGGACTGAGGAATGTCATCCTTCATTCTGCACTTCCCCAATAAGGCATCTATGCCTAAGTGACACTCTCTCTCTCTCTCTCTCTCTCTCTCTCTCTCTCTCTCTCTCTCTCTCTTTTACCTCTCTAAATTTAACATAAGAAGGAAAATATTTATTTCTTCTGTTTTGTTTTGTTTTTGTTTTTGTTTTGTTTTGCTTTGTTTTTTGTTTTTCGAGACAGGGTTTCTCTATATAGCCTTGGCTGTCCTGGAACTCACTCTACAGACCAGACTAGCCTCGAACTCAGAAATCCGCCTGCCTCTGCCTCCCAAGTGCTGGGATTAAAGGCGTGCGCCACCACCGCCCGGCTATTTATTTCTTTTTAAAGAATATTTTTATTTGGTTTTTAACAACTTCATATATATATATATATCATGTATATATAATGTATATCTACCATAAATTATATCATCCTCATACCCTCCCTTTTCCCTTCCACTCCTCCTGCATATCCCCTTCCAAACTTCTTGTCCTTTCCTTAAAAAGAAAGAAAGAAAGAAAAGAAACAAAAAACCCCCACTCTGAGTCCAGTTAGTGCTGCCTGTGTGTGAATTGGTGTGGGCCATCCATCAGAGCATGGGCAACCTAATGGCGGCACACCCCTCCTCCAATGGCTCCTCAGCAAGGGGTGGGGCCTTGTGAATCCCTCCCCATCCAAGCTGGGATGTTTATTGACTTGCTCCTATGCACATAACCACCATACCATTGGGAGTACGTGAGTGCAGTAGCCACGTCCTGTCTAGAAGACAGCATTTCACAACAACCACCCAGCCCCAATCCAGCAGCTCTTGCTTTTTCCCACCCCCTCTTCTAGGATATTCCCTGAGCCTTGAGGTAGCTGATATCAATATTCCACGTAGGACAGCACCCAACGGTCACTGTCAGCTCTTTAGAGGTTCCGAGCCACTGTGCTGACAGCTGCCCAGTGTAAAAAGAAGTTCTCTGAGCCAGGTTAAGCACAGTGCTCAAGTATAAATGTTTAGAAGGCAACTTGATCATATGTCAGGGAAGACGTTTCTGATATGACAAATGGTGGTGGTCTTGTACTGTGTAGGAAATGAAACCTCAAGCAAATTTGCAAGGACAACGTTCTTTCAAAGACTCTGTCTCATCCCCTTCCTACTCAGGGCAGTGTAACAGAAGACACTGGTGTCTTGCCCAAGAAAATGAGGCATGTATAACTTCTATCCAACCCTTTCTTCTGGCCAGCTAGGTCTGCACTTTATTTTTTCTTCAAAGTCCCTTACATCTCTCATTAAGAAAGAAAAGAGAGAGCTAGAACAAGTAAAGAAAGGAAGTAGGAAGTAGGAGGAAAGAGAAGAAGAAGGAGAAGGAGAAGGAGAAGGAGAAGGAGAAGGAGAAGGAGAAGGAGAAGGAGAAGAAAAAGAAGAAGATTCCACCACCACCACCCCTTCCCGCCACACCCCCACCACCAGGCAAGTCTCACCCTGCAGCCTGTGGTGTCTCTGGTGTTTGTTTACTCCCTTCCTCTTGGCTGCCCTGCCTTATTCCAAGCTTAGCAGAACACAATGACCTGACTAGTTTCTTCCCATTTCCTCTCTCAGGCTTTTTACTTTGAAAACAGACTTGAGTCTATACACAGAGAACAGGAAAGATTCTCTATAGTAAACATGAAAGACAGTATGGAGTTTGGGAGAGAGTGGTCTCCACATTTTCAAGTGTTCAAAGCTATGGCTGAGAACACCATCCATGGTGGTGAAGGGGAAAGTGTAATGACAAGCTTTAACACTTAAATACGACTTATTAACAAGCTGACTCAGGAAATGGCATTACATAGAAATAAGAAATTTAGCTAAAGGATCTGTCTTGATTGCTAAATCAAACTTTAAGACAGGTGGCTTACTAATGGGCTTGGCCTGCATGATTTAGAAAAATAAAAGAAATACAGCTGTACTTCTAATTTTATCACAACTTATGCTTGCTGAGGCTCTATCTTGTAATGTGAAACTTACTAGCGTGAACTCTAAAACATGTGGTTACTCAAATGTTCTAAATTCTGGCTCTCACAGTCTCTAGATGTGGGTCAGGAGCAGGTTACTCATCTTTCCAAGCAATGGTTTCCTGGCCTAGACATGAGGATGGCACTGGTACCCATAGTGTAAAACACACAGCAAAGGGAACAAATATATACAGGGCTGGAAACCAGGCAAGTGCTCAACCCGTGGTGGCTGAGACATGGAACCAAATGGCAGAACTCTTCAGCCTATGCCCTGGGCCTTGCCCCACTTACCTCCTGTGAGTGACAGCTCTGCAGTGGAAATGTGACTCACCATTCAAAGGCTTCCACATCTCAGAGCCTATATAATCTTGAATCCTTTATTATTTTTATTTTCACTCATGACCTCTTTTTAAATTATTTACTTATTCACTAATTTATTGTGTGTGTGTGTCCATGTGGAGGTCAGAGGACATCTTTGTTGGTTCCCTCTTTCCACCAGGTCAGTCCTGATCATCAAACTTAGGTCACTGGGTTTGGTTACAAGTACATTTACCAGCTGAGCCATCTTACCAGCCATTCCTCTAAGGACTCCTGGGATGGTTTGTCCATGTCTCTCAAAGCAATGATAAGAATGGGCATAGGAACTGTGGTGAGGGCCAGCCATTAAGGAAACTCCTTTGCAAAGAAAGGTATCAGGGCTGCTGGTGGCAGCTCTCTTTCCACATCTGAAGCATGCTGAACACATCCTTTTTCATTTGCATTTTATTAGGAAGTCATCTCAGACAATCAGTTGTAAAACCTTGAACATTAAACATTTTAACACACACACACACACACACACACACACACACACACACACACACACACACGATGCATGGAGGCATGCCAGGCTTCTCATGAAAACCAAAAATGAAGTCAAACCTGCCATGTCACTTTACAAACATTTGTACATTTAATACTGTGGAAAAAAAACAACTTTAAAAAAGCAACATTGATTCTGTCCAAATGTTTAACACTGAGGGATACATTTTGAGTTCTGCAGGGTCAGTGAAATAAGTCATCTTTTATTAAAATATAATATCCTTGTCTCTTTCCACTATATATATATATATAGTCTCTCTTTAAATAAATATATTATGTATTCTGTTTATATTTTCTTATGTATTCATGTTCATGTATGTGCTGGTATGTGTGCGCGCATGCATGTGTGTGTACACAGAAAACAGCATTGAATATCACTCCTCAGGTGCCATCCACTTTTTTCTTTGAGACAGGGCTCACTTGGCCTGGAACTCACCTGGGTAGCTGGCCAGTGAGCCTCAGAAATCCACCTGAGACCATCTTCTCAGCACTGAGATCACAAGTGTGTGTCACCACATTCATAGTTGTGTTCTGTTGGATCTGGGGATCAAATTCACATCCTGGCACTTCCAAGTCAAGTACTTTACCAACTGAGCTGTCCCCCTGGCCTCTGTATTTTTATTCTGCTCTGGGATCTTGAGATGGGGTGCAGGGCAGTCCACAGGTTAAGCACACAACTGCTGAGCCACACTCCCAGCCTTGCTAGTGGTTTACTTATTTTTGGATTTATTTCTATTCATATGACTGTGTGAGAGTATGCCTCATGTGTGTAGGTGCCCACAGAGGCCAGAAGAGAGTATCAGTCCTCTAGAACTGGAGTTACAGGTGGTGTGAGCGGTCTGATTTAGTTGCTGGCAACAGTATAAAAGAAATCTCTAAAAAAAAAAAAAAAAAAAATGTCATCTCTCAAGACCTTGGTTATGTATTTATTTGCAAAACTGACTCAACAGCTTTCACCTAGTGTTGTCAGGCCATGGACTCTATTTGGTAAGGAAAACAAATACCAAAACATCAGGTATAACCAGTGTGGTGGTTTGAATAAGAATGGCCCCAATAAGCTGAGACATTTGAATGTTTGGTCTCCAGTTGGTGGAATTGTTTAGGAAGGATTAGGAGGTATGGCCTTGTTGAAGAAGTTTTGTTACTGGGAGCAGGCTTTGAGGTTTCAAAAGATTGGTGCCATTTCCCAGAGTGCTCGGTCTCCTGCTTGCTATTCAAGATGTAAGCACTCAGCTGTACCTGCCACCATAACTTCCTTCTGCAACCATGGACTCTAACCCTCTGAAACTGTAAACCTAGTTAAATACTTTCTCTTAAAGATCGTCTTGGTCATGATGTTTCATCACAGCAATAGCAAAGCATCTAAGACAACCGGATCCCACGAAGCAGTATTTGTGTAGTTCTGTCATGCTTCCTCGTGACTGGTGTCACATCGGAACTTCAGAGTCTTCTGAGGAGTCATCTGCAAACAAAAGTTCATCTGGTGATGAGCTCCCCAAAGGTAGCGTACTATGGTGAGACCAGGAGATGCCATTTTTGGTGAGTCTGTCCTCCGGTAAGACACCATCTTTTCCAGGTGCAACTGTAGCAAAAGGAGTGGAGGCCACATCTTCCCATTCCTCATTGCCCCCATTCAAGATGTATCTTTCCTCATGAAGGTTGTTCTCGTGAACTTCTGCTGTGACCACACTGACGGTAGCGCCGGGCGTGCAGGAGGCAATAATGGAGTCAGGGTCGATGTTCATGTCTAGCCCCGCGAGTGAGGACCCATTGGCCAGGCCCTCGCAGCTCTCTAGCAACTGGGTATTGATGTAGATGATGGATTCTTTGTCCTGAGCATCAGGCAAACTCTCCAAGAGCTTTTCCAGCTTCAGCCTCAACACTGAGAATGTGGGTCGGTCCAAGGGGTCAGCACTCCAGCAAGAGTACATGATGTCATACCTGATGATAAGAGCCATGTGAGCGTTACCTGGCACAAACCCAGAACCTGCAGTACAGCCCCCCTTCCACCTCAACTAATGTTTAATTTCATTCCATTTTAATCAGCATTTGTTCCACTCATTTTAATCAGCATTTGTTCCACTTGTTATGGAAATGAATGAGTTTTGGTGGGAGGTGAGTGGGAAGAAATGGTCTAATGGTTATTCAACTTTTAAAATGTTTCATGTGTTGTGTAAATGTCATAATATGTACTTGTGCATGCATGTATAGCGGCTTGGGGGGCATCTGATATATGGCTCTATCCCTGTCCATTTTTTTTTCTTTGAGACAGGGTCTCTCACTAAACCAGGGATTTGCTGTTTTGGCTAGACTGACTGGCCAGGAAGCCCAGGAATCTTCATGTCTCTGCCCCTAACAGTACTGAGGTTGAAGGCTATGCCAAGCTTTTTACATGGTTGCTGGGGACTGAATTCAGGTTATCATGCTTGCTCAGCAAGTACCCTTACCTACTTGGCCATCTCTACAGCCGCTTGTCAGAAAAAAAAAAAAAAACCCTGTGGCTAGAAATAGAAGATGCCTCTGGCAATTATATCTACTTCTGCAAATAAAACAGATTCCCTGTCCTTTTCTTATACAGGCTTGCAATCAAACCAATCGTACTCTCTGTAAATAAAGTTTTATTAGAACACAGCTATGCCTATTTGCTGTCTGTGCTTTTGCTACACTTGTAGCATTGAGTGGTTGCTACAAAGGGCCCTCAAAGCCATAGGCCCATCTATGTGAATGCTTAGTCTGCAGTTGGTGAAACTGTTTGGGAAATACTAGGAGGTGTGGCCTAGATAGAGGAGGTTTCAAAACCCACACCCTTTTCAGACTTTCTCTCTTTGACTTATGCTTGTGCACAGTCATGGACTCATCTCTGAATCTGTAAACAAGTCCCCAATTAAATGCTTTCTTTCATAAATTGTCTTGGTCATAGTGGCTCTGCAAAACAGTAGGACAGTAACTAAGACATTTACCAAACAAGTAACCTCTATCTACACCATTAAACTGAGTTGTTACCCAGAGCTAGACTGGCACATGAAGAGCGACTGAGTGGTAAGTACTGTGCACCACTCCATTCCCAGCTTCCCAACAGCTCTGTGTAAGTTATAGTCCATGCCCTGGCCTTGTTGGGAGCAGCGAGGAGCAGAGGAACACAACACAAGTGCTCCTCAAGGCATTTCTGCTGAGTTCTACAGGGGCAAGTGTTGCAGGAAACTTCATCCCCAATATCTAGTATCATTAAGGATTACAATTGAGGGACACGGGAAGGAACTGACAACAGGAAGTTGCTGGGCTGAGAAGGATTCACACCAGCATTTCATTTTGAGCCTTTCCTGCTTTGGAGAATTGATATTAATATCAGTGGATAAGAAAACTAAGGGGAGGGGCTGGAGAGATGGCTCAGTGGTTATAAGCACACTGGCTGTTCTCCCAGAGGTGCTGAGTTCAACTCCTAGACCCAACATGGCAGCTCACAACTATTTCTGTAGTGCTATGGGATTCAATGCCCTCTTTTAGTGTGCAGATGTATGTGCAGACAAGACATAAATACATAAATAAATAAATCTTTAAAAAATACAAAATCAAGCTTAATCTAAATTACCTGATGTATGCTGACTACTGGCTTTCTTAGGAACAAAAATGTGCAGTTCCCACAGTCTATAGATCCTTGGGCTAAGTCTAGTGTTAGTCCTTATACACAGCCCACAGATCTCATCCATGCAGACGTTCTCATGGCCTTTCATTGACCTATTTTTGCAGCTCTTACCAGGGCTGTTACTTGGTTCTGGAACTTGGAAATTCACACACATACAAAGGGACGGAACCTTAACACAGGACTCCACTCTGACACTTGCCTCGCAGTCCTGAGTTTTGTCTTAGCCTCGGGAGCTCCTCTGAGTCTCTAAATCGCTCTCAGTAGCCAGTCGCTTAGACTGGACAAACAACGTCTGGTTCTGTTTTGGAGGTTTTCACTATATCAGTCAATCTGCAAGACTCCAACTTTGCACAGAGCCTTGCTTGTTTGCCCACATAGGTTTTGAGAAATTCAGTTCCTAAGGACATAACATCCTTTTCACTTCTGTGTCGAGGTGCGGGGCTGTTTACTTCTCTTTCGTTAACCTCACATCTTAGAAGAAAGTGCTAAGTGACTTATCTTTATAGAGAATAGTGGCAGTACCATCCTGAAATTTATTTTTCCTTTCATATCTAATACTTTGTGAGTATATAAATATAACTGTGTGATGTGTTACATATGTAATTATATTTAATATATAACATGTGAGTGTGTGTGTGAGTGTGTGTGTGTGTGTGTGTGTGTGTGTATGTGTGTTATAAGATAGGACCTTGCTATATAGCCTGGGCAGCCCTCAAACTTTTGACCTTCCTGCATAAGCATACCTCACTATGCCCATCTTAAATATGGCCTTGAAAGATACCATAGGGGCTGGGAAACCACAGGAAGATGATATCTAGAAGCAATCCATGACCAGCTTATGATGGTAATTATGTCTGTACTTAGGATGTTAGCAGGGCCCATGTGCATTGTAGGCAAGTTCTCTACCGCTGAGGTACCTCAGCTCTGATTATAATCTTTGAGAGCTCACTTTGGTTGCTGTCTAAGCAATGAAGGAGGACCCTTGGTTAAGGGGATGAAGGTTCTGCACAGAGCACTGTATTTATTCATGATGTCATCATAATGGTAATACAGTTCTGGATTTCTGTGATCTGTCAGTATCAGCAATGAGAAAAGAAGATAGAAATTCTGGGTTTATGTATATAGATTTATATTACAGGTGTTTTGCCTGAATATATGTCTGTGTGCTAAATGTGTGCATTGCCCATATATGCCAGAAGAAGGCATCAGAGCCCCTGAAATGGGAGTTATAGACTGTTGTGAGCTGCCATGTGGGTGCTGGGAATTGAACCCAGGTTCCCTGGGCTTTGTTTTGTTTAGACAGACTCTTGGTATTCAGTCCTGCCTGCCTTGAAACTTACTATATAGACTGGGCTCAAACTCACAGAAATTGGCTTGCCCCTGCTGGGATTAGAAGTGTGTGCTATCATGCCCAGTGAAGAGAAGAATTCTCAATGCTGAAGAGTACCTGCTGGCCAACAAGACCCTGTGGGGAACTAAAATTGCCCTATCAGAGGATGAAGGGTGGATCTTCATGCCATGGAGGACCACTGTGGACAGCTGGCAGGGAAGACTCTGAGGGTGCCAGGGAGACCTTAAAGAACTCAGCTAGGCAGATGTCCCATACACATTGATTAACACACCACAGAAAATGGCATCCTGGACAATAGGAAGCAAGACTGACAGTCTGGTCACTCCATGGTAGGACTGAGACTGTGAGGAGAGGTGACTCTGGGGGTTTGGAGTAGAAAGTAGGAGCCTAGGGGCTCTGTGATTTATATCTGTCTATCCTTTTCTCCGTTTCTCCTTCCTTCCCTGTACCTTTCCCTCCCTTAGCCCTTTGTTTTACAGTAGTGGAGACTGAACATATGACTTTGTGCAGGCTAGGCAAGCTCTTACCACTGAGCTACATTCCCAACTTACATTGCCACATTTCAGACAGTTAACTTAAAGCAGCCAAAGAGACACACACACACACAAGGAGCACACTCACCCTAGACATGCTTGGAGTATTCAGTGCGTGTGTGTCTGTGAGTTTGTATGCATGAGTGTGTCTGTGTCTGAATGTGTGTGTCTGTGAGTATGTGTTTATGCGTGCAAGTATGTGTGTTTGTGTCTGTATCTGTGTATGTGTCTATGAGTGTGTGTGTTTTTGTGGCTGTGTGTGTCAGTCTGTGTGTGAGTGTGTGTTTGTATGTGTAAATATGTGAGTGTGAGTGGGTGGGTGTGTTTGTGTGTGTCAGTCTGTGTGTGAGTGTGTGTGTTTGTGTGTGTGTTTGTGTAAGTATATGAGTGTGAGTGGGTGGGTGGGTATGTTTCTATATACGAATATGAGTATGTGTGTGAGTGTGAGTTTATGTGTCAAGTACAAAAGTTTCTTTTGGGGTACTATTGCTTGTCAGCATCCACATGAGGAGTAGAGCCTGCTCCACTAGTCTGCTGCCTGCAGACCACATCACGTCTGTCAGCCCAGGGCATGCAGAAATCAGGAACATGGGGATGGCAGCCTGTCTGCAACCACTTGGGTCCCCAGCCATAGGGTGGGAGCTGACTCCACCAGCTAAAAGTGTTCTCAGACACCACCAGCTCAGCAGTCTCTTGTTTTAGTTTGAAGTGAAACACATAAAAACCACAGTGCGACACAGCTTGGAACTCACTTGGGCCCACATTGACCACTGCTAATGTCAGATTCTGCTGCTGCAGGGGGAAGAGTGGAGAAAGAAACCACCACAAAACTTCCTGGGCAGTGTGGCTGCACAGCAAGGCTTCCTCATTTCCAGAAGCCAACGTTTCATTAACGCAGCCCTCTTCAAAATGACCATGAAACCTTACGACTAATTTAATCAAGGTCTTAAGATATTTCCAAGAGATCTGCAGCCTTTGTTTCTGTTCGGTATCAAATATCTTCAACCACAAAAGCAGGCTGTGGCTGGGAACAAAACAATCTTTGTGTTTGGCTTGGAGTCTAAGCCATAGATGTACCTAGGAGGCCGTGGACACAGGCTGTGACCGGGTTCCGTTCCATGTGCTGAATGAGGCCGCAGAGACTGAGCCTGGGATGAGGCTGAAGGTCTTACATATACTTAGTGCTACCAGCATCCCTCATGCTGTTCCATGACAGAGCTATCTTAGGCCTATGTTTTTATAATGTTCTTGTTAAATATGATGAGAATATCCCAAGCCTGTGGTCTTTGGAGACTCACCAAAGAGAGTAAGTCACCATTGAGGACAGCACTGCATGACATTGAAAAACTCAGCAAAGTGCTTGGGGAGACCAAACTAATGATGAAACTATGGTGATGCCCCAGGTGATAAAGCACTTGCCTATAGGGATGAGGACCAGAATTTGGATCCTCAGCAGACATCTAGAAGCCAGGTAGTTTGAGTGGCTGACCTATGTTTCCAGCCATCAGCAAGTGAAGACAGGGGATATTCAGGGGGAAGCTGGCTAGCCAGACAAGCCAAATCCATGAGGTCCATGTTCAGCAAGAAACACTGTCTCAGTAAATAAAAGTGGAGATCTACTGAGGAGGACACTTGAAACCAATCTCCAGCCTTCAGATAAACAAACACACTTGACACATACCCACACACATGTGAACCCCCTCTCCCCCACATACACAAATATACCATGATGGTTACTATTTTCAACATATCTGAATCTATAATCATTAGGAAGATGGGCCTATGAGCATAGCTGTGAAAGATTATCTTCATTACCTTAATGCTATGAGACGATTCATCTTAATTGTGGACAGGACCATTGCCTAGGCAGGGCATCCTTGGTTGTATGAGAAAGGGGGCTGAGGGGCAGCAAGAATTCCTTACTCTCTGTTTCTTACTGTGGATATGATGTGAGTGGCTCTGTCAAGCTCCTATGGCCTTGACTTCCCTGCCATGACGGAAAGCACCTTGAACTTGAAGCTGAAATAAACCCTCCTCCACGTCAGTTGCTTTTGTCAAGATAACACAGTTCTCCAAAGAACGTACACTATGTGGCTCATGATATGAGGTACAGAAATGTCAAGCAAGCTGCCATGGTCATACATGTGGATAATTATTGGACAGTGCCTGTCCTGACCAACCCCAAGTCCTGGGTCCCTTCCCCATGATGCTTGACATTGAAGACCGAGAGAGGGCTTTGTTGGTCAGATGTGCTCTGTGATGGGAGGTAGAACTCATAGCTGGCTGGGCACAGGTCTTCTAGGGAACATTTTTAAACACAATTTCTAGACCCGCTTTGTACCAACAGCACTGTGCCCTCTAGGCATAGGAATAAGCAACTACATTGTCAGAATATTTCCCAAGCAATCCCCAGGGCCAGTTTGTTCTCAAAGCTCCTGGTGCTTTGAGACATTTCCCAATATGTGTGATCAGTACATTTGAAATGCTATAGAGAAAAAGGATTACTGGGTTCAAAGTGAGTAAGGATGAAGGATCTCAGAACCCAATATACTACAAAATGAACCCATTCATCGGCACCATCTACTTCCTAGTGATGTCTATGTTGTTGTTGTTTGGAAACACACACTGGTACCTCGCCTTGACTGTGTCCACTGGTAGAGACTGAGACCTTTTGGATGAGTGAGCCACAGGGGGCTTACGGAAGCTGGGCATACACCGCCACGTGCATTAGGAATGTCTGCTGGCCCGAGGCTTCTGCAAGAGGCACTCTCTGCACAGGCTCTCCTGGCTAACAGCAGACCCCACTTGCACTAGCCAGGACTGTGTTTCCCAGGTCCTCTCACAACCAAATAGCTGCCCCATGCAGAAAGCCCAGCGATACAGGGATGCACACTTACAGTTCATCCAGGCAGTCCTCGGGCTGCTTCAACCTGTGGCCGTGGAGAAGGTAATCGTACATTTCATGGTTCTGGACTCCGGGATAGGGAGTCATTCCCCGTGTTGCTATTTCCCACATGGTCACGCCAAAAGCCCACTGAGAACAAAGGCATGAGAATTTAGGACAAAAGTCTTTCCACAAAGGCTGAATGGACTTTTTCATGGGGAAAGGTCATTTCCGTAAAGCCCCAATGATGAAGCACACAGAGCTGGTAATTATGTCTGAGGCCCACTGTTCTCCTGACACAGCAATACGTGGGGTCGAAGCCCCATAGTTAACTGTTCTTACTAAAGCTGTTCTGGGAAACTTGGCTAAAGGCAGACGGAGCCTCATCCCATATCACCACTGCTGACTGAGTGAGCTGTGCTGCTCTGCTCTTATTGTGGAGATATTTTCTCTTCCCAAGTTTGGATCTAGGGTATAATTACACAGCATTGTTTATACAGCATATGGATTCCAAAGGCTACCGAATGAACTCATTCATTTTAATGTGACTATCTTAGTTATGGGCAATAAGTCATTCACGTTAGCAAAGAAACCTGGGAGTCTCCGAAGGTCATATGCAAAGCAAATGTGAGGACTTTACCACAACCTACTAGTTGCCCTGAATTAAAGATTCTATGTAAAGTGAATAAATAAATTAATTAATGGAAAAAAAATGAAAGCCAGGTATAATGGTGTACATTTGTGATCCCAGCTACTGGGGAGACTGAAGCAGGAGGATTGGGAGCTCAAGGGCTTTCTAGGTGACACAGATAGACCTGGCCTCAAAAATAAAAGGTAGAGAGGACCGGAGAAATGGCTTAGTGATTAAGACACTGACTGATCTTCCAGAGGATGCAGGTTCAATTCCTAACACTCACATGGTCACTCACAACCATCTCTAATTCCAGTTCCAGGGGATCTGATACTCTTCTGCCCTCCATTGGCACCGGGCACACACAGTGAACAGACATACATGTGGGCCAAACACATCATGTACATAGTGATGGCCCAGCGGGTAAGAGTACTTTCTGCTCTTGAAGAGGACCCAAGTTTGGTTCCCAGCATCCATTTTGGCTCACAGTCAGTCACCTGTGATTGTCTCAGGCTGCAGGGGTTCTGGTGCCGCTGGCCTCTGAGAGCACCTGCATCTGTGTGCACATCTCCACATACACATCTCATACCTATACACATAATTAAAATAAAGTTAAATCCTAAAAGCAAAGAAGAGATTGTGAAAGTAGCTAGTGTTCTCAGAGCATGTGTGAGGTCCCCAGGGTCAACCCCAGAACAACAAAAAGCAGAGGAATGAGTGAATAAATGGAATAAAAGCATGGTCTGAGCATGCTCTCAACCCTCAGTTTAATCAGAGCGTAATTCCCTACATCACCAGGCTCAGTCATTTCTCTCAGTGTGTCTCTATCTGTTGAATCAAAGCTGTGTACATACCACGTCACTTTTGCTTGTGTAGACTCGGTCTGCCAGGCTCTCTATGGCAATCCATTTCACAGGCATTTTGGCAATTCGGCCTTGTCGGTAATAATCACCACTGTAAATCTTCTTTGAGAGGCCAAAGTCTGCCACACAAACAGTCATGTCATCCCGCAACCTGTGAAGGGTAAATTTTGGTCCTCAGTAACCTTGGGAGCAGAGCATTTAACCCCAGGCCTGTACCAGATGCACTCAAAATGGATGAAACGTGACTAAGGAAGACATGGGGAGATTGCGAGTGTGGATCAGTTGGTAAAATGCTTGGCTAAGATGCGCAAAGCCCTTGGTTTGGTTCCCCAGCACAGCATAAAGGGGAATAGCGATGCATATTTCTAACTCCAGCACTTGGCAGGCAGGGGCAGGTAGAGAAGTTCAAGGTCATCCTCAGTTGCTTGTCAAGTTCAAGACCAGCCTGGGATACATGACAATCTTTATAGGAGGAGAAGAGGGAAGGGAAAGAGCAAGAAGGTAAAAGGAAGGAAGGAAAAGGAGGAAGAGGAGAAGGGAAAGAAGAAGGAAAAGGAAGAGGAAGAAAATGAAGAAGGGGAAGGGGGAGGGGAGGGGGAGGGGAGGGGGAGGGGGAGGAGGAGAAGGAGAAGGAGAAGGAGAAGGAGAAGGAGAAGGAGAAGAAGAAGAAGAAGAAGAAGAAGAAGAAGAAGAAGAAGAAGAAGAAGAAGAAGAAGAAGAAGAAATAGAGCCCATGAGCCATGAGCCCATGGTAGGAAGCTGCTTTGAGGTCAAAGAAACAGGAAATAATAAGAAGATATTCCTGTATTCCCATCACTCTGGCCTGTGCAGGGCTGGTCCAGCAAAGGCATCCAGGCACAGTGGCTGGAAGCAAAGGGTTGGGGTGGGACAGAGATATGGCAGAGTAGGAGTGGAAGGACAGCAACTCCTCTTGGTCCTTTCATGGATTGCATCATGCCATTGCCATCTGTCTGGAAGCTGCACTAGACTTGTGGACCAAGCTAGGCAGTGTGGAGGCATAAGGGGAGGCAAAGTCTGGAGAAGTGGGAAGCACACGTCAAAAGATGGTGCTGAAGGATTGCTGGCTAATGTGGGCAGCTGTCAGAGGATGGAGCTGGGAAATTAAAAGGAAATAAATTGGAATCACAGACCACACCAGTAAAACAAGTCCTAGACAAGAAGGAAAAGGAAGAGAAAGAATGCAGAAAAGAGAGAGGAAAAGAGAGGCAGGTGTCTGAGATAACCTTGTCTGTCTGACATTAACCCTTACCTTCTCTCTCTCTCTCTCTCTCTCTCTCTCTCTCTCTCTCTCTCTCTCTTTCTCTCTCCCTTTCTCTCTCCCTCTCTCCCTCTCTTCCTCTCTCTCTCTTTCTTTTTTCAGGGTCTCATGTAGCCCAGGTTGGCCAGAAACTTGCTGTGCAGCTGAGGATAATTCTGAACTGTGGATCCTTCTGCCTCTGTCTCTTGGGTGTTGGGAGTACAGGTATGCACACCCAAAAGACCCACATCCATAGTTCAGGACAAACTAGACAGGCAGTCCTCCTACCTGGTAGGAAAAACATGAAGGAAATGTTAATAGAAAAATCAAAATTCACGACTATCCGAAGTCGAAAAACAGTAACAAACCCCGAATCCCTTGGGGGTTTTAAAGACTAAATTAAAAGGGGAAGGGGCTGTGGTTGAGAAGAGTGAGTAGCCAACTCTGCAGTCAAACCTCTGACTAAGACAAACACACAGGGCCACTCCCACCTCTCACAACAGGCAAGCTAAAATCAAGGAACAGCGAAGGTGTTTGCAGATTTACATCAGGTGGTTCTGTCAAGGCAGGTAAAGAAATAGAGAAAATTCAAGTCCAAAGTTCTCATGTAAATTCCTACAATTCTTCATCTGCTGTGGCAGAAAAGCGTCTAGATATTTAAGGTATGACATAGTGTCACGATGGTTGGGTAGATATGGATGCAAATTCCTGGAAAGAAACTATACCTCCCATTGAACCGTCAGAAGGCTGATCGTCTGGTTAGAGGTTCAGTGATGGAGGAGGAGCGGTTGGAAAGTCGCAGGGCAGAGTCTAACTACAACCTATCTTAAGTTATCTTTAGCTCACTTAACTGTCAGTCTCTGCCCACCTCTGTGTCTGCCCAGTGATTATCAGAGGAAACCGCTCTGGATGTATTAATTTAGCGGAGCAGTCAAGGCCAGGAATATGATCATCCAGCATCTGAGGCCTATAGCAGAAGTTTCTCCACATTGCTGTAACCCGCATGTTTCCACCAATGTATTTGAAAGTGTGTTGATTAATGACTTTTCTTGTTTTGTTAGTGTAAAAACCTGAAGACAGTTCCCACTGTGGAAGATGACATTTGGGGCCATTGAATCTGTATTCTCAGTCCATGGTCACTCGTACTTGACTCTAGAACACACTATTTCTTACCCTCGTCGAGGAGAGAGCTGTGTGTTGACAAAGGCATGGGGTAAAGTCTTTAGGATTTTTATTATTGTTGTTCAAGTTATACTATGGTTAGCTGACCTCCATATTATTGTGGGTCCAAGCTAGTTGATGGCAAAAGACCCCAAAGAACACACCCTATGAATGTCCCTAGCCTAGTGACAAGGAGAAAACAGAACTAATCATAAGAGAGCATTAGATACTAGCCAAACACTTGGAGGCAGAGACAGAAAACTCCCAAGGAAGAATCATAGCGATAGAAACCCCATACAGAGCAAGGCACTCTGTCTCCCTCCCAGGCCAGATGCCCTCCACAACCTAATAGCAGGTCACTCCCCACCCTATGAAATCTAATAACCCTGCCTCCCCAGGATGGTCCAGGTTCTTACATGCAGTTTCGAGCTGCTAAATCCCTATGAAGAAAATTCCTGTTGCTCAGATACTCCATTCCCTGGGCAATGTCCACCATGAACTTCAGCAGTGTCTGCAGAGGGATGTACTATGGGAAGGAAACAAGACATTAATGATTTAGAAGGAAAAGCTGGCAAGCTACTCTCACCAAGGGGGAAACCATGTTGTATTTATTTTAATTTTATATGCATAAGTATTTTGCCTGCATGTATGTATGTATGTATGTATGTATGTATGTATGTATGTATGTACATACGTACAGACATCATGTGTGTGTCTAGCATCAGAGGAGGCCAGACAAGGGTATCAGAACCCTGGGACCTAGAATTACAGACGATTGTAAGCCACCATGTGGGAATCGAACCTGGGTCCTCTGCAGGAGCAGGTAGTGCTCTTAACTGCTGAGCTATCTCTGCAGCCCAGTAAATGGTGTTCTTATTTCTTAAGTTATAGTGGTGACACACAAAGACAGATCTTTCCTTTCTATATATCTTAAATACATCATTTATATATATATATTTTTTAAACAGACACTTTGTCTGGAGACAAGGTCTTCCTACACAGCTCAGACTAGACTACAACTCAAGATCCTTCTGCCTCAGTTTCCCCAGTGCTGGGATGACCGACATGAGCCACCACACCTGGCTCAGAAATAATGCAAAAAAAAAAAAAGTTCAAAAAAAAAATAAAAAGGAATAAAAATGCTAAAAATCTCTTGGAAAATACCACATTCTTTTTGCCTTTAAAACTATTTCTGGTGATAAATATTTTGTATATTTCCACGTCTTATAAGGTCAAAGGTGAGCCTCACAGCCTGAGACTCCTAGGTCAGAGGACCACTCCAGGCAGAGAGGACAAGGGGGGGGGTGCCCGATAGTTTGTTTTTAATTTTCTTTACATCTACCTACTTATTTCATATGTGGGAGGGAGGGAGGGGTTGCTTATGCCACCATGTACATTTGGAGATCAGAGGACAAGCTGTGACAGTCAGTTCTATCTATCATGGGGTCCAGGGACTGAACTCTTGGTTTTAATGAGAGAAGAGGATGCTGTGGGGGTGGGGGAGCCAAGTAGATAGGAAATGTTTTTAATTCTGTATTTTTGCTATCATTTTTCATTCTCCCTGTTTCTCTCTTCCTCCCTCCCACCTTCCCTCCCTCCCTCCCACTTTCTCTTCCTCCCTCCCTCCCTCTTTCCTCTTCTCCTCCTTCTCTTCTTCCTCCTTGTTGGTGTGTATGGCACTAAACAAGTTTGATCTCTGGGCCTTACAAATGCTAAGACAGGTCTTTTTACTTTGAGCTGTTTTGAAAGATAGTTTTCTTCTTCTAGACAGCAAATGATTAAGCTAGCCTTCACCACAGCAATGATTAGGCTAGACTTCACCACAGCAATGATTAAGCTAGCCTTCACCACAGCAATGATTAGGCTAGCCTTCACCCTTATCTTTGAACTAAAATACAAGCATGCACCTGGAATTCTAAGTTTATTCCCTCTGGGGCCTTTACTAGAGTTTCAGCCATTGAATCTTTTCTCTGTGTTGTAAAAATCAGACAAAACTGCTACGAGTAAACGCCCTCAGTGCACTGGGGATGCAGCTCAGTGGGAGAGGGCTCATGTAGCATACGCACAACCCTGCAGCCCTGGGTGTAATCTCCAGCATCATCAGCCCTACACACACACAGAGAGAAACAGAGAGAGAGTCAGAGATAGACAGAGAGAGACAAAGAAAGAGAAAAAAGTAAGACCCAGTCTCAAAACAAAAACAATAGAAAAAATTCCTAAAAGAATGAGAGAAAGAGAGAGAGAGAGAGAGAGAGAGAGAGAGAGAGAGACTTCCAGGCATTTAGAATAGGATGATGACTAACGGAGACCTTTAAGTAATAACTTGATGCCTTATTGCAGTCGTGGCACTAAAGAAAGTCTGACCACAAAGTTCCTGGGAATCATGAATCATGAGTGGTCTGCCCATGGCACCTACTCCCCCACTGTCATCCCTCCACGTGACACTGGATTTGCCACGGCTCATCTCTAAGGACTCTAAGGTTTCCAAAATGGTGTACACGAGGAGCTGTCTCTGGTTTTGGTTCCTCCCTATGGTGGGGGGAGGGAACTCAGGGCCTTGTGTTAGACGAGCTCTCTACCTGTCAGCTCTAGGCTTGAGCATACACTTTTAATGACATATTTCCCACCTATGACAGATGCCAATTATATATGGAACCACGATGCTATCTATAATTATCCTCTCCCTTAAGAAAGAGAGTTACAGAAAAAGGTTAAGGAGTCAAACACAGGAGTTTTACCTCTTTTCTGTTTTAGTTTTCTGGATGCTAATTTCCAGGAAACAGCAAATCCTATTATCATTAGTAAGTAGAAGATACTACTAATTTGTGATATTTTTCCTGTAACAATTGTGTTGTTCTTGGAACCTGTGACTAAAAGTTATTTAAAAGATAATTGTGGAGAACAATTTTTAAATGAGTCGGGATGACCGCAGGTGTCACAGCAGAGTTTCTGCCCTAGTGAGAATAATCTGAAGGTGAGACAAATGACACAGTCTCAGCAACGACAGAATAAAAATATTCAGGAACAAGTTTCACAAGACATGTACAACTTATGTTCTGAAAAAATATATATATCATGTTGGCGAAAATTTTAAAAATCCAAATATAAGAATTTGTCTTCACATATGGCTTAGAAAACTTGGTATTATGATGTCAATACTGCTCAGCTTTTATATTCAATATAAACTCTGCTCCAGAGCCAGCCTGCTTCTTTGTAAAACGTGATGAGTTAATTCTGAAATTCCACAGGAAATCCAGGGAAGTCAGAATATCCTCAACTTGAAGACGAACAAGGTTAAAAGATTCAGACTTACTAAAGACGGTAATTAGGGTGGTGTAGTAAGACGGCAGATGTGGACACAGCCACTGACGAAATCGAATTGGCAGCTGAGTGCTGCAGAGATGGCACGGTGGGAACCGTGTGCGTGGACAGGATGAACACTTGAGTTTGAGTCCCCAGGGCCCACATAAGGCAGGGGAGGTAGTAGGAGCTGGACACTCGTAAGGTGAGATGGGAGGCAGAGACAGGAGGATCATCAGAAGTTCTCAGGACAGCTAGCCTGAGGTACTCAGAAAACAAAAGATTCTGCCTTAAACAGAGCGGAAGTTTGGGATGGGCACCAGAGGTCCTCCTGTGACACCACACTGTGCTGGGACAGTAGGAGTGTGCCACCACATCTAGTATTTGCAGTATTGGAGGTAGAAGCCGGGGCTACAAATGGTTCCAGCAAGTACTCCACTTCCTGTGATTCAAGCCTTCAAGGACAGTATTTTGTAACCCTGAGAATCTTGGAGGGGAATGCATCAGAGATGGACCTGTTTGTGATTGGACTGGTATGGGCTGACTTCTTTGGGGCCGCAACTGTATTAAAGTATTTTGCATTACTTGGAGGTCTTTCTTAGTCACAAGTCTGGTAACCAGTTCTAACAGGAGCTTTCTTTTTCTTTCCTTCTCTTTGAATACTTTAAACTTTTTTAAAATTACATTTCATTATTTGGGGGCATATGTATTCTTTTACACGGTCCCGGGGGATCAAGCTCAGGTCTTAGGCTCAGGGGCAAGCATCTCTGTTTACTGAGCAGCCCTTAGGCTCAGGGGCAAGCATCTCTGTTTACTGAGCAGCCTCCCTGGCCCCTTCTCAACACTTTAAATGGCAGGACTGTGTCGTATCTCAATAAAGTTATCGCAAAGAACATGCTGTTCTAAGAAAAGGGATGGGGAAGGGGTGTGGAAATGGACAAACACAGAGCTGAGGGAGTGGAGAGAAATGGACCCAGGAGAGGAAAAGGACAGGCTTCTCCCCTTTGTCTCTGGATGCCAGCATGTGACACTTAAAGCAGCCATCTTATACCGCATGCAGTACCAGCACAGATGGAACATCCAAGGACGAGGTGATGCCAGACACCTTATGCTGCAATCAGAGGACATCCCCTAGGAGCAATGTGACCTCTGGCTCTGTATCCCAGGCTGCCTTTTTACTTGTGGTCCTCCTGCTTCAGCCACCTCAGCAGTTGGGATCAGAGGCCTGGGACACCAGACCCTACTCTGTAGCTTCTTTCTGAAGGTGATTTTTAAGTTGTTTTTGGTATGACACGCTAGTGAAAGTCAAGTTCCTTCCTGCAGATCCAAAGGGCAACTGCAGGATGTCTTAGCATCCCTGTCTATCTTCCCTGTTGTAGCTTCTTCCTGTCCATCCTCCCTGCTGCAGCTCCTCCCTGTCCATCCTCCCTGCTGTAGCTCCTCCCTGTCCATCCTCCCTGCTGCAGCTCCTCCCTGTCCATCCTCCCTGCTGTAGCTCCTCCCTGTCCATCCTCCCTGCTGTAGCTTCTCCCCATTCATCCTCCCCTGCTGCACTCCACCACGTCCATCCTCCCCTGTTGCACTCCTCCATGTCTATCCTCCCCTGCTTTGCCCTTGCCCCAAGGTCCCTATAATCATCTTTGGAGAAAACCCAAGGTTCCTACAATGCGTGTTCTCTTCAATCTTCTGCTCCCGTCCCAACTGCATGCTTCCCTTTCTCTCGTTTTTCCTTCCACCACTGGCACCATGGACTATTAAAACTTCTCCAGTCAGAACTCCTTCCTTCCCCAAATGCATATGTCATCCCAGCGGCCATCCTCCATGAGGTGCCAAGGCTGGTGCTGATCACCTGCCTATCTGCTTGCAGACCTCCAGGGACACTGTCTGTGCTGAGGACAGTGACACTTGGAGCCAGAATCCAGGCCCTGTTCAGAAGCTCATTGACAAGCCCTGAGACTTAATCTTAGGTCGGAACAAAAGGTCTTTATACCTAGGGAACTGACTGCATGGGAAGCAAAGAAGTGGTCTGAATAAAAGCTCCTATCCCAGCCACTCCATGAGCTCTGTGTCTTCCATCTTTATCTCAGGCTACAGAATATCAAAATGTAAAAAAATACACTCCTTTTAGGTCCCTGTAACACTGGGGAGTCATTCTCCGCCACCAAGAGGACACCCTGATACGGTTGCAAGTGGAAACAGTGAGTCAAGAAAGTACTGTGTGCTTGCTTGTCTTACTTGATATTTTGTTTAAAAGGACAAGAGATTACAGCAGAGCCTTTGCCAGTTGAAGTAGAGCTGTCAAAGCACACATTGGGGGGGGGATGGGATGGGGGGTGGGGGATGGGGTGGGGGGGGATGGGTTAGGGGGGGGGGGGGTGGGGGATGGGGTAGGAAAGCAAAGAAGCAGAGGTGTGTGTTTAAAAAAAACCGCCAAATAAAGCCAGGAGAAGTACACGCTGTGGTGTTAAAACTTACAGAAAAGTTTCAGTACTTGAGACAATGGGTGGGAATGGAGGATGTGGAGAGTTTAATGACCACAAGGAGGGCTCAGAAATAGACCCGCAGTGTGAGGCCTGGTGAGTTTCTGATAGAGGTGAGAAAGCAGTTTAGCAGATTAAAGGTGGCCATCTCATAAATGATGACCAGTCATACACAAAATCAACCACTCAAAAGGATCTCAGGGTCAGGATGTAGCTTAGTTGGTAGAGTGGTTATAAAGCATGCAAAAAGTCCCAGGCTTACTCCCCAGCACACAGGAATGGGGAATGGCGGCACACATCTGTAATCCAGAACCCCGGAGCTAGAGACAGAGACATGAAGATCAGAAGCTAATGGTCATCCTTGTCTATATAGTGAGTTAAAAGTCAGCTTGGGCTCCATGAGATCCTGGCCAAGAAAAAATTGGTGATGATGATGATGGTGATGGTGGTGGTGGTGGTGGTGGTAGTGGTGGTGGTGGTGGTGGTTGTGGTGGTGATGGTGATGGTGGTGATGGTGGTGATGGTGGTGATGATGATGACGATAAATTGAAGAAGCCTTAAACTAAAGTTCAGACCTATAAAAATTGACTCAAAACGGACTGAATACACAAAATAATCATGTAAAACTCAACATTTTTTAGAAAGCGGCAGGAAAAAGGCAATTTAAATAAGGGGTTAGTAAAGAGATCTCAGGTACGACAGTCAAAGGAAAACTTAAACCACTTGTCTGCAGTTACATTCCTTAGAGTTCCGCTGTTGATGGCAGCTAAGGGACAGAGGCAGCTGTGTTACAGGAGGCTCAGGTATCGGCTGACTGGTACAGTTCCTTCCCACAACCTGCATTTTTGGGCCAGCAATGACTGGGGACATTGTAAATTCTGTCCGAATCTAGGGTGAGTCCTGACAGCATCAGCCCTGTGCTTTTCCCTGTGGGTGCCCTGTAGTAACACTGCCGCCTCAGACAGCAAAGTGAACCAGTGGAAAGGAATGATGGACCAGGCTAACCGTGCCGTGGACACAAGAGCTCCTGCTCATAGGCGCCAGTCACTCTGCCTACAGGAAACATGAAGAAAGGACACAGTGTTTGCTTCATAAGGAGGCCCATGGCAATGTCTCCAGTGGAAGCTCCCCAAATCTACAATATTTGAAGTCCACAGTAAAAACTGATTGTAAAGAGAGCAAGCCTTTAAATCCGTGCTCCTAAATCTCTGGGATGACCTATCATTGGCTCTCTGGCTATGACCCAAATTGCCAGGGCTGTGTAGTTCTCACGGTGTTAGTCAACGTGGGGTGTACCAGGAAACAAGGGTGGCAGCTGGGTCCTCTCAGCTTGCCATATCTACCTACTACCCATCTTATACGAACCATAGAGGATACACTCACAAATGAATATTTCACACTTCAAAGGCTCAGATCCATGACTCCAACAAGGACTCTGAAAAATGTACTTTAGGAGATCTGGGTAGGACAAGCAGAAGCTCATCATTCCTGCATTCAGGAGGCTGGTCTGGGCTAATAATATAAACTTAACTCAAATGAAGAAAACACATCTCTTTAGAGAGCTGCATTTACCAGCCTGTGGTGAGTAAACGCTCCATAGATGTCAGTCAAGGAAACGCTGGCCCAAGATTGGAACCAGCTGGCTTCCTCCCACCATGAACAAGGATAAACACTCACTCATAGTCCTGGCGAGAAGATGGAGACCATAGTTTAACCCCTGAGTGCACAATGAACTCTGAACCGAAGCCAATGTCCTCTGTATTTTCAGGGACACTCGGGTTGTCCCAGCTGTCATAAAAGCTTCAGAAACAGTTAAGAGGCAGCACAAGCGGCCTCTTACCTTCGGTCCTGTTTCTATCCGGGAATATAGCAGGAAGGTGTGGAGGTCTCCGTATTTCATGAAGGGTAAAATCACCATGGGCTTCGGGATGCCTTGAGAGCTCAGTTCTATACACACGCCTGAAATTGAAAACAGGACCAGTTACAAAGAGCCCTTGTTAGGTATGAACACATAAACCCTGGAGGCCCACTGGCCAAATTGAAGCCATGTGCTAACAGGCCAAGAGGTGAAAACCAAAGGCTTGGGACTCTCACAGTGTATTCTAGGATATGCAACACCTGCAAGCTGCATGACCTCTCTCTCTCTCTCTCTCTCTCTCTCTCTCTCTCTCTCTCTCTCTTTCTCCTTCCTTCCTCTCCCTCTCTCTTTCTCTCTGGCAAGTGTTTGTAAGAGAACTCTCATAAGAAAAGACAACTATAAGCCAAGGATTCTGTGTTCTATTTTTCTTAGCTTGAATGACTGAGGGGTGGAAACCTCAGAGAACGTGAGGACAAATTAGCTAATCGCCCCTATGAAAAAGTCTACTGTAACCAGATGTTTAAAGTTATTAAGAATTTTTTGAGGGCCTGTTGGCAACACCTCTCTTTCTAAACTTTCAGTGATTGAAGTTGCAGTGTGTTAGTATGGAATTCTAGAAGGAGCCCGTCACCTGATGCTAGGCTTGCAAAATGTAACCTGTCAAGCAAAGTCCAATGTCTCTCCTAGTCTGCTAAAGCCATTAGCTGCAAACAATAGCTATTTCTTTGACATAAGATTTTACCCAAACCTTAGCTTTCAGACCTCTTTGCAGTCATATAGAACCTTGAAAAGTTGCTCAAAATTTTATTATGGACTAAGGCAAAGGGCAGGGAAGAAAAAAAAAATCACTATTTCCAGATTATTTATCTCAGAATAGTGCCCCTTACACATCATGCACTGATACTCATGTCTATAGAATTTTTTTCACAGAGATATTTATATAAAGCCAAATTACATTCAGTCATATCTATGAAATAGTCACTGTGCCATGACTCACACGTTGGTTCATAAATTATTTCTCAAAGACTATTTAGAGAGATGTCTTTGTTTATAGCTTGACTTCGCTGGTTTTCAATTCACAGACGACCTCCACTCAACAAAGGCCATCACATGAGTGACTCTCGTGTCTCTGACTTAGCACACTCAGAAGGCTAACTCCATCAGCACCCAGGAAACACAAACCCATTTTTACTCTTAGCCTCAGACAGTAGGACAACCTCAGTATTGTAAATTTTGGTATGAACCTCTTTACACTGGGACTTTTTCCCTTTTGGCACACAGTGGGTCAGCAAAGCCCACCCCCAGCCTCAGCCTGGCATCTCCCTGAGGTACCTAGAAGCCGGATGACATTTGGGTGATTGAAGTCTTTCATGCACGCTGCTTCGCTGAGAAACTCCTCGATCTCCCGTTGAGAAAAGTTGTCCACTAGAGGAGCAGATGGAAATTGAAGGTGTGATCATTGTATTCCGTTAAAGGGAAGGGGCCGGCGACAGCAAGGCATGACCAACATAGTCACTTCAGGGGTGGGGGCCAGGAACGGCACTTGGTCTAGTAAAATTAAAAACTACACCAGGCTTCACGGTGCATTCACCGTGGGAAAGTTGAGGAAGAATTCAAGAGGCTAGCCTGGACTATAGAACAAGACCTTTCTCTAAAAGCAAACAAAACAAGCAAACAAACAAACCCTCCTTTCAAACAAAAATAGAGACTCCTAAACAGGCAGGAAGGAACGCTTGTCAGTGTTTGGAGGTTGGAAGGAGAGAAGCCAGTAGTGAAACCGGAGGGATTTTTGGGGCTGCACAACTGTTCTGCATGATACCATATGGGGGACATACATCACTCATGCATTTGTCCAACACCACAGAACGATACAAGACCAGCAGTGGACACAAGTGAAAGCAAACAGCTTTGGTTGATGATATGTGAGTGTGAGCCCATCAGCTGGACAATAGACTAACCAAAGATGGTTGCTTATAGCATTAAAGAGAAGTTGTGGGTGAGAGGACAGGGACTTATGGTGACTTTCTGCTCAGTTGTTCTGTCAGCCTAAAACTGGCCTTTAAAATGTTAATTTAATTTTAATAAGGAAAAATTATTCTCCCCAAATCCAAAGTGATTTCCAACTGAGCTGGGTATACTTTCGTAGCAAAATTCTGAAATGTAACCAGTTTAATTTAACTACTTTACAATTCAGCATTGGTCCATCCAGACAGCCTAGTAGATAAAGGCACTTGCCCCAAAAGCTTGATGACCTGGATTTGATCCCTGGGGAACCTGCAGGGTTGAAGAAGACAAGAGACGGCCACAAATTGTTCTCTGATCTCTACACATGTGCCATGGTACAAAGTATGTACACACACACACACACACACACACACACACACACACAAATAAGTAAATGAAATTTTAAATAAAACTCAATATTGTGTCATCTGAAACAAGCCAGTCTCAAGAGAATAAATCCTGTTTGATTGTACTTTTAGGCAGTGCCTAGAGTGACAAAGCTGGACAAAAATGGGAGTGCTACTTCCTGGGTTGGGGAGGGGGTGGGGAATGGTGTTCCAGTTAGAAGAGATGGGACCTTTGAGACTGGGCAGTGAGGACAGTTCTTGACAACAGGAAGGTGCTAAATGGCACTGGTTAAATCCCAAACGTTTAAGATGGCAAATTTCATTTTATGTTTATCTCACTATAATTAAAAATAGACAAAACACAAGGCCAGGCCTGTCTTAAGGGGATTTCTTGAACAGGGTGTAGTTAGTGACTAAAATGGCCTTTGACGGTACCTAGCCAGGTCTGCACTATTCTAACAGTTCGTTATATATTTATTTCATTCCAGCAGAGAAAACTTAGAAAAAGCATTCAAAGCTTTACATTTACAGCATAGCTGCGCGATCATTCTCTCTGTTGCCCTTAGCTACAGAGCATCAGGGAACCCAACAGGAGGAAGGGATGGAGGTCTGTCTGTAAACTCTTCCCCAAGAACCAACCCCAGGCCAAAGGGCTCTCAGGAGCCTTTCTTTTTCTTAGTAAATTTGAGACATACATTTATTTTGCCACATCATCAGGGTTTTTTTTTCCCTACCCCCTCGGAAAAATAGCACTCTGAGTGACCCTGTGGACAACATCAATCTTTGGTCACAATGTCAAGGGCTCTTGGTTAAAAGTCTAACAGGCTCTCTTTGAAATGACCTGGTTTTTATTTTATGTTCCACAGTGCTTGACATGGAACCCAGGGCCTTGTGCATGCTGGGTGAGTACTCTGCTCCTGAACTACAGGGAGAGTCTGAAGCCAAGGCTGTTCTTTCAATCTTTGATAACCAGGGTGATGTAATTCATGTGGGAGCTAGTCCTCGGAAGTGGCCCCACAGGGGTCAGATACTAACACTAGAACCCTCTGCCTCCAGGACTCATGCCTCACTTCGGGACCGTTAGCTGTACTCGGTAATGAAGGGTGAGGGAGATTAAGATAGAGTTGGTGGAAGTGAAAATACTGTTCTGAGCATGAAGAACACACAAGCATGTGTGTACAGAGAGCTCATCCTGTACCTTCTGCTGGTGACCACGCTCCCATATCCATCGATTGCCACACCAACTGACCCATCAGTGACCGGGAATAGAGCACAATCACCATTCTACAAGGAGCACCTGACATTGGGGTAACTGTCCACCCCTGAAGAACAGGTCCCACGCCAGGAACTCACACTTCATGGTCTTCACCGCCACCTTCTGAGAAGTCCCATCTTCCTGCTTCAGATTTCCTTCCATCACAGACCCAAACTCTCCTGTAAAGTGAAGCAGTATCTATGCAATGCTGTGCAGATGCTCTCTTGGCCACACAACTGCAGATGTGTGTAGTCCCGGAGCGCGTCATCCACAGACACCGGGCAGAGCCTGCTCAGGCCTCTTATACGTGCACACCACACGTGCACACTGGCACTGTGAGTTTGAACAGTGCAGACCTTACTTAGCTTGTCGCTTCACCAACCATTAAAACTGACTCAAGATACTTATAGGAAAACGTGGGAAATAGTACCAAAGACCACAAAACAATATTGTTCACCGCCCAAGTACTATGACGGAACTCAGGGCTTTGTACACGTTTGGGAAGCACCACTGATCTACATTCTCAACCCAAAGCACAAATTTAATAACGCCATCATTCCTGCTAAAACAATTTTAAAATTTATGTATATACTTTTGTCAGCTTAAGTAGATCAATACCTTAAAGTGAGTATCAATGCCAATCAGTAAATAGATAATAATAATAATAAATAATAACCAATGAATCACATGCTTTGCAATAAAGGGAGTTCACACTTCTGAAGCTTACTCTGTTCCAGAGGCTGTAGATGCCTCTTACGTATGTCAGATCTGAGTTTCGAAATTTTCCTCTTTCATTTTAAGCTCTAAAGGAGGAGTTATTTGTATTATAACTCCAAGTCATAAAATGGATATTTTATTCAATGAATACATGCTAAAATTTTTTTTCAACTTCTTTGTCTCAAATCTTAAAAAAAAATCACTTTAAAGCAGCCGGCTTACCTTCCCCCAGAACTTTTCCAAGAACAAGAAGACTTCTGTCGATCACAACATCCTCGAGTTTACTCTGCAGCTCCTCGCTCACTCCCAGGCTATGCACTACGAGGGGAGTGACCGTGTACGTGAGAATCAGCCATGTGCTTTCTCCAGTAAACAACAGCAGGCGTATATGAAAGTCCTGTGTCGTGGTTACACACTTGCCCAACTTTGTACTGTGACTTGGGGCAATAACATCAATCCTTTGAGGTAAGACCATCTACAAACAGCTATAAAAATGAGACCCATACTTCCCTTTCCTTTTGTGATAGCAGCTATCCACACTGAGATTCACACAGAAGTCTGCTTTAGACTTTAAAGGGGTTAGGGAAACATATCAATGAGTGCATGCTGGTGGATTCTATAGACCTATTTGTGGTATAGAAAAAAGCCATCAAGATATGTTTCCTACCCTCCCATGCCAGCTAGGGAAGCTGATAAGTGGAGCACAGGAAATATCCAGAGAATAAACTGTCCTTGTACATGTGGTATGTGGCACCTCATTTTAAGATATCAGGTACTTCAGGGGACTGGAGAATAAGATTGTCTACAGCAAGGATGTGGTATATAATAATATATGCAACCGATGTGCAGCATTAGAGAGAGACCCATTTAATGACAAGCTGGAAGATGGTTCACCCTGAGCTATGGTTGGGGCATGAGTAACCTTTGAAAGAGAAGAGCCTCAGAAGGGAGATGTTCCCTCCTAGAAAAATAAATCACTCAATTTGTTCTCCAATAGAGAGAAAAACAATCTAAATGAATAGTTTTTAAATGCAAGAACAGAGACATCTAAAGGTAAAAAAAAATCTTATGTTAGAAACACAGTGAATGCTGCTGTCCATCAAATACGTTTTGAGTCACAGTGGCCTGGACCTCATCAGGCTATGTTCTAGTTTGTTTTCTTTTATTTAGTTCTGCTAAGCTAGACATCCAGAAGCATGGACAGAAGCACTCTTCCCAGGTTGCTTCTGAAATTGCTTAGAACTTCTGTTTACCCTCCCCACAAACCAGAACCCCCCCACTCCCACTCAGCAAAATCCAAACCTGCCAGTATAACTTAGCAGACTATCCATCTCCTTTGAGTGAGTGGCCAGGATGATAGGAGGTGAGGCTGGACAGGTAACTCCACTGCTCCTTTAAACCTTTGACCTCTGACCTCTGCCCCATTTCCCATCAGCCACAAGGTTTTTCTTTTCCTCAGTGTTTCATGAGGCTGTGGATCCTCAATTCATTTCTTAACTCCAGTAAGCCAGCACTCAGGAGGCTGAGGCAGGAGGATCATGAGTCTGAGGCGAGCCTGAACTACATAGTAAGACCCTGTCTCAGAAAACAAAAACAAAAACCCATGCATGTGTGTGTGTGTGTGTGTGTGTGTGTGTGTGTGTGTATATCAGAAAAATACATACACATATGTGTTTTTCTTCCATCCTCATCTCTTAGCATTCATTAGAGACTTATCTTGGGTCTCCACTATTTTAACTTTTGCCAAAAAGTGAATCAAAGATCAACTCACAGGTAAGCTCAATGGCTCGACGACAGAAGGACTTCTTTGCTCTGTAATTTACAACTAGTTGGGAATCCTCCTCAGAGAATGCACCCCTGTCCAAAACAGAGACATCCAACCATAAGGACAGGGCATTGGAACCGTGTGACACAGGACTGTATGGTGTCTGTCACCAAATATAAAGGGCTCTCCTGCAGCCAGAACTTTTCTCTGCTGGGGATGTAGCTTGGTGGTGGAGCAGCGGCAGAGCAGGCCTGAGGCCCTAGCTAACTAGTCAGCCAGTCGAGCCAAAATGGTAAAGCCCAGCTTTAATGAGAGCCTATCTCAAAAATACACTGGATATCCTGTGGGATAGTGCATGCGTGCTCGCGCGCGCGCGCGCACACACACACACACACACACACACACACACACACACAAGTTAAAAAAAATCTTTAGTTTTTAATTTTAAAACACTTGTGAACAACAAAGGAAAACACCTCGGGTCTCCACACAGGCATGTACAGAAAAGTGCAAATGCACATACATGTACACATGTGCACATCACACACACACACACTAAATAATAATTGGTCTCCTTTTTAAAGCTTCTCATTAAACACTGCCCAGTTTGCACAGTGTATCCTACTGAAGCTCTTCTCTGTAAAAGAGCCATTGTAGGGCTCGCTCTTGCTGTTGCTGACTTTGCAAGAACTGGTCTAAATAGGGAAGTCACCTGACTCGGGGGCTTGCATAAGATAGGACAAGGCAAGACATAACAACGTCATCAATACCACGAGGTTAATTTTTTTTAGTCAGAATCTCCTCTATCCCAGGCTCTATGTAGAGCAGTTAGTCTTGAACTCACAAAAATCTACATGACTCTGCCTCATGCCTCTCTGCCTCTCTGCCTCTCTGCCTCTCTGCCTCTCTGCCTCT
>JANHMN010000002.1:192033882-192051976 GCA_030674055.1 Rhabdomys pumilio | reverse complement strand
CTCTCTGCCTCTCTGCCTCTCTGCCTCTCTGCCTCTCTGCCTCTCTGTCTCTCTGCCTCTCTGCCTCTCTGCCTCTCTGCCTCTGCCGGGGTTAAAGGTATGTGCCATCATGCCTAGTCAGTTTCCAACTTACCCAAACTTTGTCTCCTGGATTCTCCTTCTGATGGCCAGAGAAATATATAAAATCAACCCGATTAAAACAAATCCACAGAAGCAGCCGAGGATGATGAGCATAGACTCGGTGTTGCCAGGGGCTGGGGTTGATGAGGGCGCATAATCTACCCTACCTGGAACACACCCAAAACATGCATTGGAAATAGTTCACAGGATATATCAACTTGCAAATCCTTTACCATTTTGTGAGCAATGACTGCAGATCATTCTCATTTTGTGCAAGGTGAAATGATTCAGAGTTTTAACTATCTGTGAAAGTAGGGGCTGGAGAGATGGCTCAGGAGTTAACAGCACTTGCTGCTCTTGCAGAGGATGGAGGTTTGGTTTTTAGTACCAAAGCTGGGTGGCTCAGAACCACCTGAATCTCCAGCTTTGAAGGGTTCCTACACCCTCCGTGGTCTCTGTGGGCACTGCTCTCCCGTGCGGAGCAGTGAGATGTGCTCACATGGGACACAGACAGGCACACGATGCACACTAATAAACCACAAGCAAATCTTAGGGAGACAATGAGACTAATTAGATTGTATCATTACACGGCAAGTGTTCATCAAAATGACACACTGAACTTCAGAAATGTGTGTAACTTTCACTTGTCAACTAAAAAGTAACCAAATGTTGGTAATAAGTGCAGAAGAAAAGGGAAAATTTGGAAAACTAGCATTTGCTTGGTGCACAGCATTTTCCCTTTCTTCCCTTCATCCTTCTCCCCCTCCCTCCCCTTCCTCTCTTCCTTTCACAGGGTTTCCCTACATGGTCCAGCCTTATCTCCTGCTCTTTATCCTCATGTGTCTCCCAGGCTAGTAGTCCAGTGCACCACATCTGGCTGGTGCAAAGTAAGCCAAACCAGTAGGATAGAAATAACGAAGTTATTTCTTTATCTAACAAACAAACAAACAAACAAACAAACAAATCCAGCAACAACAACAAAAAGAAAAAACCCAAGAGATATTTAAACAATGTTTGAGCCATGCAACTGAGCACACAGAAACACCTTCTCTGTGCTGCAGGGAGTTGTCATGTTCTTTCCTAAGCTGGACTATAATTTCAATATTTTCTCTTCTTGCTCTTGGTGCTGTAAAGTGTCTCTGTGAGCTCCTTTACCAGGAAGGTTTTGTTGTGAAGGAATGACACCCAGGGCCTCGTGAATTCTGGGCAAGTGCTGTATCCTTAAGCTATACTCCCAGCCTCTAATGTAAGGGTTTTGTTTGGTTGGTTTTGACGGTGTCCCTTTAACTGGGACATTATCATTGTTTCTGTCTCATACTGGGCTTATGTAAATACATTCACAACTGTGCCCAAGCCAATGAGTTCATCACACAACAGTGGTGTCAACACCTCCACTCCACTTACCTTCCATCCCTTACCTTCCAACATCCACACCCCCCACTACTTTTTCATATTTTCACTAATAGTTTCTGTCAATATCCATGTTTAGAAAAGTCATTTGGATTTGGTACCGGAAGTCAAGGAAGTCACGTGGGCATGTGTGTTTGCTATGTGCATGAACTGAATGACAGGTCAGTCACTGACAAGTCTGGAAACATGATAGGACTACCCCGGAGACCCTGAACATCTGTCACTCACAGTGACCAATGGCGGCGATTATGTTTTGTACAATGATTCTCATAGGAGAGTAACTAAAATTTGAAACGTATAGCTGAGAGGAACTGGTGTTATTTAGACTGCAGTGGTGGGTGTTTTTTACATACTGCCTATGAAGCAAAGCTTTAAGATTGTTTACAGTTTGTTACACACAAAAAAGAAATTTCTGTGGTCGCAAATTCTGATTTCTAAGAAGGATGGACCATTATTGATATGCATATATTTGCCAATGTGTGTGACAATGCATGAATGCACATGCATGTAGATTTCCGTAGAGACCAAAAAGGGGCATCAGATCCCTTAGAGCTAGAGTTACAGGTAGCTGTAAGCTGTTTGATGTGGCACTGGGAACTAAGCTCTGGTCTTCTGCAAGAGCAGCAAGTGTTCTTATCTTGTGTCCTAAACTTTGGTTTGTAAAGCTGACTCTTCTGAATCAGAAACTCTGTCTTTGAGTTTCTTCCAGGTAGATGCCCTTAGTCTCCTGAGCATCAGTAACTATGTTTCCCAGGTACTGAGTCTACTGGCTTCTAAGGTAATCTGCTAAGCAGGAGAGCCTGCTTGAGGATGACTGGAAAAGAAACAGACACAAATAAGTCATCAGCTATCCAGTTCCATCTGCTATTGGGTGCAAAGGCCATGTTTGGCAAGAACTTGTAAACAAGTAAGTCAGTCATGCTGAAAAGATGATTGGCCAAGGATTTTACAATGGTTTAATTCTGCTCAACCTAGGATAGATTGGAGTCAGAACAAAGCTGGCTCCCCTGATTTACAGAAGCATGAACAGCATTTTGCCCATGTGAGGCATCGTGGTGGCTTCTTGCCAAAGAACATTCCAGCAATAGGCAAGAGGTAATATGCATGGTTGGGCATTTAGCTCAACCAGCCACAGCAGCATGAGGATGGCACCCGAAGGAAACACTTGATAGTCTATGCAGATTGAGTCACAAAGCACATTACCCAAGGGTTGAATGGGTCAAAACAAGGCAAGCAATAGTTTAAAACAGAGCAGAAACAAATGTGGCAAACCAACAGTGCCAGTCAGAGGCAGCTATGGACCAGCAGTATTGCCTGTCCAAAATACAGTGTCAATGTGCTTTGAATCAAATTCAACAGGCAGAGAGAGCCCAATTCAGCATTCTGAAAGGATTGATCTTCCTCACAGGTTACTAGCACTGACAGTAATGGCAGGAGTGTGGTAATTCTGTGGAGTTATTCTAGAGTTCTTTATCATTGCAACAATGCTTTGAGGTCCTTATTCTGCACTTGTCAATCAGCCACCCTTGCACTGGCCCCACTTAGGCTGTCTGAACTCATACCCTGCAGTCAACACACCCGGCCCACTCACTGTGTTCAGGGATGGTTATTTTCACTGGCTCACTGAAGGGTCCAGTGCCCCCTTTAGTGATGGCCGCAATTCTCACTGTGCAGGTGGCATTCTGGATGTGGACAGGAATTTGAGTCCAGCTGCCATTCTGGCTGACTTCTTCAGAAAGTTCTTTCTGAAAACAGAGAAGCAGAAAGGAAATGAAACCCTGATACACAGGGGAGGTGGCTCACTAGACAGCTACCCACACTGCCCACAGTTCCTTCTGAGGGAAGTCACCCATTCTCCATGCACAGAGGTCATGTTTCCACAAAGTTCCTTCTTCACAGGGTCATTGCCAGTGACTCTACAGGGTGGGTCAAGGGGTTGGGGCAGCTACATTCTCAAGCCTTGGGAAACTAAGATCCTAAAGGCATGGCACTTACAGTTAGTTCCAGAAACTTCTAGAACAGAGGAGCATGTAGTGAATGCTTCTTGATCAGTGGTTCTCAATATCCCTAATGCTGTAACCCTTTAATACAGTTTCTCGTATTGTTGTGACCCATAACCAGAAAATAGTCTCACTGCTACTTCACAGCTATAGCTTTGCTCTTGTTATGAATCATCATAATATAAATATCTGAGATACAGGATATCTGATATGTAACTCCCCAAAAGCGGTTGTGACCCAAGGGTTGAGACCCACAGTTTTAGTTGTTACGAGCAGGACGAACTCTTGAGACCCCATGGGCAAACACTTACTCTTGGCACAATGCCACAGACTCACACTGTACCTTGGCACTATGCACCTACCAACCACCCTTGATTTAGCCCAGCTTCTCTTCTCTGAAGTCTTGGGGATTCTGACTGAACACTCTGGGTAGATAGTTGGGAGAACTGAGAGATTTCCCCACTTATGCTTGACAAATGGACAATTTGTGTGATTTAAAAAAAAAACTTATTTAGATTTGTTAATTTTATGTGTGTGGGTGTTTTGCCTGCATGCATGTCTGTGCACTACATGCCTGCCTGTACTGTGGATGCCAGAGGAGAGTGTTGGTTCCCTGGAACTGGAGATAGACAACTGTGAGACACTATGTGGGTGCTGGGAATTGAACCTGGGTCCTCTGGAAGAGAAGTCAGTGCTCTTAACTGCTCAGCCATCTCTCCAGCCTCAATTTGTGCAGTTTTGGAGGCCTGGGTTCACTTTTACTGCTGGTGTTTTAAAGCTATTGCCATTCAACAGTGAGTCATGAAGACCGAGGGAGAGAAGCAACCGAAACACACAGACATATTCCTCGGGCTTTCCAGACCTGCATGGGCACTGTGCTCTCTCTTGTGGGAAATGTATTTGAGCCTGGATTTTTTTACTTTTGTTATTTATTTTTAGATAATAATAGAATTACATCATTTCTGCCTTCCCTTTGCTTCTTTTAAGGCCTCCCATATGTCCCTCCTTGGTTGCCTTCAAATTCATGGCTGCTTTTGTATATGTATTTACATACATATCCCTAAATATAACCTGTTCTAGCTATAGAATATTACCTGTATGTATGTTTTCAGGGCCAAACAAAGGTGATAGCAATAGACACACCAAAGTGAATGGGGAAAGCAAATGAGGCCTCGGCCCCACACAAAGAGCTACAAGCATAAGGAATGCTAAGAATGGGAGAAACACCAATTGGTAATCCCATATGGGCCCAGCTTTTGAAGTGACAGTTGTGGGGCTGTCAGTCTGAAATGAGGCTCTGGAAACCTGTCTTCATCTCTGGATGGTGGAAGTTTGATTTCAGACAGAAATCACAGGTCGTATGGGGCACAGGTACCACATGCCATCTCTGGACTGGAGGCATAGTTGGTGGTAAGTTGTTGTGGATTCACTAGATTTCAATCCAATCCAGTCAGTTCTAGAAGTGGTACAGGACAGAGCTCGCTCAGCTTCAAGGACAGAGTGTGAGGTTTGGTTTATTGCTATGTTATAAAGTAAAATTTTGTTTACCAGCTTTTGTTGTGAAAACCTTGTTCCTTAATTTAAAACTATTGCTTAAATAAAAAATGGCTACAGCCAATTACTGGAGAGATTAGAGGTAGGTGGACTTTGAGTTATCTGGTTGGGGGTTGCAGAGAGGGCGAGGAGGAGAAAGGACAGGACAAGAGGAGGAAGCCGTCATGAGCAGAGAAGGACCATGAGCACATGACCAGGAGAAACAGCAAGTGTTTGGGATACACAGCTGGAGACATAGCCAGGCTAGCAGTTAGAAAAGTAGATTAGGGGTTACTCGCAGCAATTGTCAAGCTAAATAAAATAACCATAGTCCGAGTCTCATTCACGTCTAAGCTAGAAAGGGATAAGTATTGGTTTAACTACAGGCCAGTCATTCATAACTGAGGCCTTCCAGTTTGGCCTTCTGGCCTTCCGGAGCTGCTTCCAAATCTAAACTGGAAGTGACCTTTAGTCAAGGGAGGAAAAGAAAGAAAAGGGGGGGATACTCTGCCTCCCTCCCTTTTGCCCCAAGCTCTGAGCTCACAATACTTGCCCAAGATTTCTGTTGTTGTTAAATAAACAAATGAAATGTTAGCAATGGTGGGGTTTGCATATCCTGGATTGATTCTTTTTAGAAAGAAAGTGTTTTATTTTGATAGCGGCTTAGTTTGTAATTGTGCATTTAACTCCACAGTCCACACCTGTGTGAGTCTCAGAGCCCTCGGAGTGACTCGGGCTTCTCACTGAGAAAAAGTATACAGCACAGCTCTCAGCCTGATCACTCTTCAAAGCAATGGAACTAATGCTAAATAGTAGACTGGGCCTACTTCTGGCTATATACTGTTCTTTCCTCCAAGGACTCAAGGGTGATACATCATTTATAAGAGAAAGTAGCTATAAGTTAAAAGAAAACATCAACTAGAAAAAAAAATGACATGCCTAGACCAAGATAAATCCTAACAGAAATGAATTTTGGGAGTGTGGGGTGAGGGTAGAGAATAAATATAACAGTACATTTGGGATCTGTACAGGGTTGGGTCCCCAAGCAAAAATGGCTGGGTGCATGCTCAGTAGTGAGTACACACTTAGCTGAAGGGATTGCTCTGGGTGGATTTCCATCTTCAGTAGGCATACACAGACATAGTATTCACATCATTTCCCCCACTCTCTCTCAAATTCATATATACATACACAAATAAATACAATCGGCTGAGTCCATTTAGTGTAGCTCATATGTAGATTTACTTAAGGCTGACCACACAGGATTGGATAACCTCTCATGGACCTTCCCTGGAGAAAACTAATTCTCCCTCTCTCAGCCGCCATTAATTGATTGTAGCTCTTCATCTAGGAGTGGGGCCTTGTGAGATTTCCCCAACTTATGTTGGCAGGTATAAATCCTTTGATAACAGGTAATAACTGGTAAGTGTTAAAGCTGCTATGTTAGTTACATTGTTTTTAACAGTGTGGCTATATAGCATTGCTAGTGTTGTTAGATTGATTAGGGACTAATGACTGGAACCTTTTACAATTTTTTTGATCAATCCCAGGATCTTGTGCATGATGAACATGTTTTCTAGCACCAAGTATGTTCCCAGCCTCAAGGAAAAAAAACAAACTCAGGGATGAGATTATATGTGGTGGTACAAGGGGAAGGCAGAGGCTGGAGGAAGGGCCGCCTAGTAAGGTCCTGTCTCCAGAAAAAAAGAAAAAAAATAGTGAGACAGAGTCTCAGTATTTAGACCTGTCTGACTGAACACTTACCATGTAGACCAGGCTGGTCTTAAACTCATGGCAGTTTTCATAACCACAACCCCTCAGTGCTAGCATTATAGTCCAGCCATGCCTGGCTTGGAAAACAAAATGCTTACTAGAAGGCATGCTTTATTTTCTGAATAATTTCAATATGTGATTAATTGAATCCACAGATGGGCAAATCACAGACATGGAAGAGCAACGATGGTTACAATCCCTACTTACCTGGGGTCTATAAGTTATTATGAAAAGCCAGAGAAGTTATTTTTTCATTTGCACCTTCTATTCCCAAGAGGAGTTAACATAGACAAAGAGCTAACCTGGGTAAAGTGCATGGATCAGGGTCTAGTCAGGCAAATGTGACACTGTATATAACTGTCATTGTTCTGACTCTCAGAGGATAACAATGTTGGCCGGGCAACTGGCAACAGTTGGGCAATAGGTCATTGATTACCTCATTTTAAGGGTAGAAGTATACATCATTGACATGATGATCAGAAAGCTATCTGGTAGACATTTCAGAGGAGATTTAACAATTTTCTCTATACACACCCTTAAATGGTAATTCAAATGTAGTTTAAAAAGTACTCACACCTTAAAAGCTGGGCACCATGGTGGATATCTGTAATCCCAGCTACTCAGAAAGTTCAAATGAGTAAGAAAGCTGCCAGTATAATAACATGGCAAAAACCACATCTATTAAAAACTACCACTACCACCACCAACAACAACAGTAACATCAACAATAACCACAACCACAACAACAACCACACTACCACCTCATGTAGGCACTGGGGAGATGGCTCAGTAGTTAAGAGCATTCATTGCTCTGCTAAAGGACTGGAGTTTGGTTCCCAGCACCCATGATGGGCGCCTCATGTCAGCATCCTCTTCTGTCTTCCTCAAGCACCCACACACGAGGCACGCATTTACACAGAAAGGCGCCCACACACTGAATTCCAGTGAATTCCAGGTTGGCCGGGAAAACTGTTTCAACAAAACAGTAATAAGAAAACAAAACAAAAGATGTAATGTAGTCTTTTTGTTTGGATGTGCTCATACCCATAGTCTTAATTCTGAGTTTGGACACTGTGAAATTGATTTAAGACTGGACCACTAAGTATCTACCACATATATGCTGTCTTGGAGTTGTCAGGGTGCAGAACAGAACTATTTCCCAGCATGCAATGAGCTGTCTATAAAATGTGTGCCGTGGGGCCAACTGCATATTTCTCATTTAGTGAGCTTTCATTGTTCACCAACATAGAGACTTGAAAATCTACCAACTTTTCTATTTCAGGAAATGAAATCTACTTCATAATATGGCTTTTAAATGCAATTTCCCATAATTATTTTAAAAGGTGACATTATAATCTTTTGGGGACAAGAAATTAACAGTACAACTTTGGAAAGAATTTCTTTTTTTCCTTGTAGGTGTGGCTTGGGGTTAGACAAGGCAACTGTGGTATCTGTTTTATTATCATCAAATGACTTTAACATCACCAAACAGTGTGTAAGAATTACAGTCTGTAACCGATAACTGCATCTGAGAACGTGGCCTGTTTCCAGCTCCAAAGAGCAATGACTTCAATGAGGAAAGACGTAAAACCTAAAAATGTGTCACATGAAGTAGCAAAGGTCACTTGTTAAAGGTGCTCAGGTTTCTAGGCACTGAGGACAATCTCATACCTTCCTGTCATTACTTCTACTGAGGGTCCACCCCGTGGAGCTGAGTGTGAGAGTCTGCAGTAGGAAGAGAGAGCCGTCGGCTGCTGAGAAGTAGCAGAGGGCTCTGAGGAGTGCTGGCTTTCCAGACAGCCAGGCCTGTGCTCTCATCCCCAGCCTCCAGGTCCAGGCTTGGTGGCTCTGGGTGAGTCACTCAAAACCTCTAAGTTTGTTTCCTTGGGTGGTGACTGAGGTGACTGTCTTTTTCACAACATTTATGTAGGAGTTAAACAAGTTCCCGATAGGAAACTGAGCAGTCTGGCAAACAAACAAACAAACAATAGGATCTCCCTCCTCTCTAGCTGAGGGCCTCCTCCAGCCTCGGCTCATGGCGACATGCAAGCTTAGAGCATGGGAGGAAATTAAACTGTCAAGCTTCCCAAAGCAGTGGCCTTCTCAGAGATTACCTTCATAGCGAGCTTCTCCTCTAATCAAAGTGAACCGGCCTTGGTTGATTCCTAGGTTTTAGATGTGGCTTAGAACCCTGGCCCATATCATGAGAATCCTGTCTATTTCTCAGGCCTCAAAATTGTACCCTGCCCTTCTAGCTGAGAGAGAGAGAAGGGAAGAGGCAGGGAGCAGGGATCAAGTCAACATGCAGACATGTCTCTGCTGCTCTCATGGCCGCTGTGAACTTAGGAGGAGGCAGAGGTCTATGTCTAAGGGAATATTAGGTGTGCTCCAACTTCCCTGTGATGGTGTTAAAGAAGTTGGTTCCACGTGTGTGTGTGTGTGTTCCTGGTGCATGGTAGACAAGCACTCTACTCCTGCCCTATCACATTGTTTCAAGACCACAATAATCTCTGTTGAGACTCCCATCTGATCTAAAATTACTACCCATAGCAATTACAGATTAAGCTAGATCAGAGCTATACTCCCCAAACAATGAGACCCACAAAGCCCACACATATGAAAATGAGCCCCTGCTAGTGTTTGGGTAATTCAGGGCCAAGGTTTATTTACTATAGATGATTGAAGAGCCTTAAGCTTTGCTAGATCACACTGGAGGTCTTTAAGAAAGATGTATAGCACACAATACTTTACAATCTTATTTGCTCACTGAGCCCTTGTTTTCATGGAAAGTCTACTGATATTTTATGAGAATAGTATAGGGTAGAAAATGGTATAGGTATTGGTAGAGTCTACAATTGTCAAAGGCTGTCCTATTCAGAAGAACATTCTCCAGCTGGTTTAGATGGCATAGCAGATTCCACACATTTGGTTCAATGCATGACAGATGCGTCTAAAGAAAGGGAAAGACCCCATGCGTGTTCAGACAGTGCACAGATGAACAGGACCCCAGGTGGAACAAGAACACACTGGCACTTCTGCCTCACCTTTGGACTTTGAGCTCTGATTTGGAAGGTGAGGGACATCAAGAAAAATAAGGCAAAAAAGGTAAAATTCTTCACTGTGGTAAAAGAAATATCCAAGCAGCAAAGATGAGAAGTTCTTTGTTTAATCAGCCACATGGTTCTCAGTGCACAGGTCACAATTCTGAAGGATACCAGGAACACAGCACACAGCGTTGCCGGCATCCTGTGTAGCAGGCCCTTGGACCAGCATCATTCACAACATTTCCATCTTTACTGGCCTTCAGGACAGAAGGGTGGCTTTCACCCATGCCAGAAGCAGAAGGGATGGCCAGGCATTGGTTGGCTTTTAGACTTTTAGACTGCCATTGGCAGTCATTGGCCACTGCCAATAAAGAAACATGAAGTTCCTACTTGTTTGACACAGTGATATAACATTCACTAAAATGAACCACCCAGAGAATTCTTCCAAGAAAGTTCTGAAATTACACAAATACAAAATCCTATTTATTTCAGCCATCAGTTAGAAATTTCAGAAGTGTCCAATTTCCTGCCTTACACAAGAAGCTAAAAGTGCAAATGAAAGTAGAATTTTGCAAAGTACAAAAGTGCAAAAGAAAGTATAACTGTCTCAGCTGTGGTCTTATGAGATGAAAGAAATATATGTCAGGTCACTGTAAACATCATTTCAGTCTGGTGGGAGTGGGGGGCTCCAGGCCTTCTTCAGGACCCCCTCTTTGCCTCCAGGTTCAGATCACGAGACAAAATCTTAATTGAAGCAGGGAATGTTCTCAAAGTAACGTGACCAACTCCGCCTGTTATTGTCACAAGGCACAAAGTACAGAGTGGGCGCAATGTAAATGACCTCATGATCGGATGACTTGACCTCCACAAGGAGGTAAGATACTGAAAGGTCACAGTCTGAACTGTGCCTATATTGTTCTCACTGCGGAGGGGACAGTCCAAAGGGCAATGAGAATGTAGGGCAAGGATGGGGGTGAGTGGCAGTCATCAGACTCTCGGGCCACTGTAATTCATAGAGGTTTCTCCATTGTTTTTCAAGTGCACAGCTCAAGAAATACCCTTTAGGAAAGAGGCCTTCATTCAAACCAGAAGGAATAGCTCTTTAAACACACTGGTTTTCTTTAGAGCAGAATGGACCTACAAGTATCTTCTGCCAACAGAGAAAAATGAAATTCCTATTGAAGTGGACAATTACTAAACCTTTCTGACTTACACTAAGCACACACCACTGTGGAAATGCCACACTGTTTAAACCAGCTACTCCCCTAATTTGGGCCAAGGGTAAAGACACTTAACTTTGAGACAGTGGGACAAATGTCTTGGGACAAGACAAGGGAATGAGAAGCTTCCCATGTCAGATTGCTAAGGATACTTGGTTATCATTCACATGATATAGAACGTGGATATCTAATCTACATATCTAACGAGTATTTTTCTTCTGTCACATCACCCATTGTCTCCAACGGCCTGCTTTCTTATAGGAAGGAAAATTGTCCTTTTGGAACAAATCAATTTTTATAAACACTGGATGGTATGAAGTTGGAAATGACAGCTTGGACCAGGGCTGTAGCTATTGACTCTCTCTCTCTCTCTCTCTCTCTCTCTCTCTCTCTCTCTCTCTCTCACACACACACACATACACACACACACACACCAAAAACTTCTATGATGTCCCAGATACATGTGACAAAGAGGCTAAACTTGGGAATCTACCAGCAGGGTTAGATGGAGGAGGAATATGATACCACAAGAGGCATATTTTCCATAACCACAGTAAAGGAAGGTAAGGAAGAATCAGTCCTGTTAGTGACATCAGCATATCCACCTTCTCTGGTCTGATTCCTGTTGCTGTGATAAATACGATGGCCAAACTCAACTTGAGGAGAGGAGAAGGTTTGTTTTGGCCACAACAAACCTTCCAAGTCATACACCATCATTGAGAGATGTCAGGGAAGGAATTTAAGCAGAAACCATGGAGGATGCTGCTTAGTGATTTGTTCACTGGTTTATACTCAAGTAGTTTTCTCATATAGCCTAGGGATAGTGCTGCCCACAGTGGGCTGGGCCCTTCCACAAATAGAAGCTTGCTAAATACTCTCCTCTGGAGACAGCTTACTCTATCATTCTCTATGAAGCTAAGAATGCTCCATGACAATTTTCTTCAGGGAAGAATCTCCAGAAGTTTCCATGAGGCTATAAATTGCCAGGACGCTAAGCTCTGTAACTCCCGACTGCAAGCTATGACCACTGGATAGTCCACAGTACTCTTCCTATAACAGCCTAAATTCCTGAAGACAAGAGTCACATGATAACACAGATACTCTTTAAGTACTTATTTGCTGATAAATTAATAAAAGGGTAAGTAAGGTACTGAGAAAAGCCCCTGAAAGACTCCATGGAATTTTCTAGCTTCTTAGTCATCTCTAATTTTTACTACATTGCTTGTGTGCCATTGAAAGGTGCCTTGCCTTGCTCAGTCATAACAAGTCCCACAGAATGAAAGTTTCTGAAACACAATGCAATAAGTAAGTCAAAAGGAAATGACTAAGTATGCTTTTAGGGTGCAGACTTACGGAAGTTCCTGCACTCTCCCACACGTGAGATATCCGGTAGCCCACCAGTTCCCCATCCTGCCGCTTAATTGGAGGCTTCGTCCATCTGATATCCAGGTTATTGTTAGATTCGTTCAGAAACACAGTGATGTTTAAAGGTGCTACTGATGGAGCTACAAAAGAAAGAGAGAAAGATGAAGAGCCACGGGAAAAGAACATGCAGTTTTTCATTTTCTTTTTGGTTATCAAGTGTTTGGGTTTCAAATATTTTATGAAAGACCCAGACGAATGGTAAATTCCTATCCTCTTTGCAATTAAGGACCACTGAGAACTGGACAGTGGCACAAGCCTTTAATCCAGTAGTCCCAAAAACCCTGAGAGGCCACAACAGGAGCATCACAGGTCCCAAGCCAGGGCAGGCAACTTAGTAAAATTCTGTCTCAAAAAAAAAAAAAAAAATGGCTAGGGATATAGTTCATTGCCTGGCAGGTCCAAACTTTAATCTCCTGTTCAGAGGAAAACAAAAAATTCCATGAGAAGAGAGTAGCAGGCAACCCAGCTCTGCCTGAAGAGGTAGGAGGATCTCTGAATTTGAGGCCAGCATGGTCTACAGAGCAAGCTCCAGGACAGCCAGAACTACACAGAGAAACCCTGACTTGAAAAGCAAAACAAAACAGTACCACTGAAAAACCACAGGAGTTTTGTGTGTGCGTTTTATGTGGTGATGGGGCTTAAGCAGAGCTTTGCGTACCCTACCAAGTAAGTTACATCCTGCTCTCATGTAACTTTTTACAAGAAAGGGTTTGGGGAGACAAAATCCTCGAGATTCACTTGCTATTTTAATTGTCCAGGGTGTTTATAACTCCTGAGAAGGAGGGAGCTGGTGCTCATGGGGTCCTCCAATAGATACCTGGGGCGTTGGAAGTGAACAAGGCTGGATGGAGATAAGCTCTGTGGATCTGGAATGGGCAGGCAGGGAACGCTGATGAAAATGAAGCTGCAGTATACAGTCCAGAGCAGGTTACTGCTCCAGACAGTAAGAGCAGTAATGACACTACTAGTCAGCGACTCTGAAGTGTTTGTATAGTCATCCCTCCGTAACTTCAGGGGATTCTGAAGGTACCAGCATTCCCAGGTGCTTGCATACCTATGTCCTCCCACATGCTTTAAGTCATCTTTGGACTGTTTATAAACTGTACAGTGCAAATGTTATAAAAATAGCTGTTATTTGCTAGGTGGCAGTGATCCATTCCTTTAATCCCAACACTTGGGAGGTAGACGCTGGTGGATTTCTGAGTTGGAAGCCAGCCTGATCTACAGAGCTAGTTCCTAGACAGCCAGGGCTACACAGAGAAACCCTATTAAAAAAATAATAAAATAAAGTAGCTGCTGTGCTACATTGTTTAGAGAATGATGACAAGGGGGAGGGGGACGCCTTTTCACTTTCAGTATGGATGCAACTGATTTTCAAATGTTTTCCATCCTCAGTTACGTGAATTTTGAGGATGTTGGGACTACCGATAAATGAAGCCAACTGTGTGTTGTGTATTTATATATAAAATAACTTTGGAAACAAGTCAAGACTACTACTGGAAGCTTTAGAGGGTGAGGATCTTACTAGGAAGACCAGACTGGCCTTAAAATCACCGTGGTCCACCTGTCTCTGAGCTCTGAGATAAGAGGCATGGACCAACATGCCTGACTTTTTGACCAAGTATTTTATTTTCAATAATGTAATCTACATTAGGAATTATACTCATCGTTGTATAAAAACAACAAAAAAACAGGATACATGCAATATTCAGGCAAAAATTATAAGATAAACTTTGATACACTCCCCAATAAAAAACTTACTATGTGGCTAATGAAGGAACAAGGTACACTATGCATATTGGTATGAAAATACCCAACAATAATAACAAAAGACAACACTACACCAACGGGGTAGAAAAAAATGGCTAAACAGTACATATTACTTCATTTTAATATGTCTGTATAAAGCATACATGTTTGTGTTTATGTGCATGTGTGCACATATACATATGTATACATAGAGGCTAGAGGCAAACCTTTGGTGTCATTCTTCAGGAGCTGGCCAACTTGCATCTTTCTGTTTATTTGTTTGGAGACAGGGTCTCTAAGTAGGACTTAAGAGTTTACCAATTAGGCTAGGCAGGATGGCCAACCCCAGGGATCAGCCTGTTTCTGCTTCCCCAGTACTGGGATTCTAAGCACACATCATCATGTCTAGCTGGGGGCTGAACAACAAAGTCTTTACCAACAGAGGTATCTTCCCAGCCCCTATACTAAACTTTATAAATTAAAAACTACATGTCTTACAGATGGAATAAGGAATATTAATAGGAATAATACATACTAGACCATTACCTATAGTTGTATTCATAGATTAAATTATATATTTGTGATATTTTTGAAGAGAAAATAACAACAAAAAAAGATATCTCAATCCTCTTCATTTCTGATGCATCCTCAGGCTGGACAACAGTTAAAAAAAAGTTTCCACCTGGGGAATGTCATGTAGCCAAAACTCTGCCAGGGAATAATTTACACACTTTCAGATCTGTTGTAGAATTTAATAATAAGCAGAGCCAACTAAGCAGGTCTTTCTGTCTGCCTCCTCTGAAAACCCCTGTTATGGTGTGTGTGTGTGGGGGGGAGGATTAAAAGATATGAGCTCACAAGGCAAAAGGAGTTAACCACAGAGGACTTTCTGCACATATGTGAACACTGAAAAAAAGTTAAGAATCATCAACTCAACAAACCAATTTCCCACTAAGAACCATAGAGAGGTTCAGAGGTTGAGAGCCCAGGCAGGAAATGGAGACTAAAACTGAGAAACTTTATTGAAAGTTTGATGATGAGGTGATTTGGCCTTGAGGTACCTCTAATTCATTCCTCAACACTTGGCAAGTTCAAAAGGCTGAAGAAAGACAGTGTTAGCTCCCATCAATCAGACTGGAAACCCTTATGACTCAAGGTCACTGGCCAGAACACACAGAATGGCCTCATCTCTACAGTAGTTAATAACTGGCCTTATTCTGAGCAATGCTGTGGTCTTGCTCAACAAATCTTGAAAGCAATACCCAACAAAATGAAATAACTTCTCACTGGCTCACCTGTGTGCTAAAATAAAGCTTGCTAGTTATAGGAAATTCTTCAAACAAGGTAGAATTCTCATGGTACTACCAGTGATAGCCATGAAAGATTATCCATACTAGGCATCTTAGTTAGGGTTACTATTGCTTGACTGTAACCAAAAGAAAGGTGAGAAAGAGTTTATTTGGCTTACAATGATTTCACATCATAGTCCATCATGGAAGGAAGTCAAAACAGGAACTCAAACAGGGAAGGGATCTGGAGGCAGGAGTTGATGTAGAGGCCATAAAGGAGTGTGGCTTACTGGCTCACTTAGCCTACTTTCCTATAGAACCCAGGACCACCAGCCCGGGGATGGTACCACCAACAATGGGCTGGACCCACCCCCATCAATCACCAATTAAGAAAATGCCCTGCAGGCTTGTATACATCCCAAACTTATGGAGGCATGTTCTCAACTGAGGTTCCCTCCTCTGAGATGACTTTAGCTTATGCCAAATAGACATAAAGCTAGCCAGCATACTAGGATGCTAAGATATCACTACAGATAGACTAGATGTTAGAATTATCAAATCACATTAAAACAACTATCCTAACTGTATTCTACATGATCATTCATATAGACAAGAATCTCAATATGAAAGATAAAGTCTAGTAGGGTTAGTAGCAGACTAGGTACTGAACAAAGTAGGATTACTGAATCAGAAGAGATAACAATAGAAACTCTCCAAAGGAAAAACGAGGAGAGAAAGCGGGGAGGGACTAGCAGAGCACCATTGCATTATGGTTCTTCAAATTGTCTGCTATGCACATAGATGAAGCCCTTAAAAAAGAGGAGAGGTAAAAAGGCCAAAATATACAAGGCATAGAGATGTGCATAGCTCAGTGATAGAGTGTTCATACAGTGTAGTCTCCAATACTGTGAGGGCAAGAGAGTAGGCCAAATGTTCCCAAATGTGATACAAACTATAAACACACAAATGCAAGGAGTCTAATGAAAATTAGGAAAATAAATCTAAAGTTGAATTGTTCAAAACCAGTGCTAAGCGGAGAGGAATAAAATCAAGTTTACCACCAACTTTACATTGGAAGTGAAGCAAGAGAGGAAACAGTGGGACACTGTAATACAGAAAAGGGAAAAGCAAGCACTCAATCCCAACCCTTTAAAAAAAACCAACACCGCACAGCTCTTTCTGCTGCGTTGATAAACACCATGCCAGAGCAACTTGGCAGAGGGAAGGGTTTGTTTTGTCTTACACTTACTTCCAGGTCACAGTCCTGTCAAAGGACATAAAGGAGGAACCTGTAGCAGAAACCACGGAGGTACCACCGCTTGCTGGTTGATCCCTGGTTGAAGCAGGAGAAGTTCTAAGAGTTTGAGGCCAATCTGGTTTGCATAACAAGTTCCGAGCCAGCCAAAACTGTGTGGTGAGACCTTGTCTCCATCAACCTAACTAGGACGCCCTCTAGACAATTGTCAGGCTAGAATTTTATTTAATGAAAAAATGACTTTCCCCTCGGGTTGCTGAATAATAACTTTGTGCATTGTATGTTAGTTGAAAATAATACTGGCTTTAAAAATGATGCGACTGCCTTCCCACATAAAAGAAAATGTTACACATACATAGTACAGATAAGATTTTTTTGTTTTGTTTCTTTCCTATTTTATTGGCCACTCCACTAACATGCACCAAACAAGCCAAGTGCACAAGACATCAGGCTACTAGGGAAGGCTTGTCTGATCACAGGCTGTTGAGAGAGTTGGCCATTGTGTATTGCAGGAATTACCTCCTTCTGTTGTGCTGGCCAGAATCCAAGGGCTTACTACAGACCAGCCAATCTCATTCCGACAGGACACAGCGATGCTGTAATTAGCCAGGGCTTGCAGCTGCTGGATTTCATACAGATGTGGCGAAGCAGAGGTATTAAAAATCATGACTGAGCCATTACTCAGCTGGTCAGCTTCCTTGACCTGAATGAAGAGTAGATGCAAAGTAGTATTAGTAAGACAGGGGTGGGGAGGATGGGGGGTGTCAGACTTGGGCACGCAGATGTTGGCCGCACGTAGCCCTTCCTCTGTGCTGGAGGAAGGACCTGCTTCCATTCAGGACACACAGAATTCCCCATCAGCATTCCTTGTGTTACTCACGTTGCTCTGGCAGCAACTGACGCCTTCAGTAAAATGTCTATACTGTGGAGTTTCACTGCGGCAGGTAACAGATGAATAGTTACTGTGGTAATGATGTTATTACTATATTAATAATCATAACTCACACGTACTCAAAGAGAAAGTAGCCCCCCTTCTCCCAGACCCACTTCAGTTCTTAATCCATTCTTCTGTTTCAGAGTTCCTGGCCCTTTAAATACTTTCCAGATCTCCTTTTAGAAGGTGGATTTCTTGGCTTTTGTCAGCGTTGCTGTTTTATGATGGAAACATGGAAAGCAGGCACTGAATATCACTCAAGCATATTTTCAGTACTTCATAAGGAGTGCCGTGCTTGTGGTTTTACTATAATCTGTTTCATGTCACACTTCTGACACAGCA
>JANHMN010000002.1:192004307-192033872 GCA_030674055.1 Rhabdomys pumilio | reverse complement strand
GTCTTTGCTTCTTTTACACTGCAGTTGGAAACCCCAGTCATGTTGACTTCCCAAATAGTAAATAGATCTTGAAAGTCTTCCTCAAGAGAATCAAAATGCTGAGGCAGTTAGCCAATTCTGATCCAGCAATACCTAATTTTCATCAGAATTACATTCAGGCATTGCATTAGCCTCTCCTCTCCCCTGGCAGACACACTTTAGGAGGGACTGAGATTCTGGGGTACAGGCCATCTTGCAGGAAGATACTGTCACCTGAGAACTGTGGGGCTCCTTTTCTTCTGGGGGTGGAGGTGAGGTTCCATAAGTGTACGCTTTAGATATTTTTCTTCCAGCTTCTTAGTTCTGTGTCTGCAATCTCATTCCCAGGATACTTCACGGAGGAATACACAAATACAAACACGGCCTCAGGAATCCCCAGATGGAGCCACAGCCTGTTTGCAGCCACTCTTGTTTCCATACACACCTGCCCTTAGTGTGCCACATTGACAAAGCTAGAGCGTGACTATTGTCTTTCCTTTTTAAAGGTCTTGTGATTTGTTCTCATTTGCCAGAACTGGAGCTGAACTGCAGGCCTATACACATGCTAGGCAACTGTCCTGCCATTGAGCTACCAACACCTCTAAGCCTCTTCACTTTTCTATTTTGAGAATCTTACCACATAGTTCATGCTGTGGGGAAACTTGAATTCCCCCTCCTCAGTCTTTGAGTAGCTAGGTTTATAGACATCTGAGATGAGCAGCTACCATGCCCAGCAAAAATCTTTCTTATTTTGTGACATGAAGATGCCTGCTCTTGCCTTGAGTTGACTTTGGTAGTGTGTCCTTTATTCTTCTTACTCTCCACTCCAACAGAAACTCAACCTTAGGAGCTTGCACATATATTCTGAAGGAAGATGAGGTATACAGGAAAAGATGGTTTCTATCTCATCTAGCAAACCTTTCTCTAATAGCCTTAAAATGTTTATTTTCTCATCTTTACCCCTCTCCACAAATGCCACCATTTCCTCCACACTATCCTCCAAATCTATGTACACAGAGCAAGAGAAAAGGATTCTCAGCAAAAATCTAGTTCTTGGCCAAACTCTCCTTTCCCCCTTATGCATACATCCTGTTTGGAAATGGGTTATGGGGGGTGGTAGTGGTGGAGGTGGTTTCTCTACCTCATGTATATGTATGTAAAATCAAAAAAAAAAAAAAAAAAGACAGAACAGTAGTGTCTAAAACAGAAAAAACAAAAAGCAATTTTAGGGGAAAAATCTTTAATACAAAACCTAATTCCCCTTAAGAAGGAGGTGCAATCACAGCCCATGGGAGTACAGTGTTGTTATGTCAGGATAGGTGTGCGTGCAGTTTAGCACAGGACCATAAATAGACATTTTAGAACATTTTGGAGTCCCCTGGTAGATGCCATGAGGGTGGAGTGGAGGCTGAATTCCACCTCTGACTCAGACCTTGTGGGTGACAGGAAGGTACCAGCTGGCCCAAGGCTGAGGAGCCACCACTGTCTGAGAAACAGGGGCTGTGTGCTTATCTTGGGGTGGCTTTTTGGCAGGAATAACTTTTTGTTCTTTCATATTAAACTATGCACTGACTTCCTGGTGACCAACCACTAAAACTAAGGTGGAAGAAATCTTTGGCTCTTTGCCCCAACTCCACTTCCGGAACCTTCTGTGAGCATGTACAGGCAGGTTCTTGGGGGAAAAAAAAAATAGGATTTCTAAAATGGCCCTCCTCTGTGGACCCTGGGGAAAAGGAGGGCATAGAACGACAAGAAGCATGTGAGGGAGTTAAAAAAAGAAATGGAACATGTGTCCCAAAAAATGGATGAAGAAAGAAACTACAGTCAGGATCAAAGGAAGTGAAAGGGTGTGTCCCAAAAGTGTGCAGCTCTGAATCCCATCCAAACCATTCATTCGTTACCGAGTTTACTCAGTCCCTCCGGAAAGGGGACATACGTACAAAACTTCTAGATTCCACACAGGGCTACCATAGGAAACAAAGGATACTCTATTACGTGTGAAGTTCAGAAAAATGAAACCCAGGTTTTTAATATACGTAAATATTGAGAATACTTGTGTCACTTAACTGGCTTTTCTGTGTCGATTGCTCAATCTAACAAGTTCATCAGAGACAGAAGGGAGAGAGAGTGGAGAGCCGAGCTAGCTAATGGTTTGATTGCAGAATGACCACATCTGACACCTCATGGTCCAAGGTGGCCGAAGGGAGCCTTCCCTCTGTCTGCCCTGGGACGCTTTTTATATAGTCTACAGCTATGCCAAGTCAGAGGGAGTGGGTGAAGCTGGTGTTTGACTCTTCACCTTCCAGAGAGACCTGGTACTTCCAGCCAGCCAGCTGTCCTGCCCCTCCTCACACCTACCCAGAGACTTGATCTCCCAAAGAGGTGGTAGTAGGAGACATTCACTCTGAGTCTCCCTGAAGTTAGCCACTCTCAGGAGAGAAGGGCCACCATACCCCCTCTGGCTCCTCAGTTTAGCTTTTCAGAAGGCTGGCTGTAACTCCAGCTAAGTCTGTGAGAACAAACACCAACACCCATTCCCTCTCTGTACCCAGCAAGCGAGCTCTGAACTCACACAGAACAAAACAGGTAGAATTAAATCGAGAAGAGTTTAAAAAGATAAAGGGTTGAGACCTAGACTCCTCAGTCAGTTACAGACTGTATACTAGGACAGAAGATGAACAGAATACAGACCAGAGTAAGACAACAACACAACTAGGCTACACTGTTACACCTAGGACACTTTTACAACTGGTTCACACCATCTCTAGTGCTTGGCGGTCTCTAGGATAGGACATCCGCTATGTCATTAAACAAGCCTTACTAAATGTTACATGACTGAAATCATACTAAGCATTTTCTAATGGAACATTAAAGCTAAAAAAGAGACTCAGTGGGTAAGAATACTGACTGGACACCTATGGAGACCCACATGCAAATCAGCAGTGCCCACATAAAAAGCTGAATGTGACTGACTGCATGCCCAATCTCATGTAACCCCAGTGCTGTGAGGGCAGAGGCAGGAGGCTCTATGGGGCTTGCTGACTGCTAGCTTGCTCCAGGCTTCGTGACAAACCCTGTCTCAGAAAACTAGGCGGAAAGTGATGGAGCAGGACACCAGACAGCCTCCTCTGACCTCACACATGTGTACATGTACCTGAATATACACATGTGAATATACCACACACATATGGGAATAATTTTTTAAAAAATTTAAAAGCATGGAATTTAAACACATTCCTAAATAATCAAGAAGACAAAAAGAAAGAAAGAAAAAGACAAAACAAAACCAAGAAAGGAACCCCTTGAGATGAATGATACAGCAAACCAAAAATGCCCTGGAACACACCTAAAGTCATGTTTACAGGGAAACGTTTAGCACAGGTGAGGAGCATAAACGCTTATAGTGATTTTTTTTTTCAATGAGGCCTGGTGGCACACACTGCCCTTTGGAGGGAGAAGCAGGAAGATCAGGAGTTCATGGTTATTTTTGGCAACAGTGAGCAGAAGACCACTACAGACAATAAAATGCTGAGTTTTTTTCTTTTTTTCTTTTTGATTCTGACTCTTATCTTTAAAAAAAAAAAAAAAAATCATTAATCAGTTGATTGGATTTCCTGGTGAGAGACGGCAGGCACACGAAGTGCACTAAGCTTTACAAATAAAAGCAGGCAGGAAGCCATAGGGTGAGGAGACTATTTTAGGGATAATACTTGTTTTTATTTTTCAGAGAAGGAACAGCTGTCAGATAAGAGTAGGAGGCACCAAGGGCAGAGAACTTAATTCCAGTTGGTATGAAAAACATCTGGTTAATCAACACAAAATTCTCTGGAAGTCACTTCTCCAAACTGAGTTGGCATGACAAGCATGCTAGGTTAATTTGTTTGTCTTTGTAAAATCTAATTTCATTTATTTATTTATTTATTTATTTATTTATTTATTATTAATTATTATTATCATGGGGGGGCACTTGTGCGCCATGATATACAAGTAAAGGTCAGAGGATGATGTTCAGAACTCAGTTCTCTTCTTCTACTGTGGGATCAAACTCAGGCTGTCAGGCTTGTGTCGCAACTTGCTGGCCTGGTTAATGACTTTTGTTTGTTTGCTTATTGTTTGTGTTTTGAGACAAGGTCTCTGTGTAGCCCTGGCTATCTTGTAACTCACTCTGTAGACTAGACTGGCCTCAAACTCAGAGATCCACCTGTCTCTGCCTGCCCCCAAATGCTGGGATTAAAGGTGCGTGCCATCACTGCCCAGCTGGTTAATGAGTTTTTAATGATAAAACTAGATATTCAGGAAATTAAAATTAATTCTGTCCCTACGCATAACAATGGACAAGGCAGAATACATTCACACTGTCAGCAGACAGTCCCCGAGTGACTGCTAACTAGCTCTCACACGGCATCTAACCTGACTGTAGAGTTAGGACCTCTGAGCTCTGATGTTGTTCGGCATCAGATCTTCAGGGGCCTGAATTCTGGTCCTGTCACTCACAGACTAGGTGAGTGTGTTTTAAACAAGAGGTATCTGCAGAATGCCTTGGCTATAATGGGCACTTGCTAAGTAACAATGTTACTGACACTGTTTCTGTTTTCATGAAAGGAACACTCAAGAGTGCAGCTTATACCATTTAGGGTGACCCACCCATATTTTTCCCAGTCCTGTTTCATAGTAACTTTAGTTAATGTTAAACGGAGCTCAAGATTGAACATGGCCAGCAAACTCACCTCCTCACCCCCATTTCCCCAAGAGACAGTGGCTAAGGGACTTCATCTATCAGCATACATGACCCACCTAGGGCTGATGCAACTAACTGTCCTTTATAACACTAGCCCAGGACGAATCATTCTGGGAGGTGTGTAGCCTCCTGGACCTTTGGTCACAAACCAGCTCTCATTTGGGGATGTGTCTGTGTAGTTTATAAAGAATTATCCTTGGTTCCTTGGCCTTTGTCCTTAGAAACATGTTTTTTTCCTGCTTGGGTCCTGGGCCATAATGGAGCACTGTGGCCAGAGAATCAAGCTAGCCCATGATGGTAGACAATGAGGGGAGTGGAAGAGGTTCTGAATAGAAGTGGAGGTACACCTTCCATGCCTACCCTGGGGAGGAAGAGAAGGAGGAGGAAGAAGAAGAGGAAGAGGAGGAGGGGAGGGGAGTCAGAGAGCACCACTCAACACCACACAGTCCCTTCCCTTTCCATTCTGGAGATTTACCTGGATGCTGCAGTTCTGAAGTGGCGAGTAGCCATCAAAACCTGGGACCCAGGAGACCAGGATGCCGTGTGCTGTACTGCTGAGGATCTGGACTTCAGTGGGTGGGGAGGGGATTACTATGGAAAAACAAGACACACACAAACAATCACAATTATAATCACAGGAGGGCACAAGTATCAAATCAGTTTCAACCTGTGGGTCGTGACCCTTCTGGGAGTCAAATAACTCTTTCACCTGAGTCGACTAACATTGGAATACACAGATATTTACATTACCATTCATAATAGTAGCCAAATTATAGTTATGAAGTAGCAACAAAATAATTTTCTAGTTGGGGGTCACCACACCACGAGGAACCGTGTTAGAAGACTGAGCACTAGGAGGCTGAGAACCACTGGCTTAGACAAAGGGGGTCTTGGTTGTTCTGGTAAAGGTTTTAAGATAAATGAAGGTCAGAAACACAAGTTTGGCCTCAGTGCTGGGGAGACAAAGCAGAAGGATCAGAAGTTCAAGGTCACCTTGTCTTAAAATAAATAGAAATCCCCTAAGGTTTGGAAATAGGATAGAGTTTTAAAGAAAGTTTAGACACGTTTCTACAAGAAGCATACATTTTAATGCTTCCCATTTTACACACTTCTAAACTTGGAGAAGTTTAAACCTTAGTAAATACGTCTTTACAAGTCTACTCCTACTGGAGGATTTCTGAGATTCCCAACATGCCTTTTGAAACTGTAATAGCGGAATTTGTTGAAAAGGAAGGAAGTTATACACTTCCTCCAGGAGTCACTTTTAGTTTGGTTTTTTTTTTTTTTTTTTTTTTTTTTTTTTTGCAATGAACCTTTACAAAATGCTATGTCATATCCTTCATCCAGTCTGTTTACCAAAACTGAAATCAGAATCTTTTAGAACTCCTTCTGTAGTTGTAAATCCCCTTCTCTCCTTGCCCAGCCTTTAGCTTCTCCTTCAGCACATTCCAGTATATCTTCGTGTTGCTTTGATTTCCCAAAGATAATAGGAAAGGACCATGAACCCAGTATTTACTCTTCTCTAGCTAAAGATTTATGTGACAGTAAAATATAAAATGTGTTGGAGTTTCTATGAGTAAGAATGATGATATAAAGATAAAATAAGGCAGAGTTTGCTTGTAGGTTTTCCTACCCTTCCAAGTTTTGAGAGTCAATACCTGTTATTATGTAGAAGGACGGGGTGAAGGACTGTCATGTCTCCACTAACATCTGCCTTGGACCCTGTTACTGTCAGTCAACTGCCCAGTGAGCGCCCAGCTAGTGAAAGGGGAGGTAAGATGGAAAGGGAGAGGAGGAGACAGACTGATCCTACCTGCTCTCTGCTCTCTGCTCCCAGTTGTAAATCTCCCTCTTGTAAGATTTGGATCAGGCTCCGTTGGCCCAGTCCTCACCAGCAGCAGCCCTGATGAGCCCACCTCTGGGCTCTTCAACAGTTAATGAGGATAAATAAGTGCAAGGCAGAAACGGAAAAGTGAAAATGGAGGTAAAGCTTCTAGCTTCTTTCTTCTTGTGCTAAGCAGAACTACACTAGCTAATGCTTATCAACAAAGTATGTGCCAAGAACTGCGATGAGTTATTACTTGTAGTCAGTAACCAAGCCTCAAAAATAAGTAGGCTTTATAATTGTCCCAATTTTTTTTTCCAACACTGACACCAAAGAGGAGAAGAGACTTGTGTAGTGTTACTAAGAAAGTCATAGAGTAGACCAGACTCAATCATGTGTCCCAACCCAGCCCCCAGGACCTGCTCCTTCCTGCTCACCTTTGATGTTGATCTGCACACCCTTGGACACCGTCAGCCCTTTGTCATTGTGGGCCTCACAGCTGAAGACTGCTGTCTCTGTCAGACCTGGGATGGAAGGGCATTCATGAGATTTGAGGCAGATAAACAGGCTGTCCTGGGCTAGAGACCTGTGGCTTTGCCAGCTTTTATTTCTTGACTCATAGCTTTTAGCCTAAAGTGTAAAATTAATCTAAAGAGAAAAACATGATAGCTATAGAAAAAGCAACCTCAGAAGAAACCACAGGTGCCAGAGTGGGGTAGCTCTGGCCCCAGAGGCAGCTGTTTTCATCCCTTCAATCCCTGAATGTCAGGTAGTGCTGTTCAGATTTTTTTGAGTCAGGTAGGGGAAGAAGTTGAGATATGGTCTTCCTGTGTAGTTCTGGCCGTCCTGGAACTCACTCTGTAGACCAGGCTGGCCTTGAACTTACAGAGATACGCCTGCCCCTGCCTTCTAAGTGCTGGCAGTTAAGGGGTGTGAGCCACTACACCCAGCCAGAGTTTAGTCACAAACACAACAGTCAACCCAGAAGCACATGCAGGCAACGATGGGTCGCAGCAGAAAGACACAGGAACCAAGGGATAAGTTCCCAGTGGTGGACGCTGGAGGGAAATCTTCAAGTGGATTGCTTGCCTAAGGCTTCCTTACAACCTAAAGCACCAACAACAGTGGCTTCGGTCAGGAGCTCTATCTTTGCGTATTCACTCCCTCTCAGGGGAAATGCTCCTATTTTGCATGGTGGTCAAAGCAAATAATTAGTTTTCTGGAAATGAATATTTTATCTTGCACCCCTTACTTGCATCTATAAAGAATGCTTGTGAATGGCTACTCTGCAAGAAGGGGGTGTCCTTATATCTCCTGTGTGCTTCCTCCTAATTTTGAAAAGTCTGCACATCCACTCAAACATTCTGATAATCTACGTTCCAAAATTTTCCATGATTGAAACAGCTGAATAAAATGTAATAACAGAGACCTAGAAAACTGGATAGAATCCAGGAACTTGGCCATACCCAATCCCCAACTCCACCTGCGATATCCCAACATCAACATCACCTGCTGAAAGAAATCACTCCTCCTAGAGTCTAAATTTTCCATCATAATTTTCTACTTCTCCCGTGGAGACTATTTAACAGCATCCACATGTGTGCTTGAAAATCTTCAAGTAATAGCCATACGATTTCCTTTCTTTTGATTGATTATATAGGAATTATCTGGAAACAATTAATTGGTATAAATAATTCCATGTTTTCTTTTGTCAGTGATGGGGATGAGACCCAAGACTTCATATACGATAGGCTACATTTTTCCATCCTCCTTTGCCAGATCAAATTGTAATTTTTCTGTGTCTACAGTCTAGAAAGTTCTGAACCCTGAGACAAGGTGCCATAGCAGCTGTTCTCAGAGTCGGGTCCACAGACTTCAGGAGGTTCCAGGGACACCTGCTCTCAAAAGTTAGCCTGTTCTCATAATTGCAGTGTTATTTTCCTTCTCCTGCTCATTATCTCATGAATGCATGAAGGAATTTTCCAAGGTGATGTCACATGATGACGTCACACGTCTACCAGTCAGTGGAACACAGGCTTGCATATCCTCATTTTTTAAAAAGTTTTCCATTCTACTTTCTAATTCCATAACCAGATAAACATAACTAGTACAAAATTGTTTTGTTTTCTTTTTCTTTTTTTTTCTTTTTTTTTTTTTTTTTTTTTTTTTTACCAATTTTTAACTCTTAAAGGGATCCTGACACCGAATTCTTTGAGAGTTGCTGTCCCACTGGGACTCTGGGGGGAGGGGCAGGGGGAGTCTCTACCTCCTGGAAAAGGAGGAAGAAATGAGAGGTCGGTGGCAAGCAACAACAGCAAACGCACAAACAAAAAGCCCTTTCTGGGCATCAGTTGGTCAGGCTTTGATTGTGGGAAAGAGAATGTACATGGTGAGTGAGGACCAAGGCGGGACCCACGGTGCATAGCATGCATCTGCTGCACTCCATACCACAGCCTCGCTGTCAGGCTGCAGCAGCCTCATAACCGATGGGTCCTGATCTCCCAGGGGAGACTCCCAATCTACCAGCTCCCAAGAGCTTGCAATGCTTGGCTCTTATTAGGAAAACCATGTTCCACAAGCTTTTAGGAAATATACATGGAGTATGAACTACAAAAATCACATTCCACGCTGAGAGAAGCAGAAAGAGTCAGCCCTACGGCAAACCAGCTTTATTTCCCTGGGATCCGGTGCTTCACCACAGCTCCCCAAAGGAGAGCAATCAGCCGAGCACACTGTTCCCGGCCTTTATGGTGAACGGACGGACAAGTGCTTAAAGGGAAGCTGGCTACTGTGCGGCTTGATTTTTAGATCAAGCAGGAAGTCATTTTCCTCTTTGTGTTTTTCTTGTCTCTCCAAAGTTTACACAAGGTCAGAAAAACATTTTATAGCAGATGTCTCAGCAGCACAAGGTACCCACACCAAACTGGACCTCCCAGAGACCAGCTCCAGTGCTTCTCCATGTGGGTAGGGTGCTGACCCCCACAAGCCAAATATGCAAGCAGACAAAAGTGGAAACCCATCTAAATAAAGGCAACTTTCTCCAAAACTAGACTGGCACTTACAGCTTCAGGGGTACCCCACCCTACCTCATCCCGCCCCCACTCTACCCCACCCTCACCCCCACCTCACCAAGTATTCTATCCTCCTAATTCCAGGGACAGAACTCCGACCTCACTCACCCTAGGCTGCTACTCTCCCACAAACCCACACCCTCGCCCTGTGTAACTTTTTCCCTTATGGTTTTTTGGTTTAGTGGCACTAATATATGTCCCAAGCACAGTCTCATTTACACAGCCAGATTAGCTATACAGACTGCTCAGCAGGAAAAGCCAGCTTTTTCTCCCTTGTTTGGTTCCCCTCTATGCAGGGACAATAACCACCAGGTTGGAATAAACCTGAGAGTTTTATAGCCCAAATCCTTGAGACTTTCCTGGGAGAACAGCATCTGTGAGTCTTCGGTCTCCACCTTTCCTACCACAGATCCTGAATGCTCCAGGTGGAGGTTCCACAGTGCCTAAAACCTCTTCCTCCCCTCCTGTCCCCTGGGTTCCAGTGGACAGCTTTCCTCTCCAAGCCCTAGGATGATAGTCTATAGTTCTCTTGCTTGTCCTCCCCCATACATAGAGACACAGGGACGAACACACACACATACACACAGTTTGAGGAATGGCAGCCTGTGACCCAGACCTGAGATATTTTAAGGAGCTTTGAGGAACATGATGTTCCCTTGAGGGAAGAACAATCACAGTTGCTGAGGAAGCAACTTCCAGGAGCAGTCAGGCCAAGTCTCTGAGCTCTGGATTAAGCAACCCTGAAATGTAATGAAATAAGCAATCCTGCATTTTCATTTTTTTCCCCTTGTGTCTGTCTCTCTATCCGAGAATGCAACACACAGAACACACTGTATAGGGGAAATGGTGTATTACTTGGAACTCCGTCTGCTCTGGTTTCATCCACTCAACAAATACTGAGTACTCACTCTGTAGCACACTCTTTCCCCCAGGTGCCTGGGATGTCTTTAGTTCCTGTCCCTTAGAGTTCACATTCCCCCCAGAGCAAAATGAACCACAACGTGATAGAGAAGCTGACTGCTGTGCTGGAAGGAGGCAGGAAGGTGTCAAGTGCAAAGAAGACAAGTGCGAAGGTTGGGGCGGGTGGGGAAGCAGGCTCTGATTTCCAGCAGAGGGAGAGGTTACCGGTAGAGTTTTGAGAAATGCCTCAGGGGAAATACCTAGGATTAGGGAATAGCCTGGGGAATCCTAGCACGTAAACAGCCCAGGCCCTTATCCAAAATAGTGGGGAAGCCTGGAGCTCTAGAGGATGACTGGCAGATTTGGCTTTGCCAGGAAATGTTCTAGCTGCCCTCCAAAGAACAGACTTTAAGCAAGTTCCAGATTACAAAACAGGCATTAAAGATGCAATGAGATTCAAAGCAAATCGTTTGGCAAGCACTGTAAGAAGGAGGAACTGATTTGTATAAATTCTCACTGCCATGGTTATTACAACGAAGACTAGGAGCTATAGCCAGCTAACTAAAACAAAAACTAGTTGTTAGTTGTCCATTTAAACAGATAATTGGTGGGTTTTTTTTTTTTTTTAAGTTTTATTTTCATCTGCATGTACTTGTCTATGTGAGTGTACCTCTTCTGTCTGTGGGTGCCCATGGAGTCTAGAATAGGCTCCCTTGGACCAGGAAGGAGTTAGAGGTGGTTGTGAACTGTCTGATACCCTTGCTGGGAACCGAACTCCAGTACTCTGTGGGAGCAACAGGTGCTCTTAACTGGCAAGCCGGCTAAGGGGATCCGAAGCCTTCTTTTGGCCACCATGGGTACTGCACTCTATACCCCCCACCCCCAACATACTCATAAACAAAAGGAAAATTGCATTTAAAAAGAAGTTTTTTTAAGTTTTCCAGGACACAAAACAACAAGATGCCATCAATCTGCATGCTGAGAGAGGTCATCCTCAATCACCCACAGTAATCCCACCACAAATACCAGGCAGGAAAAGTCTTTGTACACTTCGGATTTGGAGTCGCTCGAGACAAAAGCCATCTACTTATTTGGTTTTTGAGACAGTGCCTCAGTGGCCCAGGATGACCTTAAACTCACCACATAGGTGATGATGACTTTAAAGGTCTGATCCTCCTGCCCTACATCCGAAGGCTAGGATTACAGGCACACACCCGCCACACCTGGTTTCTTCCATGTTGGAGATCAACCTGAGGACTCACACATGATAGACAAGCACTTTACCCACTGAGCTATACCCTTAGGCATGGGCTGGGCATTTTGTTTACAGTGCAAAAGCAGAAACCAGGCTTTGTGTGTGGTAGGCAAACTCTCTACCACCAAGTCTTACAAAATGCTTCTTTAAAAGGGAAAAAAATTCAGATTGAAGTAATTTTAGATTCACAAAAAAGTTGCAAAAATAGCACCAAGTTCCTGTCTGTTCCTCCCCTCCCCCCACTTCTCCATGAAAAAGATTTTAAACAGTCATAATACCAGAATGGAAACCAGGAAGGTGACTTTGGTAGACTGCTAGTGTACCGAATTCAACCATACTCTGATTTTATCAGTTTTTTTCCCCTAGGGGGGGAAGTGTATTTATGGTGTATAATCTTATGAAATTTAAATCACAGGTATAGACTTGTGCCTATGAAATTGTTCCACTGAAAAAGGACTCCCCCATGGGTACATCCTAGCCTAAGAGAACCAACAGAATTGATCCCTTCTCTAGCGTAGTAATTTTGCACTTGGGATGGTGATTTCAATGGAATCACACATGACCTTTGAGGCTGGCTTTGTTCACTCAGAATAATGGTCTTCAGACACAGTACCTTTCCTGCTGTGTCTTTGGGACAGCTTTTACATTTCAGAGTCAGGTGGGGAGGGATTGTGACAAGAGGAGAAAAGTGCCAGGAGTGTGGTGACATATTTCTATAACCCCAGCTCTTCTAGAGATAAGGCCAGCCTGAAGCCAGATCCTGTCTGTAGCAAATAAGCTTGCTCAAAGCAGTCCAGACTGCCCGGGCCAGTCAGCCACTTCCCTACTTGATACTTTCTTGGATTAATAGGAAAAGTTTATATCTACGATTTTTTTTTTAAGATGAAATCTCGCCAGGCAGTGGTGGCACACGCCTTTAATCCCAGCACTTGGGAGGCAGAGGCAGTTGGATTTCTGAGTTCGAGGCCAGCCTAGTCTACAGAGTGAGTTCCAGGACAGCCTGGGCTATACAGAGAAACCCTGTCTCAAAAAAACAAAAAAAAAAAAAAAAGGATGAAATCTCATGTATCCCAGACTACCTCCAACTCACTATATAGTCAAGAATGACCTTGAATCTATGATGATTCTATTTCCCACTCCCCAAGTGCGGGGATTACAGGTATGCACCACCATGTCCTGTTTCCATGGTGCTAGGAATGTCCATGGACGCTAGCCCAATGCAGGGCTTTATGGTTGCTGGGCAAGCCTTTTACCATCTGGACCACATCTCCAGCCCTTGGGTTAACTGCTCATTTGTTCAGTGGTTCGCTCAGCCATTCACTGAAGAGAGAGGGCTACAGTAGCTAATACTTCTCACATAATCCATACATGAAATGCTAGCCTCTCCTGGGCACCTGACAAGTAGATGATTGTAATTGAGTAGGAAGCAGAGGTACTGAAGTCAGAGGGGCTGTGAGTGTACAGATAAGAGCAGAGTGACCAGGCAAGCATTCAGAGATGAGCAGAGGGCGAAAAGTCAAAAGATGGAAGAGGGGTTTACCTGAAAGCCAATAAGAAGAAAGCAGCTGGCTAGAAGGACCAGCCTGGGAAGCCAAGCAAGATGGCACAGTGCCTTTGTGGACTTGCCAGAGGCTCATGCGATCCCGTGCACAGGCAGTGATGCTTCAGGAGAGGTGCAGGGGAATAAAGATCAAAGGGCTGCGGGTTATGGGTCATCAGAGTAAAACGGTAGACTTTGACCGGCTTGGACTGCCTGCAGTGGGGTGCTCCGGGTTTCAGAAGAAGCTGACAAAGCAGAGAATGACTCACTGTGTAGGTGGCAGGCTGGGGGAGGCGGGAGAGCACAGAGGACAGAGGGACAAGGAATTCAGGGCCACCGTTAGGGTGCAGCGACAACAGTGTTGACAAGGAAGCAGGAAGATATGAATTAAGGTCATCACTGTGTAACAGCGAAGGGGAAGGGGCTCCATAGACAGTCGAGAACAATGTGCAGAACCTGATGACTGACTGCCAGACAGAGAAGAATTTGGGTAAATTTCAGGCTTCCAGATAGAATTACATTATTGGCTCAAGAGGTCTTCACGTTTGGGCATCAGCTATGCCATCTTTGTCATCAAACAAAGCAAAGTATTTGCAGGAGGAGCCAGAGAGGCAGGTCAGGGTTTAAGAGAACTTGTTGCTTTTGCAGAGGATCCAGAGTCAGTTCCCCCACTGACACAGTGGTTCCAATTCCAGGGAATCAGATCCTTTCTATGACCTCCATGGGGACCAGGCACATACATGGTACACATATATACATGTAGGTGAAACACTCACGCACACAAAGTAAATTAAATGAGCCTTAAAAGAGATGACACGATTCTGAGACGGCCAGGCGCCTGGTGTTGCCTCCTCTGTATAAAGAAGAACCAGGGTGGCGGCGAGTGGGTGGATGCGGTTTGAGGCAATTGTAAGTTGGCTGGGTTGATCTGAATGTAAGTAAATCTGACAGGTTATTTTGATATGATCAGTGTGAATCCTAGAAAACTTTAAAAACACAGGGTTGGAGTATAGCTCAATGATAAAGCATACGGTTAGCATGTACATACAGGACCCTGCCCCCACACACATGCAAAAATTTTCCTCACCAAAAAGAAAAGAGAAAGAGAGAAAAGTCAGAAACCCATTCTTCCAACCTTTCACAATCAGGAGAACTGCTTGGGCATTGTGGTCAATTCGGGAACTGTAGTCACTCGGGAACTAGGTGGGAAATGCCAGCTCGGCAGCTTAGACACAGGCTCTCCATTTGCAGAGACGTTAGTCTTAGCTCGGGAAATTATAAAGAAATTAGTGAAGCCCATGCTGGATATACAAGATGTCAGAGAGACTTTCCATTGCCATGGGCTCTCTGATGGAATATTTACAGTTTTGAAGGGGCTTTCTTATGACATGGCATTGGGCCCTCTCCCATCTGTCATTCCTAGACTTTGAAGATACGACCAAAGGAAGTTTTAGTTCCTGCTCTCTGAGGCTCTCAAAGACAACTAAAGGAGTAAGTCAGAAAAAAATCCCACTTTAGTAGGTGGGGAATATGTTCCCAGGACTCTTGAAATCTCAGTCCCAGATTCCAGAAATACACGATTTTCCTGGACACAGATGCCTCTGACAACGTTTAATTTATAAACTAGGTGCACTAGAAGATCAATAATGAGTGCGACCAACAAAACAGAACAATCCCTAAAATATCCTGTAATAAAAATCATATAAATATATTCTCTTCCTTATTTCTGGAATTTTCTTCCCAACAGAATTTTTGGACTTGCAGAAAACAAAATTTCAGATTAGGGGTGTGTGTGTGTGTGTGTGTGTGTGTGTGTGTGTGTGTATTATGATAGATGAGAATCTTCTAGCAAGATTGGGAAAAATAAAAACATATAAAAGAACAAAGCCAGAAAAGGTGTAATTTGAATCTCTGTGCAAGCAAAGAGACCTGGACTTGCTGACCACCCAGTCAAGTCAAGTCTGTAGACATCAAGTTTGCTGAGAGATGATATCTCAAAAAATAAGACAGAATGCTATTGAGAAAGGCATCTGATGTCAACCTGTGCCCTCCACAAGCACACACACACACACACACACACACACACACACACACACACAAACACACACAACCATCTACAAATAGACTCAGGTAAACAAAGTTTGGCAATAAATAAAAATCTGTTGATATTGCGTGCACACGGCACAGGGCCTGTGCCTTTGTGCTTTACCAGAGAGTCTAGAAATTGGCAAGGACTTTTTGGAAAGAGAATATTTTTAAACTTTAAAATATGTACACTTTTTCATTCAATTCCCATTTTCGCCATCTCTCCTAAATACAGATAATTTAAGACACACACACACACAAAACCAAAACAACAAACCCCACAAAAAACGAACAAACAAACAAACAAACAACCCCAAAAACCAGTACTGTGGGGCTGGCGAGATAGTGCAGTGGGTAAAGATGTCACTTCCTGAGTAAGCCTGACTTCAATCCCTGGAGGCCATGTAAAGCGGGGAAGAGAGACCCATCTCCACAGAGTTGCCTCTGGCCTCCACACACCCTGTGGCATGTGGATGTCCACACAGAGACAATAATAATAAAGATAAAAACAGTAGTTTGAGATAGTACATAAGTTAGTCACTAAAGCCATTCCACAATACACGAATGCATCTCAAAACAGCACACCCTCCATGATAAATGCACACCCTATTTTTCTCAATTAAAAAAAAACAAAATTTAAAAACCAGAACATTGAGGCCAGTGAGATAGCTTGGGAAATAGACACCTGCTGCTATACCTGAGGACCTGAGCTCAAACCCTAAAATTTACATGGTAGAAGAAGAAAACAAAAACCTACAAGTTGTCCTCTGTCATCTACCCGCACACACACAAACCTCCCACAAATGTAAAAAGAGTTTTAAATTAAATATATAATATCTGGGTTTTTTTTCAAACCATTAATCTTAGTATTGCTGGCTGCGATGGCCCACGCTGGTAATCTCAGCACTTGACTTGGTAGGTAAATGCAGGTAGATGGTCAGGAGTTTAGGGTCCTGAGCTACATAAAACCATACTTGAAAATAATAATAGTAATAATAGGAATATCTTTCATGAACTTTGGAGCAATTATCTCACAGAAGGTATTATTTGAAATTGATTTTAAACACACAAGTTCTCCAATTATCTATTCCTTGGCGGAACTCAAAGAAAACTAAGATGAAGGTAGAGAACCCTGTATCACCTCTCCCACCATCGGGGGTCACAGAGGGGCCTCCACACCAACACCTAGGGCTGGAATTCACTTGCTTATGTGGCCTCAGCTCAAGCTATCAGTAGGATCCGGCTTAGGGTGGCCTTCAGTGGTGCACCAAACACAAAGTCCTGGGTCTCAGGGAACATGCTCAGAAGGGAGACTTATGTTAGTCACATCCATTCTTATGTGGGTTAAACATAGTTAAACTCTGATAAGGGCAGTGAAGAATGCACACACAATCTGACTGGGAGTTAAAAAAAAAGAGGAAAGATATCTTCTTAAGCAATATATATATGTGTCATAGGACAAAGGGCAGATGGGAAGAAGACAGTGTGGGCAGACAGAAGAGGGGTACAAAGTCCTGAGCAGGAAGACATGATGTGTCTGAAGAAATGGAAGGGACTCCGTGTCAATGATGCTTAGTGAGCACAGGCAGAGGATCGGGTGTGGGATAGAGAGCTAGGCAGGGGCCAGAGCCTGAAGGACTGACCGACAAGGCCAAGAAGGATTCTGGGTAATAGTCTAGATCAATGGGAAGCCACTGATGGGGTCTCATAAGATGAGTGACATGAGCTGCTGCTGAGGAGACTGGAGAGACGCAGGGACAGGATGGGAGCAGTGTGGTTTTGGCAGGAGCTGATGTGAACCATGGAGACAGATAGAGGCTGACTGTGCTGTAGAAGTAGAATTCACAAAACCGCTGAGGCTTTCAGTATAAAGATGAGGAAAGGGAGGAGTGTTCTTTCGTGACATTATTTAGCAGGAAGGGGGAATTCTGGGACAGAAGAGAGGAATGAAGAGTTGCATTTTGAAATGCATACACACTCAACAAGCAGGAAAAGCTAAGGAGATGGCTGGACACAGGAGCTGGGAGCTCAGTAGAGAGGGCAGGGTCCAAGACATAAAGTCCCAGGCAGCCATCCCACAGATGGCATTGAAGCTGGCCGAGGAACTCAGCCAGGAGGGTGTGACTCGGAGGGAAAGGGAGCTGGGCCAGGACTGAGCTGGGCACCCGATGTTCAGAACTGGCCCAGCAACAAAGCAGATGCGATGAAGAGGGAAGACAGCCAGGATCATGTGCCTTTTAAAACGTCCACCACTGAGATCTCAGGCCTAGATCTGTCTTGGGCACACAGCAGACCCTCCTGAACATTTGCTGAATGCATGAGAAAGGAAGGAGGGATGGAGCGTGGCCACATCATCAGATGGAGCTCAAAAAGGCAACCAGGGAAGCAATAGAGGAGCCCGCTGGCTTGAGCGGCACCGGAAGCTTCAGTGGCAGCCCAAGAGCAGGAGCAAAGCCAAGGCATTCTGGTTTGGATGGAGATCAAGATGGCCCTGGAATGTCAATTCACCAGCAGTCCCACAGTGACTCACAAACTTCCTGTCACAGTGCTCCATGACCGATCCACTTTCTCAGCATCCAACCTCAATTACCTTAGTGTTTCCACAGGGTAATTCCTGCCAGGTAGGCAAGACCACAGTGCCATAGAGATATGAACAGGACTCTGAATGCATGGGCTGGATTCTATTGAAGTGGGCAACTGGACATCCCACCTCCATTTCAATATACCTATTCATACCTATTCCCCTAGTGCTCCCATACCTATTTCTGCCTTTCTTGATTGACCACTGTTGGGGTATAGCAATCATCACCAAAACTTTGTCACCTTTATAGTTAAAGGGGAAGAAATGCATGAATGAATAAATGGATGGATGAGTGAATGAATGAATGAATGAATGAATGAAACGCATAAGCATAATGCTCAGACTTACCTGGTACAGTTAGGACAGACGGGGACTTTTCTGGTTTTTCATTAACACGGGTGCTATTTTGAACCCAGAAGATATTGACAGGCTCAGGAGGGCCCACGGCCTGGCAGGTGAGGTTGAAGGCTGTGTTTCTGGTGACATTTACGCTCTCAGGTTGCTTAATAAAGTATGGGAGTCCTGCAGAGAAGGTGGAGCAGAGCATGCTTTAGCCAGAAGCAGAGCCTTTAAAGACAGGGATCGGGGTTTCCCCGGGCCTGAAATAGCCAATTGTCATCTCCAAGTAAAGAGAGCAGAGGTTCCTGATTCCCCGTCTGTCCCCAGCCAGCTTTCTAGGACACTTTTTTTTCTAGGCACTATGAGTGGTGATTCATCTGCTTTGGCCAGAATGGAATCCATAGCCAGCTTTTAAATCAGGTGTTTGTTGCTCAAGGGCTTGGCACTGGTTGGCAGGTTGGCAGTATTTCTCACCAAAACAAGCAGAGCGAGGCAGGAAAGATGGCTGGCATTTAAGATGCTCACTGCTCTTCCAGGGGATCCACGTTCATCCCAGCAATCACACCAGGCAGCTTGCAACTACCTGTAACTCCAGCTGAAGAGGTCCAGTGTCCTCTTTTGGACTCTGAAGTCTACCCCCTACCCTCCCATCCCTCATACACGTATTTGTATAAAACTAAAGAGTTTATAACAAGTACTCACTTGAAGACATAATCAGCAGAGTTCTATAGTTATAATCCTAAAATCTACTGAAACTCCAAAATCTGGCCCACAAGGAGGCTGGGGAATTTTCAGAGAAAGCCAATGATTACTTGTTTGGACTACATGCCCAAAATTTTACCAGGGCAAGCTGGCTAGCCTCAACACTTAAGTCACGGGATTTATAAACTCGTGTCTCACAAATCTGGTTCCACACAGGATAATAGGATTCTTTTTTCCTCCTGTTTCAAAGCTTTCAAGATTCAGACTTTCCCCCAACTTGTGTATTTTTCTGAGATCCTGACAAGTAAATTGTCTACTAAATATTGTATTTTACAAGATTAATTCCAAATGTAGGGATGCCCTCCTGTTGACTGATGGCCACATAATCCTGGCATCAGCTGTCTACTCTGGGATGGATCCAAAGCAAAGGTCTCTATGATACTCATCCGAGGGACTGTTTTCCTGTCTCTTCTTCTCCATACTTACCCATTTAAGTATGACTCCCTCCTTTGTCCCTTTCTCCCCCTCTCTCCCTCTCTCAAGCCTTCTTCAGTGGTGCTGAGCATCAAGTTCTTGTGCAAAGGGGATGGGCACTGGAAAAGTCTTTTGGTGGGAAGGGGATGTGGAAGGTGAGGCAGAGAGGTGATAAGATGGTGATCAGAGGGGACACCATGGAAGGTGGCACCGCACGGGTGGGGAGTAACACTTAGGCAATAGAGGTCCCGTAGTGGAGCACATGCTTAGCATGCACAGTCTTCCTGGGCAGACACACACACACACTCACACACTCACACACAAACACACACACACACACACACACACACACTCCAAGAACTGTCTGACAAAATTTCAACACCAATGGATCCACCAGGTTTACAGTACCATAAACAGGCAAACCCAACCCCGAGTGTCATGTAGAAGACATGTGACACAGACTCTACCCTGCTCTCAGGCAACAGGATATGGCTTTGGGCTCACCTTGAACTTCCACGTATATGGGATCAGATACAATCTCTTTATCGTTGACCTTCATCTTACAGATATACGACCCATTGTCTGAGCGCTGCACACTGGTTATGCTTCAAAGAAAACACACAAAAAAAAATTTGTAGTGACTCTCTTTTGAGTCTCTATTATAGAACCAGAAAATCCTTCAGCACACTTATCATGTGGTTAATTTTATGTGTCATCATGGCCAGGCTGCGGAGCTTGGTGGTCTACAAGCTGCTGTAAGAATATTTTTCAGATGCCATGAACATTTAACTTGGCAACCCTTGAGTAAAGCAGATGACCCTTCCCAACATGCATGGATCTCCTCTAATCAGATGCAGACTGAGGTTCCCAGAGGAAGGTCAGTAGCAATCTTCCATGGGTCTCCAACCAACACCTGGCTGGTTTCAGACTTGTTAGTATTTATTATAGTGTGAATTCATTGACCCTTTCTCTCTCTTTCTCTGTCACACACACACACACACACACACACACACACACACACACCCCACACGGCTGCTCTTGCACTCACATCTCTTGCTTTCATATCTCTCTGAATCCCTAATGCACATGCTATCAGGTGTCTCGCCTTCTATAATGGCCTCTGACCCAAGGCTTTGGTTTCTACCCTTCAGGACATTTTTGGAAATCTGAGGAGTTTTGGGCTGTCGTTATGATTGTGGAATTCCACAGATTTCAAGGTTCTGAGCAATTGCTCTATATCCCAAATGACCTGAAACTAGGTCCTGCTTCTACCTTGCATGGTCTCCAAGTATTTTGCAGAGTTTTAATATTCACTTGACTGCCTAAAATTGCAAGTACTGTGAAAATGGAGGGCCAGTATCCTCTTGTCTGGTTTGGAATTTTCTGGTGCCCGAGTCATCTTTTCTTGTTTTAGATTTATTCTCCCCATCCATCTCTGTATGCTCACATGAGTAGAGATGCCAAAAAAGGCCATCTGACGCCATGGAGCTGTATTTATGGGCAGTTGTGAGTTGCTCAGTGTGAGCTGAGAACCAAACTCCATACTCTTAACCAGAGCCTCTCCAGCCCCACCTAAACCATCACTGTGGCAGGCCAACATCATTGCATTTAGCTCAGACACCAATTCTGTGCTCAGGTGGTGGTGGCTCGGGGAGGGAGGCACAGACAAGGGACATGTGACTGTCTCCTTTTTCCTTTCTCCTGGAATGGCCGGGCCAGTGCTAGTACATAGCAATTTGTCTTGGTTTGTTATTAGTCATCTTAGCTTTGCTTAGCTTGTGTTCCAGCTGGAACCTTTAGAATACATCTGGCACAGGGCTGTGTGCCTGTGATCTCAGCCCTCAGGAGGCTGAGGCAGGAGGACTATGGGTTTGAGGTCAGCATGGGGTACACTTTGAGATCTCGTTACAAAACAAAAAGCAACTGTGGCTCCTACTGCCTTGTTTCCACCTTTGCAATGTGTTTTCAAACAATATGTTATTCAACACACATAAAAGCTGCATTGGAGACAGGCAAAATGGCTCAGAGGGTAGAAGTGATTGTCTGTCAAGCCTGGGGACCTGAGCTCAATCCCCAGGACTGAGCTAGGAACCAGGACAAAAATCAGGGACAGGGATTGTGAGGCAAGACCCAGTCCTGACAGTTTCATGACCACGAGAGGAAGTAGAGACAGGGCTTTCTTTCAGAGTTGAAAACTAAGCAAGTTAGCAAGAAAAAAAAAAGTTATTGGAAACAAAAAGGTAGAATATACTCATAGCACAGTACATGATTCAGCTAGACACATAACTTCCAGACCCACAAAAAATATGAACCCTGGGTATTGATTCTTACCATTGCTCTGAACAAATGCCGAATTTGCACAGCACTGTGGGGATGAGCACACACACAAACATGCGCAGGATTGATTGCACATGGACTGAGAGCTTCGAAAAGATGCCTAAGAACAGGTAACCTTGGTCCCTGTAAGGAGGGGCCAGGGGCAGGGATGGCAGGGGAAATGTTTTGAACAGTTGAAATGCATTGCTTCAGGAGTTTTTCTTTCCATTTTTATGTATTTATTTTGTGTATAAGTGTGTGTGATATGTATGTATGTGGGTGTGTGGGGCGTGTGTATGCACATGCGTGCACGCAAGCTACAGAGCATGAGTGGGAGTCAGAGGACAACTTTGAGGAGTTGCTTTTCTCCTTCAACCATGTGGATTCCAGAGATCAAACCCAGATCATAGAACTTGGTGGCAAGCCCCCTTACCCACTGAGCCATCTCTCCCCTACTTTTTGCTTTTGTTTTTATTATTTCCTGTGGTAAATTTAATGAAGTCATATGAAACATGGTCTACATTTAATACTTTTCAAGACGATCAGCCAATTAAAAAATATTTCATACATGCCAATGAATATATATGTATAATATAGTCAATATATGTAACAATTATGTGTAAGTTACTATATAATATCTGTAGCTTTATTAATCATTACTTTTTCCCAGTTATGGCTTAGTATATTCATTATTTAGGTCTATCTAGTACAGATTTTGTTAATTTTACTTCTCAATGCATTTGTGGGTGTTAATGTATATAATATATTTTAATTTTAAAATTATAATTGTTCATGGTGCTTTAAAGAATAGTGTGGGGCTGGTCAGATGCAGTCTGGCTGCAGGACACCAGCCCAGCACAGCCCCAGACCCTGGGTTCTGGCTCTAGCATCGATCCTGACCCAAGGTATGACAATCCCATCAGCCTTTGAAATACAAACATCTGGACCAAGAAGGCTGAATAAAGTGATCCAGACTGAGCCACAGTGTCTAGACAGGAACCACCTGGCCAGAGCTGCAGGGCTGGCACTGGGGAAGCTCATACTCCAAGGCAGTGGTGACTGGGCTGCCCCAGGATATTCTATTAGCAGGCAGCATCTCCATCCTTCAGCATGCCAACGCTGGGCTGGCCTACAGAGAAATGTCTCCTGAGGAGCAGTTAAACTCTCAAGTCGTCTTCAAAGAAATACAAAGAGGCAAAGGTACTATATGATTCTGAATGAACGAGAAGCTTAGAGCTGTCAAACATTTATCTACAGAGAAGGTAGATAAATGTTTCTGTGGGGGAGGGGCAGGTTCAGGGAATAGGAAAAAAGTTACACAGTCAAGGTAAACGTTCTTATTACCACTGATTGACCTTTACACACACACACACACACACACACACACACACACACGCACGCACACACATATGCACACATGCTCACACACACATACACACTCAGACATACACTCATACATATACACACACATACATACATACACTCACACACATACACACCCATATGCATACACTCACACATATATACACATACATACATACAAACACACAAACACTCATACAACACACACATACACACATATGTGTGCACACAGCTTAAGTAGTTACTGATTTTATGTGCAGTTTACCAAATACAAAAGCAAAAAAAAAAAAAATACAATTTAACAAATCAGTGCAAAGATCCACTGCCAAGCTTCTTGCTCACCCCTGTTTCGAGAGGGTGAGATGGATAACAAAGTGAGAGAGATTCTGGGCAAAGAGTTTTGTGACTGTGAATCAAGTCCATGACCCTCAGATCCCATGATTAACAATAACTTTCTCATGGTGCTTTGGGTAAAGAAACTGTGCTCTTATTTTCTGTATTTGTTTGTTTGTTTGTTTTTCGAGACAGGGTTTCTCTGCATAGCTCTGGCTGTCCTGGAACTCACTCTGTAGACCAGGCTGGCCTCAAACTCAGAAATCCGCCTGCCTCTGCCTCCCAAGTGCTAGAATTATAGATGTGCACCACCACTGCTGGACCATTTTCTGAATTTCTGCTCATATTTGATTCCATTTCCCTTCCTCTTCTGCCTACAAGGTTTTCTTTGCTGTGTGGCTCAGGCAGACCTCTCACATGAGATCCTCCTGCCTCATCCTCCAAACTGCTAAGATTACAGGAATGCTCTGCTATGTCCCACTTGATTCCTCTTCCTCCTCTTCCTCCTCTTCTTCCTCCTCCTCTTCCTCTTCCTCCTCCTCTTCCTCTTCCTCCTCCTCTCCTTCCTCCTCTTCTTCTTCTTTCTCCTCTTCTTTTTCCTCCTCTCCTTCCTCCTCTTCTTCTTTTTCCTCCTCTTCTTTTTCTTCTTCTTCTTCATCATGTGTCTGAGTGTTTCCCAGCATCCTGTGTATTCTATTTATGTCTGTTATCCCTAGGGACCATACCAGGGACTCAGATCCCTGGGAACTAGAGTAACAGATGGTTGTGAGGCCACCATGTAGGTGCTGGGAATTGAACTGAGTCAAGTTAAGAGCCTGTGCTCTTGACTGCTGAGCTATCTCTTCAGTCCCTTGATCTCATTTTAATTGTTACCAAGAGCAGTGAGATAAAGAGGTGACAATAGAAACTGGGGCCAGAAAAGGCCAAGTGTAGGGAAGTTTGGCCCACAGGATCTATGCACCCCCACCTTAAATACAGCAGGAACCTGCTCAAAGACTGGGTGAGAAAGACCCAGGGATCTGCCTCCCTAGGGCCGGAATTTCAAGTGCATGCCACCATATTCAGCTTTTTTTTTTTTTTTTTTTTTTAAAAAGGTGTGTTCTGGGTATCAAATTCAGGTCCTTATGCCAAGTACTTTACCTATTGAGCCATTTCCCAGGTCTAAAGGGCCATTTTAAAAATTCACATCATGTGGTCCAAGCCCATCACTATGGATAGACAGGGAGCTGTGGCAGCTGACCCAGAGTCACATGGATGCCTGTAACAACAGGGTTGTGCTCTCTTCAAGTGACACCTGACCTATGCAGTCCTTCTGTTCATTTCTTTAGGTCATTAAACACCCTACTAGGTGCTTATGGAATGGTGTCCTTTTCTCTTTGTAAGCTTTATTTATGTAAAACATCTGCTTTCTGTAGTAGATGCAGAAAAAAATACAGTCAGAGCCACTGTCTGAGAAGGGCAGCCCCATAGATCTTGCTAGAATAAAATGAACCAAGAGAATCATAGAAGTTTGTTCTTTGCCCGGAAGCAAAGCACAACTAGTGGAAACATTGACAAACTAAATCCTGAGCAGAGTCATCAGGACTGTGGGAACTGTGAGGTGGCTTTCTGAAAAGGAAACAAAAATGATTCACCTAAAGGCATGACACATATGGGATCTTGCCAAGGGTCAGGTCAGAGAAAGTGAAAACCATAGCAGATCAAAGAGCGCCTCACTCCATCCACTCCACTCCGGTGCAGGCGTCAGGAAATAAAAGGTCTTGCTTTGACTCTGAGTGGTCCCCATCTCGTTTTGAGCTTTTGGTAACAACGGGCCAAGTCAGCTCTTCAACTGCACATGCAAAATATAAAGACTAACCCCACCCAGGTTTAAAAAAGTCAATCTGAATATAGAACTCTGATGGTTAGAGGCTAAGAAGTGGGATAAAGGCGGGGGAAGGAGAGGCTGGATACAGGAGCCAAAGTTCAGTAAAATGAATACATTTGGTTGTTCCACGGCACAGAGAGAGTTGTCAGCTGTAACAATCTAGTTTCTATTTTGTGAAGATCTAGACGAGATAAGCTTTAAACGATAAGGAAGAGGAAATACTAATTACCCTGATTTGGTCAGTATGTAATGTACATACCACACAGCACTCATTAATATGCACGATTAATACATGTTAATAAAAATGAAAACCAGGAGATAACTGAGGAGATAGATGAGAAAAATCTCACAGTCTACAACCTCTGAAAATGATGGCTCAGCTTTCGGAAGAACAGAATATTCCAGATGCTTGACCTGCCTTGGCTGATGATAGTTACTCTATCATCACACACACACACACACACACACACACACACACACACACACCACACTCTCACACACACACACACAACCTTACCTTTGCAAAATGGAAGGAATATTGAAACTGTGGCTGACAGCCAGTCTCATTCCCCAGAACTGAATGCAGCAGAGGGCCGGTGACAGAGGGAAGCAGGACTGGGACACCGATACTGTTTTAAAGTTCCCATAGCCACTAGATAACATTGATGTTGTTGTGAGTGTGTGTGTGTGTGTGTGCATGTGTACATGTGTACATGCATGCATGTTTACCTAGTAGGCTAAGTTGGTTGGTGAGTCAGACTAAGGTAGCCACCTGTCTTCGGCCTCCCCAGAACTGGAATGCGTCATCTCCCACTGAGGACTGAACTGAGGTCTTCATACTTGCACGGCAAGCACTTTACCAACTGAGCCAACTCTCCAAGAGCTGGCATTCTTTGCATGGTCCTTCATAAAGCTACTTTCCTGGGGCTGGGGAGAGACTCAGCAGTTAAGGGCACATGCTGCTCTTGCAGAGATCTGGTGTTCAGCTCCAGGATGCACATGGTGACTCACAACTGTCTGTAGCTCCAGTTCCAGAGGATCTAATACCCTTCTTTAGCCCCCTAGGGCACCAGGCACATACACAGTGCACATCGATACAGTCAGGCAAACATACATAATATAAAATAAATTAATAAATAATTTTAAAACTCTAAGCACTTTATCAATCCAGTCTTATAACCGCAGCATGTAGGTGGATCAGGAATTCCAGACCAGCGTGAGCTACATAGCAAGTCTGAAGTCAGCCTGGACTACCTGAGAGCTGGTCTACAGAAAAAGACCACTTTCTCTTTGGTTGGGGTATGGCTCAGAGGTAGAATGTATGCTTAGCATCCTCAAGGCTCTGGACTCCATCCCTAGAACTGAAAATGAACACACACACACACACACACACATACACACACACGCACGCACGCACGCACGCACACACACAAACATACATGCACAGGCACAAACACAACTACACCCACTTCATACACACTGTTTCCCACTCTCTAGGAGCCCTTGGATCTAAGGTGCACTTAATACTGACCTTAGATGAGTTGGGAGCAGCCCTCTAAACCCTCAGTGTGCGTGTTAGCCAGCAGTTACCATGAGGCAAGCTCATTTAAAAGAAATCAACAACACAGTCAGGTCAACTATTTATCCACACTCTAAAGGGATCAAGACTGCTTAACAAATAAGCAAAACAAAGGTGATTTTTACTTGAGGATTCTGCTTTGGAGGTGGTATTAACATAATGGCATTTAGAAAGAAAGGATACATACCTGAACAATGCAATTATTGATACACCTTCCTCATCAGGATAAAACTGTGTGATTGAATGATGTGCCCCAAGCAATTCCTTTCCATCTTTCCACCATGAAATGCCAGCTGTTTCTTGGTACGTGTTAGGAATATTGATAGAGCAATTAAATTTGACATTTTTGTGTTCCGAAAGTACTATGTGTCCAATTGTGTGGTTAAACGCAACAGGAGGTAAGAGCTTTGATGCTGCAGAGGTCACCTGGGGAGCAGATGTGTGTGCTGGATGTGACCTTCCAGTCTGGGATGGGGACAGTTGGTCCCTACTGGAGTGAGGAGCAGAGAATGGCCTGTGGTCGGCTGGTAGGCTCCCTGGTAAAGGCCCTGAAAATAGCTGATCTGGCTTGGTTTCTTCCCGATTTTCAGCAATGCCTGCAAAGCAGAATATTAGAGTTTTAGCCTTTAAGATGACGAAGAAAAAAATCCAGATACTAAGGCCATAGTCAGTGAAGCAGAGCATCCTCAGTGGCCTCAGAAAAGATAAACAAGAAGTTGAATGTAAAGGCATATTCTTGCCATCCAAGCATCTGTGAGGCTGAGGCAGGAAGGTTAAGAGCTCAAGACCAACCTGGATTACACAGTGAAAAGTCTGTCTCAAAAGAATCAAGAGCTGGGATGTAGCTCAGTGGTAGAACACCTGCCTTGCATCTACAAGTCCTCCAGTTCAGTTCCTAGCACCTTGACAAAAGAATAGAGATGAGGAGGACTTCCTGATAGACAAGCACGTCCGACGACTAGCCTCACTCACTGATTTGTGTATCTGTGTACTTGCTGCCTTCTAAAGCAGCATTTCTCAACCAGTGGGTCTCCGCCACTTTGGCAACTCTATTTCCAAAAATATTTACATTATGATTCATAACAGTAGCAAAATTACTACAGCTATAAAGTAGCAATGGAAACATTTTATGGTTGGGAGTCATCACAACAGGAGGAACTGTATTAAATGGTCATGGCGTTAGGAAGGTTGAGAACCACTGTTCTAAAGGATACCTAAGAAAACTCTGGCTGGTGTGGTGGCACACACCTTTAATACCAGCACTTGGGAGACAGAGGCAGATGGATCTCTGTGAGTTCGAGGCCAGCCTGGTCTACAAAGTGAGTCTAGGATTGCCAGGGCTCTATTACATAGAAAAACCCTCTCTGGAAAAACAAAATGAAAAAAGAAAAGGAAAAAAAAGAAAGAAAGAAAATACAAAAAAGAAAGAAAGGAAGGAAGGGAGAGAAAGACAGAGAGAGAGAGAGAGAGAGAGAGAGAGAGAGAAAGAGAGAGAGAGAAAGTTATTAATTCTTGGGCTGGTGAGACGACTCAGTGGGTAAAAAGCACTTGCTGCCAAGCCTGATGACCCAAGTTCCATCCCCAGAGCCCACATAGTGGAAGGAGAGAACTGACCCCTGCAAGCTGTCCTCTGACCTCCCCATGTGTGCAGCAGGGTGTGCACCACCTCCCATATACAGACACCAAGGATATAAATTTTAAACAATTGTTTCTCTAACAATTTTGACTCAATTCAAGTTCCATATACATAACCTAGCAGGAAAAGGACAGCTATATGAAGGCCAAAAGTCACCTTTCCTACTACCCTCTGCTCAGTCAGACAACAGCAATGGCCACTGTGGCTCACAAAGAGATAGGTTTAGAAGTTTTGTGCCCAACAGGAAAGTTCCCTTATGCCCCAGACTTGGAGCGTCTAGCAAATGCATGCCTACATGAATGAGGCAGGAAATGTTTTTATTTCATCTGGCCCGCAACTATTTCTAAAAATAGAGGCTCATATTCCCTGCACTTGAGCTTCTGTAAGTGGCACTTGAGGAACACACATTCTCTGCTGGTTGCTACTCATTCAGATATGTTGGCAGTGAATGGTGGAGACAGCATAAGGCAGACACAGCCCAGCATTCTGTGCTGTGAGTTAGCGTCTTGCAGTGCCCTGGGGCACCAGGCCTTACTAGGGGGCTATACCTCTTGCTCAGAATATCTCACCTGCTGGGCACCTAATAGTAGGTGACAGGGACCATTGTGACTTGTGCTTAGGATTAGGCCATAATTAGGGAATAAAAACACAGGGGCTGGCAAGATGGCTCAGTGAGTTAAGTCACTTGTTACCAAGTTTGACGACCTGAAGCCAACAATCCCAGTGACAGTAGGGGAAGAGAACTGGTTTCTTGAAGTTGGCCTATGATCTCCACATATACACACAAAAGAAATAAATATAATTTTTTAAAATGCTCAAGTCAGATGAGTGGTACATACATTTGATCCCAGCACCCAGAAGGTAGGAACAGGTAGATCTATGTGAATTTGAGTCTAGACTGATCTGTATAGCAAGTTCTGGGCTACATGGTGAGACTTTGTCTC
>JANHMN010000002.1:191964290-192003869 GCA_030674055.1 Rhabdomys pumilio | reverse complement strand
CTGCCTGCCTGCCTGCCTGCCTGCCTGCCTGCCTGCCTGCCTGCCTGTCATCCTGCTGCCATGCTCGCCACATGATGGTCATGAACTCAAGTGTCAAATAAACTCTGTCCTCTATAAATTGCATCCATTGTGGTGTCTTATATCAGTAGAAAATTAACTAAGATAGACACCAATTAAGCTTGAATTTTACGAATAGCATTTCATATTAAGTGTCCAGTGAAATACTCAACTGGCTAGTGAAGAAGTGAAGCAAGAAATCTGAGAGATTGAGAGAGAGAGAGAGAGAGAGAGAGAGAGAGAGAGAGAGCAGGAAAAGAAGGACCTGGGGCTCTCCTGCTGCTTCCTCTCCATCTCGTCACTTCAGGCTACATGTCTACTGTTTGGCTGTGGCCACTACCTCTGTCTACAAGGAACATCTCAGGATACCCTTCACCTCTTTGGGAGCCACCTGGATCTCTTACTCTGGCTCCACTCTCAAGACCCCTCCTTTGGAAATGTCTCTCAGAGATTAGGATGGGTGTCAGATGGCAGGCAAGAGATTCGATCAATGTAAGAGTCCAGAAATGAAAGGGAGGCAGGAGAATGTGGTAAAGGATGTGGTGCCACAGGTCTTGGTTTACTAGAAGCACCTGTAGGCCAAGGGCATCCTCTCTTCCCTAACAAGACAGCCTGGAGCCAGCTAGAACAGATACCACAGGTCCAAGTGCATTTCAGAGTTCCAGAGGGTAATAACCTATGACTCATGCCATTCACACACACACACACACACACACACACACACACACACACACACACGAGAAGACATTTAAGATGTGCTGTGAAGTTCTATAGAACTGACATAGAAGAAACTTAAAATTACAGAATTGGATATTATATAAAGAATTACCAATAGACCTGCTAAGGATTAAGTCACACAAGTGTAATTTAACCAAAGGAACTCTGCTTCCAAAATACCCAAAGATAAGTACTATGCTAACCAGGCCTGCTAGAGATAAGTGAAATTTAGGATGCTAGGATGTAAATGTTTATTCACTGGGATTGACCAGCCATTAGGCTCTGCCTCCCACAACAAAGGAGACAGCAGTGACTTATGACCAGCCATTAGGACCTGGTTCTCATCTCTAAGGAGCATGGGCAGGGTGTAGGTTTCACAACCATCATTAAGTCCCCTTTGCTATTATCAGAAAAAAAATAATTCTATGAGGTGGACAAACCACCCTAAGTAACAACTATTTGAAAAAGACCAAGACTGGCATACTTATAAGTCTAGGAATATGTGATATCTTTACTGTGTAAATCTCCTATCTGCTTAAGTAGCCAGACTTTCTGCCTCCATTTAAACTGTTTGAAGTGGAACCTGAGGCTGGGACCCAAAAAAGATTTAAGGCTGTCATAGTATGAAAAACGTATGAGCTAAGGTATGCATCTTATATAAGCTAATGATCTCTTCTGTTAAGGTTGACTCTTATTTGAGCATTAGCACCAGACAACCAGGCGCTTAAGGAAAAAGCTTTTCCTTAATTAATCCCAAAGTGTGTGTAGTCATTTCCTCCCTGGGTAGGCACACTATTTCTTATTTTTATTTATTTTTATATGTATAGGAGTTTTGCCTGTGTGTATGTCTGTATGTGTAGTGTCTGCGGAGGCCAGAAGACGGTGTCACATGCTCTGGGACTGGAATTGCAGACATTTGTTAGCTACCATGTGGGTGCTGGGAATTGAACCCAGGTCCTCTGAAGAGCAGCCAGTGCTCTTAGCCTCTAAGCCATATCTCAGCCCCTTATTTCTATAACAGAAATAGAAGTCACAGTATGCTTGAGAAATCCCACTCTATGTAAATGCTCTGTGTCACAGAGCCTGATATATCACAAATGCCCCCACCCTTTGTTCAATGTGGCCATGGCGGTGGCCATTCCAGTTTCTAAACCTTCTTCTCACTTCTGCATTTCCTTTCTTCTCACTTCAGCTCAGTTTCCTTCCTTGGAAACATATCATTTTCCCAAAAAAACAGTCCTGCTTCTGTTGGCATCCAGGTCTCTCCAATTCCTAGGCTGACTTTGAACTTCTAATTTTCTTGTCTCTATTTTCTTGAGTGCTAGAATTATGCCAGGTTTTATGCGGTGCTAGGAATTGATTCTGGGGCTTCATGCATGTCAGGAAAGCACTTTACCATCTGAGCCATGTCCCCAGCCCCTCATATGCTTTTTCTGTAGCTAATATGTCTATCTGTCGGCAGTTTGTTTTAGCAGACTCAGTCATCTGACCTTCAGAGGGAAGACTGAACTTCCTCACTGTGCGCAAAGGCAATTGCAGCTCTCCTATTTTTCAAGCACCATGGGACCAAGGGGTCAGAGGTTTTGTCTAAGTAATTGCTTTCCTCCAGTTAGATGTATGTCTGTTTCTCAGAAGCTCTTAAAAGCTGAAAAAATAGGTGCTAACTTCCATTACATAATTTATTCCTTAACACCAAGCTCTTCTAATTTAAAGGCACCACTGGTTTGTTATTTTAAAAAATCACATAAAATGGAAACTACTTTGCAATCCCAACCCTGCAAGATAACCTCTTATAACAATCTGGGGTTGTTGTAGCTTTCAGCTTTAGGTGAGTCAAGGTGTTGTAAGCAAAAAGCTGCTAAGTGATGGGGGGCAGACTCCCCATCTCTGGGACACCCCTGAGTCGGGCAGTAGTTGCACTCAGCCTGTACTTTTTTCATACTCAGATGGCCCAGAAGACAACTCATCTTCATGTGTGACTGCCCAGAAGTTGCCTGAATATATTGACTTCGGGCACCTATGTAGATAATGTTTTGGGATCAACATTTGCTCCCATAGTCCAATCTGAGAAAGTAAGGCATATGTGTGTCCAAAAAGCAGAGCATCAGAAGGTCCTGGAGCTCATGGGGAGACAGCAGCCTGAGCTGAGCTGCTCTGCACTGCTTCCTCCCAGGAAAAATGGGGATGGCAAAACTGGTGTTTCCAGGGCCACTATTAGGAACAAAGGAGTTATAGATTACCATGTGTGGCTCACAGGTTCACAGTGAAGGTTAGCTATTATTTTTATTATTTTCTCCTTTGATGATGAGCTATTACAACTCTGCTGCTGCCTCGTACTTGAAAAGTGCTGACTTTCAAGACTTGGTACTAAGGACCAGGCCTCTCTTTGTGGCTGGTGAGATGTGGCCTGTACAACTTTGGGGTTGTGTAAATGGTGCCTGACAGTTGAGCAATGCATAATCTTCAGTGTGGATAAAAGGAGTGGACATGCAAAACAGAAACAGCCTGAGATTCTGAACCCAAGGTCAGGATAATAGTAGAATATATTTTTGTTTTCTTTTTGGACATTTTGTTTCTCATGTAACTCAAGATGGCTTCAAACTTGATATATTTCTGAGGGTGACCCTGAATGTCTGACATTCCTGCTTCTACCTTCTAAGTGCTAGAACTACAGTCATGGGCTACCACACCCAGTTTATGAGGTACTAGAGATTCTTATATGATAGGCAAACACTCAGCCAGCTGAGTCTAATCCCCAGCTTTCAAAGTACACTCTGAGGTGCCAGGTTTCCCCTTCTCCAGCTATTTTGGCATTCTATAGAATGCCCCTTTATTGCCCTCTTTAAGTTGCCACAGAAGTAGAATCCAGTCAGAGTTATTTCTGGTGGCCTGATAATGGGAAGATGAGATCAGACAAAAAGAACAGGTTCTATAATGAGCCTTCAAAACTGTCACTGGTATGTTCTTATTGACTTCAAGGAAGTCGAGGCAAATGTGAGCCTGCTGGATGACTCCCGTTTTGGAGATAACTGTTGAATGTTCAGTTGGGAGCTGTAGTAAAAACTCCCATCAGCAGCTCCCTGCGAATTTAGTCCTTCCCACACAGCATGTGTGGAAGAGTGGGCTGCATCTGGCTGTGACTTGGGTGAATGCAGAAGAAATCACATCCCACTTCTTCCAAGGGTGTTCTAGTGTGTGGGCCGATGAGCAGGCTTTGGGAAATGTGACTTTTCATTCACAGCTCATGCTGCTAAGCAGGCACCCTCGGCTACATGGCCTCTGGCTAGCTCAGTCCCAAGCTAAGCACCTGCATCAGCTCAACAGCACCACATAGTTCCAGCTTCAGATAGGAGAACCCCACTGGCCAATGCCTTTGTGTTCCCAAGCCCCACCTAGACTTCAATTAGAATCCACATGGTGGCTTCCTACAGTCAAAGACTTTGTCCTCATCACCTTTCCCCATTGCTCAGCCTAGGGACAGACATGTGGGATTCGGTGAGCAATGGTTAATAGCCCAGTTGCTAAGTTGGTTAGGTGTGATGTCTACTTTCCATGTGGGTCTGCTTTGTTTTTCTGAACATATCCATCTGTGGCTTCTTCAGAGACTCTAGGTGGCATCCTCAGAGTCCTGTCCTGCATGATGCATGGCCTAGCACTGACACACTGTGAACATCTATGGAATATAGGCATGAGATTGTACAGTATTCTAAAGGGTGGACAGGGAAGACAGATAGGCCAAGCATTGATGTTGCCTTGCTTGAGAGGATGTCTTAGGGTTTCATTGCTGTAAAGAGACACCATGACTGTGGCAACCTTTATTCTATTTTATTTTTTTTTTTATTTTGTATTTTTGTCCTTTTTTTTGAGACATTGTTTTTCTATGTAGACCTGGCTGTCCTGGAATTCACTCTGTAGACCAGACTAACCTCAAATTCATATAAATCTTCCTGTTTCTGCCTCCCAAGTGCTGGAATTAAAGGCCTGCACCACCACAGCCCAGCCATCATGGCAACTCTTATAAAAGAAAACATTTCATTGGGGCTGGCTACAGTTCAGAGGCTTAGCCCATTATCCTCATGGCAAGAAGCATGACAGCACGCAGGCAGATAGAGTTGGAGGAGCTGACAGTTCTGCTTATTGAACATCAAGCAGCAGCAGAAGATTGTCATACTAGGCCTAGTTTGAGCATCTGAGACCTTAAGGCCTATCCCCACCGTGATGCACTTCTTCCAATAAGGCCACACCCACTCTAGCTAGGCCACACCTCCTAATAGTGCGGCTCCCTATGGGCCAAGCATTCAAACACTCGAGTCTATGGGAGGCATTCCTATTCAAACCACCATAGAGGACAATGATGGGACTGTTGTTGTGCACCCAGAACAGGCTTCTGGCACCCACACATCTGCAGTGGCTCAGACACTCGGGGACTTTGTGAAGTCTCAAGACTGACTGACCACGAATTTCCATGCCAGCAAACAATCTATGTTCTGTATGATGAACTAATGCAACTCACAATTAAGTCCAAGGATGTTTGGTGAGCAGTGTGTGAGAACTAGTGGGCAGGGATGCTCAATGGTTAGTCAGCAGTTCTGTTCTCAGAGGTGAAGCACACCTCCTCTGCTACTGCCTTGACATTCAAGATGTCTCTAACCTCTCTGAAACCCAGAGGAAAAAAGGACCATGGCGGCAAGACTTGGAATACACTCTCCGCATCCTGCCTGAGGTGGTGCTCACTGACTTTCCTCTGAACTCTGGCCTGGCGATCCTCTAAAGTAGCAATGCCTTGGGGAAACAAGCTCTAGGAATAATCAATGGCATCCACTAGGGAGAGTACATAGAGAATGACCATGGTGGAAGTACCTGACAGCCGTGAATCCCAGGGAAAGCATACTTTCAGCTCTTGGCTCTCGGGGATCTTTGTCTCTCCTGGGTTGGCCTCTACAAGACTTTCTTAACAGAAACCTCATTTTAATTTTCTTAAAGCTCAGTGATCATGGATTGAGATATAAAAAGGAAGCTGACACTGAAGGCCCCAGGGCAGTGGGTAGAGGGTATCAAGCAGATTTCCTGGATCTGAAGTCCCTCCAGACTGTGGGTTGTGCAGGACAGCAGCCCTGTAGGGAGGAGGGTCCTCGTTAAGGAGCCTGTTCCTTATGCCTTCATCCTGGGGCATTATTTAAATACCATGATCCTGATTCACAGGGAATGCTGCGATCTGGGAAGAGTGCTCCTGAGCCAGAAGAGTGAGCCTGCAATGCCAGGCTGTGGAACCTGTGGCCTGCTCGTTCTTCTCTTCCTCAGCTGCATGAATTATAATTCAGTCTCAATATCAGGAGGCCCAAAGGAGGTTTCAGGGGTGGTGACTTACCCTCAAGCCACTAGGGTGTTCGTGGTTTTCAATTCATAGGTGTGCAGGGTCATATGTACCATGATTGGGCCATAAGATGCTTTGCCTCAGCATGCTGTGTTTTCCTTTCAGTCCTGTGGTCTCCCTGTGGTATGATCTGTTATTGTGATATTCCTTGAGAGGCCTCTTTCTGGGGCACATAGCTTGTATATACAGTACTTCTGCCTTCCTCAGAAGAAGGGGCCAGGTCACTGATCTCCCATTCTGTGTGTACCCCCAAGTTGTGGAGCTGAATGTTTTCTTCCTCCTCTTCCTCCCCCTCTCCTCTTCTCTTCTTCTCTTCCTCCTCTTCTTCCTCTTCCCCCTCCTCTTCCTCCTCTTCTTCTTCTTCTTTTTTTTTTGGTAAAAACAAGGCAACATTTTTTCACTTGGTATAGCCTGACTTTATGCAAATGCGAAAGATTCTGAATTAAAAGAGGAAAACTAGGGGGCTGGTGGTGTAGCTCATGTGCTGAGGATGGTAGTGAGCTCATATGCTAGCCTTGTATGAGCTTGCTCCCAGCACTGCATACAACTGGTTCCGGAAGCACATGTGTGTAATCCCAGCATTCGGGAGGAGGGCAAGACCAGAGGAAGTTCAAGGTCACCCTAGGCTAGAAAGAGAATCTGAGGCCAGGCTTGAGATACATGAGGCACTGTCTCCAAAAGGGAGTAGGAAAAACATAACCTTCAGTCAGAGATCACGTGGCCTGACCAGTTCTAAACTGTACATAGTAATCATTAACTTCGCCAGACAGATTGCCCTCAGACCACTGGAAAAAGTTAAAAGGCTATTTGAGAGATTAAAGACTTCAGGCTGTGCTTGTGTGTAAGCGTACAGCCTCAGACCTTGTCAGTAGTGGGGGGATGGGAATGGAGCTTGATGGCTTGAAAAGAGGGGAGTAAGTGGCCAGTGGTCATGTGTGCTTACAAGAGGTCACAGCTGTGGCTCAACAGGAGGCCAAAAGCCCCAGTTATAGAAAAGTCCAGAGTTCCCCACACAGTGGGAAGAAAGTAAAGCAAGCAATGAGGCATGATGTTGGCCAGGCCAGATTTTTCACATGGACCTAGTCAGCATAGTATGTCAGATGAGACATGGGCTACTACTTTCACACCTAAACAACAGAAAAACAACCACTATGTGGCATATGAGATTACTTGGAGCCAGAGTTCCATGGCACCCATTCACAGGTTGTCCAGTGAGACCACAGGTCGGCTTTCCAGGGTTATAGTGGGAAGAAGAGTAGGTCTGGAAGGACAGACAGGGAGCCCAGTCTACCAGGCAAACTTCCTATCCTCTTGGAGGGTAAGGCCCCGAAGATCTGACCAAAGTATAAAGAATTTACCAGAATGACAACCCCACCACCCTTGCCTCACACATTTCTTTCAGCTAAAGAGGAGGGGGGCAAAAAGAGAACCATGTTTACCCTTGGACCCAAAGGGCTTTAAGTGCCACATACCTCCATGATGTCACAGTCTGTTACTTTTATTCTTTCTTTTTTTTTTTTGTTTTGTTTTGTTTTGCTTTGCTTTGTGAGACAGGTTTTCTCTGTATAGCCCTGGCTGTCCTGGAACTCACTCTGGAGACCAGGCTGGCCTTGAACTCAGAAATCTGCCTGCCTCTGCCTCTCAAGTGCTGGGATTAAAGGCATGCGCCAGCACCGCCCGGCTTGTCTCTTACTTTTTGACACGGTTATTTGGCTCCTTCTTAGCAGAAATCCTTTCCAATATCAGTTTTCTAAGTAGATCTTAGCCCCTAGGTGCTCTCTGTAAAGGAGTCCCAATTCAATCAGAAAGAACATTCTAGACTCTTACTGCAAACTCTCACCATCCTCTCCAACTCTCTTACCATGTTTTTAACCCTGGCAGAATACCAGAGTCTTCCAAGGAAGGTTTTTAAATTTTTATGCCTGAACTACAGTTTGGGCTCCAAGATTTTGAAAAATCTCTTCTGGTGATTTTTCCTGATTAAACTGTCTTGGATTCTTTCTCGGGGATGCATATGGCAACTGAAATCGCCCATTGGATAAGCCCAAGTTTGACTGGGTGTCTCTTGGGAGATGGAGAGGGTATGATGAGAAGGGTTTCAGATGAACAGTCTGACTTTGGAGCAGCCATGAAGTGGAGCTATCCCATGTGTCTTCTGACAACAGGAGCCAGGCACTGGAGGTAAACGCTGCAGGATCTGGTGTGCACAGACCAATGGCAGGGAGTATTTCCACAACAGCAACATCTGACCTGCCTTGTTTCAGTTGCAACTAGTCATGCCTAGGCTGGAGATGACAAACATATGGAACCAATTCTGCTGACTTAGACCCTTCAGCTCCTCACGAAATGTGAACACACACTGTTTATTTAACCAAGGGTTTTCAGGCCTTTCCCCTCTGGCAGTCTGCCAACTGCCCCAGAAAGACGTTGAAGCAATTCTTTCTGGCCACAGGCAGAAAGCATGGTTCTTTCTCACCCAGGCGGGTGGGGGGGGGCAGGGAGGGAGGGGAGGTGTCTGGAGTTGATTCTCTCAAAGGCCTAGAGGTGGGTTTCCAAAACCCAGGAGAGACCCTCAGCCCGAAACTTCATTTTCTCTACCATGTTGTTCCCAAACTTATACTGTACTCCAGACCACAGAAAGCTGAATTCTGCTTATTTAAAAAAAAAAATTATTTAAAGAAAATAGGTATTTTCCTATAAAATGTGACAGTTCTGGAAGACTAAAGCCTTAGCAAGGCTAATTTGTTAGAGTTCTTTCTAAGTGACAGAGAGCAAAACATCCTCTTCAAAAACTTTATCAAAAAGTAGATGAACTTTTGCCTACTTTCTGTAATAAGTATAATTAAGAACTCTGGCTATTACATGTAAAACAAACATTTAAAACAACAACAAGCACTCTGGAAAAAGCTAAAGCAGGCAAAAGGAGTAAAACCAGAAAGTTGTATGGTGGTTGCCCAGGAGGGGGAGGGGGACTTAATGGTGTGGAGTCACAGCTTTTGATGACTAATCATGGCTGTCAACTTAACCACATCTGGAATCAACTAAAACCCAAGCAACGGGGCATACCTGTGAAGGATTTTTCTGACCAGCTCATGTGAGGGGAGAAGACCTACGCTAAATATGGGCCATGTCTTCTAGAGGCAGCCTACATAAAAGGACACAGAAGGAGAAGGATTTTGCTCTTCACCTGTTTGCCCTCACTACACACAGATATACAGGTAAACATTCATAACATAGGACATCTCTTTCTCTCTCTCTACTTTTTTTTTTTTTTTTTTTTTTTTTTTTTTTTTTTTTTTGGCTTTTGGAGACGGGGTTTCTCTGTATAGCCCTGGCTGTCCTGGAACTCACTCTGTAGACCAGGCTGGCCTCAAACTCAGGAATCTGCCTGCCTCTGCCTCCCAAGTGCTGGGATTAAAGGCATGCGCCACCACTGACAGCAACATAGGAAAATTTAACCCCCCCAAAAAAACAAATATTTTAAAAATATTGTCCCTTTTACATGGTAGGGCCTTCACAAGTGGGTCTGCATAGCCAGGAAGGAGAGATGGAGAGTTGACCAAGAGGAGGGGGCCCCATATGTGACAACCAAGGGCAAGCAGGAAGGTACAGGGAGTGAAGAAGCCTCAGCCACACTGACAAACCAGCTACCACCTGCTCTGAGGAGGGCAGACCTGTCTAGAGAAGCCTTGGGAAGCAATGGCTCTGTCCAGATGTTCTACCACAGCAGTCTGCTGAGTGACACACAGAACTGGCATTCTGTGAGGGAAGACTGCTTTTAACTCACAGCTCAGCATTTCAACTTTTAAATAAGTGTCTATGTTCACTGGGAGACATACAAAAGTTGGGGGCTATCTTAACTCGTGTGGTGGTTTTTGTCATGAATATTTGCCAAAACTCATCAAGTTCCACACTTAAAATTCTGTGTATCCGGGGACAGAAGAGATGGCTCAGTGGCTAAAAGGACTTAGCTGCTCTTGCAGGGAATCCAGGTGTCGGTTACCGACACCCTCATGGCAGCTCACAACTTTCTGTAACTCCCATTTGAGGAGATCTGCTACCTTCTTCAGGCCTCTTAGAACACCAGGCATTCATGTGTAGACATATATACAGGCAAAACACCTATATACATAAAATGATTTTAAAAATTTAAGGCTCTTCTAATCTAGCAGTTGGAAATTTTCTTTAAGAAAACCTAAATTGCCATTAAGAGAGAACTAGATTGGAGCTTTTTTTAAAAAAAAAAAAAAAAAAAGGCCCAGCAGTTAAGAATGTATAATGCCCTTTTGGAGGACCTAAATTTGATTCCTAGTTTATTGGGGGCTTATTAATCACCTGTAACTCCAGGGAGAACTGATGCCTCTGTCCTCCAGAGGCACCTGTACCCACATGCCGCTACCCATACACAGATATGATGTGTGACATCATGGATCGTTAAAAGAAAAATATTATTGTACAGCATTAAGTGTATGGCATATTCATGTATGGACCTGTAAGGATAAATGGACCATGTTGAGATGTGGCTCAGTTGGTAGAGTGCCTGCCTAGTATGCAGGAGGTCCTGGGTTCTAGCTCCAGCAAGCACTGCATAAACCAGACATGGTACCATAGCTCTGTGATCCCAGCACTCCAGAGGTAGAGGCAGAAGGATCAGAAGTTCAAGGTTATACTCAGGATTATAACAAGCCACAGGCCAACCTGAGCTACATAAGAACCTATCTTATCTTAAAAACGAAACAGAAAACCAGGCATTTCCATCTATATGCCACTAAGGAACTTGACGTGAAGTGAGACTAAGAGGGTTGCAACAAGCGCCTGCATTGCTAACCTTTGACCTCTTACGCTGGATGGTAAGGCCATGGGTAAATACCATTTCCTATGCTTTACTTAGACAAGTCTTCAGTATAAAGACTAAATGATAGATCAGAAAAGAAAAAATGCAGTGGCTAAAAGAAAAAGTCAAGGATACTTATTGGTTGGCCCCTCTAGTTAGAATCACAGCATGCTTGTGTGGTGTGTTTTAGAGAGAGGAAACTTTGCCTTGTTACTCTTCCTGCTAGACCTAAAACCATGACAGCAACTGGCTCTGGCTTGAGACCCGCCCCTTTCCTTGGATAAGCACAAATACCTTAGTCCTAAATTAATGGCCAGGTTCTGATACACTTTCTCCTGGATGGTAGGAAAAGGCTCCCCAGCCTTCCCCAAGTATCAGACTTTAGACACACTGGCTCTGTGGAGTGTAATTAGAGAGGTGACTTAGAATGGTCAAACAGTGCAGGCCCACACCCCCAAAGATTGGGTCCATAGGTCCTGGGCTGCCCTGGGCAGTCGGGTTTTGCAAACACTTTGTAGATGAGTTTAAAGCTCCCCCTCCTAGCTGGGCAGTGGTGGTGAATGCCTTTAATCCCAGCAATCCAGAGGCAGAGACAGACAGAACTCTGAGTTTGAGGCCAACCTGTTCTATAGAGCAAGTTCCAGAACAGCCAGGGCTATAAAGAGAAAGTCTGTCTTGAACAACAAAACAATAAAAACAACTAAAAACACTTCACTTCACCTCCTGTTGGTAGCCTCTGCCTCAGCGCCTTTTTCCTTATCCTTCAGCCAAAATACTTAGATGACTTGCATTTAATTGTGTATAGCACATTTGGGGTTTTCCCCCCACAAATGTAAAATTACACCCTAACACTAAATGAACAGATGTTTAGAATTGATGTCAGTCTCCCCTAACCCCTGAGACTTCTACTGCTTTCTCTAGAGGGCATGCCCCATCCCATTTACTCCAGGAAGACCTAGGGTCCTTCCTGCTACTCAGAACCCAAGAGCCCACACTCCCAGCACATTTGATGGGAAGACCTTATGGTTTGTTCAGAGAAGTATAAGATGACTTTACATTTCAAGACTATTCTATTTCTCCAGCTGGAGCTGGAGGGGATATTTTACTGGGGTGGGGAGAGCATAGGCAATCAGCATGGACACTACCAACACTTGAAGAGCCAACTGAGTGATCCCATGTTTTTTCTTTGGGCGGGGGGTTTCAAGACAGGGTTTCTCTGTGTAGCCAGGCTGTCCTGGAACTTACTCTGTAGACCAGGCTGGCCTCGAACTCAGAAATCCACCTGCCTCTGCCTCCCAAGTGCTGGGATTAAAGGCGTGAGCCACCATCACCCATCTTGATCCATGTTTTAAATCATATTCTGCCCTCGATCTCCATTTCCTCATTGCATAATGGATACTGACCATTGCTCACATCCAGAATCCCAGCTAGGACTCAGATCTGTGGGCCAGTTTCAAGAAACTGTTCCATCTCCTTCCCCTCCAGGTAGACATGTGTTCTACACAGACTCTCATCTATCTGCTCTGTCTGCTGTTAAATGGGCATTGCACGCTAACCTAAATGTCCCTGCAAAACAAAAATCTAACCCAAGAAGAGACCCTACATCTTGGTCTCCCAAACTTGTTTTTGTGGTTGTTGTTGTTTTAACTAATTCTAAATCCAATAAGCTTCCTTTTAAATTTTGTTCTTAAAACTTAAAAGAACATTAATTTCATCCACCACTTCCAAATCATGTGGATAATTGTCAAATGCTTACAGGCTGGTTTCACTTCCTGTGTACCAGAGAGGCTGAGGGTCATTCAGAGCAAAACGGGGAACACCAGCCACCAAACACAAGCAGCAAATGGGGAATCCATGAATATTCATCACCTCCCAGAGAGTTCCATGAGCAGTGTGAGGACAGAAAGCAACTTTGGCTAGTGTGAATCCCCGTCTGATATTCACCACAAGGACAGCCTGTTCCTGCTTGTGAAACTCCTCATCAAAGCCATAAAGGAGGCCAGCCTGCTGTTAGTAGCTTTAACTAGAAGCCTCAAAAGCTTAAGATAGCAAAGCAACACTTTCTCCAAAACAAACAAGGCTTTCCTTTGTGTGTCTAATGAGGTGAGAGTGTGGCTAAGGCAGAGCCTACCATGCTTAGAGTCCTTGGATGCTGAAGTAATTAGAGCTTGCAAGAGCAAGCAGCTCCAGGGTGTACAGCCCATGGCTGAATGTGGCTGAAGGTAGCTATGAGTGCAACCCAATATAAAACTGTAAACTTACTTCAAACATTATGGTGTGTGTCTGTGTGTGTGTGTGTGTGTGTGTGAGAGAGAGAGAGAGAGAGAGAGATTTTATTTGTTTGATAACTCAATTGCATGTTTTCTGAGCATGAGTGAACCCTACATGTGTTGCAATGTCAAAAGATTGGATGTACCTGCCAGAAAAAAGATTTATATCAGAGAGCGTTTACCTAATTGTACATCTGAGGCCCATGAGTTGTGGACAGTCCCTCCAGAGGGGAACTGGACAGGAACTAACTTTGCATGGACTGCATCATGCTGGGCTAGATAGTACCTCTGAAGAGACCAATTGAGAAATCTTGGAAGGTTCTAAGTACAAAGAGAAATATAGACACATCAAATGAATTGCCAGAAAAAAAAGCATTCTTTGGCTAGTGAAATAAAATGAAATTTTTTTCCAAAACCAAATCAGTGGAATATCTTGGTTTTGGATATAAAACTTCTTGTATATGACCTTGGCCTATGTGTAGTAGCTTGAATATGCTTGACCCACAGGAAGTGGTACTATTAGGAGGTATGGCCTTGTTGGAATAGATGTGGCCTTGTTGTAGGAAGTGTGTCACTGTATAGGTGGGCTTTGAGGTCTCCTAGTGCTCAAGATCCACCCAATGCAGAAGAGAGCCTCCTTCTGACTGCCTGAAGGAATCCTGGGTGCCTTCCTATCAAAACATAGAATTGTTATCTCCTATAGCACCATTCTGCCTGGATGCTACCATGTTTCCCACCATGATAATGAACTGAACCTCTGAAACTGTAAGCCAGACCAAATTAAATGTTTGCCTTTATAAGAGTTGCTTTGGTCATGGTGTCTCTTCACAGCAATAAAACCCAAACTAAGACAGAAGTTGGTTCCTGGAGTGGTTCTAGAGGAATTAAAGTATAAGGATGAATCTTTTAGGTATTTGGGCTAGCCTTTATAATTTGTCAGTACCTTCTAATTCACTAGCACCTTTAGCTACTGAAACCTCTCTACTCACTCTCTCCTAAGAGCTCAGAGAATATAAAAGGCCCATGGTGGAAACTATATTTCAAACTTGAAGAGGTAAATACCTTTGTTTATCTTGATCCATCAATTGTGAATGGCAATAAATTAGGTGACCTTGTATGTGAAACTGTACAGTTTGGAGAGAAGTAAGGAAAATCATCTTGCTGGTTGGTTGTTCTTAGCACTTTTTTTTTTTTTTTTTTTTGGTTTTTCGAGGACAAGGTTTCTCTGTGTAGCCCTGGCTGTCCTGGAACTCACTCTGTAGACCAGGCTGGCCTCGAACTCAGAAATCCACCTGCCTCTGCCTCCCAAGTGCCGTGCCGGGATTAAAGGTGTGCGCAACCACCACCCGACCATTCTTAGCACTTCTGGATAAGTTGGTAAAGGACAGGAATGAGCTCCATGATAAACCTGACCGGCTCCAGAGTCAAATAGACAATCTAGTGGTTTCTAAGTGTGCCCTTAAAGAGAGTCTTCTCTGCAACAGCCATGGAGTTCAAGTTGCAGAAAATCAAACCGAAGCCCTCATAATGAGGTTGGCTGAATTACAGCGATTGAAGTCTCAGCCTCAGAGGGTGTCAGCAGTTAAAGTAAGGGCATTAATTGACAAAGAATGGACCCCATAACTTGAGGTGGGGATGTGTGGGAGGACCCTACTGAAGCTGAGAACTTTGAACCCCTAGATTCTCCGGGTTTATCTCACTTAAGGAAGTAGTACCCTGAACCTTGAAATATTACCCTTTTCACTTGAGGTGCAAAACGCCTTCACTGTCTGATAAACTAGCAATGATTTTCTCTGAAGAAAATGCCAGGCAACACAATACTGATGATGCTTCCCAAAGTCCACCAATAGACCCACAACCAGACTCAAGGCAAAGCAGACCCCTAGGGAGGAGGTAGGAAGTGTAGTCCATGAGGAAGTGCACTACACTACTAAGGAGCTTAATGAGTTTGCCAATTCATTCAAGCAGAAGTCTGGGGAGTATGTGTGGGAATGGATTTTAAGGGTATGGGATAATGGTGGAAGGAACATAAAATTAGATCAGACTGAGTTTATTGATATGGAAGCTCGCATGATTAAAAAACGGTGTCAGGAATTTGTTTGAATGGTTGGCTGAAAGGTTTATCAAAAGACAGAAGTTGAAGATGCCTGAGATCCCTTGACTTAGTGCTGATGAAGGGATTTTAAGGCTCAGGGATATTGCAATGTTGCAGCGGGTACACTGTGTAAAACCTAATCCTCCATAATGGAAGGTCCAGGACATATGCCCTTCATGAATCCTATAAGATACAAAATGATGAGGGGGCACCAGCACATTTGAAGAGTTTTGTTTTCTCCCCTTTCCTTGTGCCAGACCTTAGGGTTGGAGACACTGCTGCTCAGTGGGTGAGTTAAATGCAATGGGTTTAACTGGACCTCAAGGTAGCGGGGCCAGGTGGCTGCACTGAGGCCAGAGGCAAGGTGATTGTAGTTATCCTAATGGGCAACATAGATAAAACAATGTTCATAATAACCTAACTCGTAATGAATGGTCAGCACAGGCGAGGTGAATTTTATAATGGCATGACTCGTATGGACCTTTGGCACAGCTAATTTCTTGTGGTGTTTCCAGGCATGAAATAGATAAGAAGCCTACTGCATTTCTGTTTGATTTGTGTAAGCAGAAAAATTCTCAGACAAGTGAAAAAGGTTACACTGGATCATGGCAAAAGGCAATCTCAGCCAGTGAATCAATTTCCAGACTTGAGTCAGTTTGCAGACCTGGAACCCCTTGAATGAAGGGGTGGCCAGGTACCCCTGAGGAAGGACCTTGATAAGACACCTAAAAGTTTTGCTGTCGGCCTTTCTCCAGTTCTTTCTCAGAGGGACCTACAGCCTTTTACAAGGGTAACTGTAGAATGAGGGAACAAAAACAGACTTTCTGGGGTCTATTGGGTACTGGTTCTTAATTGATGCTGATTCTGGGAGATCCTAAAAAATATTGTGGCCACCAGTAGGAGTTTATGGAGGCCAGGTTATTAATGAGGTTTTGGATAATGTCCAATTCACAGTAGGTCCAATGGGTCCCTAAGCTCATCCCGTTGTTATTTCCAGTTCCAGGATGTGTAATTGGGATAGATATACTTAGAAGTTGGCAGAGTTCTCACATTGGCTCCCCAACTTGTAGAGTAAAGGCTATTTTGGTTGGAAAAGCTAAAGGGAAGCCTTTAGAGTTGCCTCTGCCAAAGAAAATATTGAATCAAAAACAGGATCATATACCTGGAAGAAATGCAGAAATTAGTGCCACCATCAAGGACTTGAAAGATGCAGGGGTGGTGGTTTCTACCACATCTCCCTTTAACTTTCCTGTCTGGCCCATGCAGAAGACAGATGAGTCATGAAGAATGACAGTTGACAATCAAAAACTAAATCAGGTAGTATATCTGATTGCAGCTGCTGTACCAGATATAGTGTCCTTGCTTGAGCACTAGGAGACCTCAAAGTCCACCTACACAGTGACACACTTCCTCCTATTCAGAAAAGGCCATGCCTCCTAACAGTGCCACTTCCTATGGGCCAAGCATGTTCAAACCACCACACTACACAAAGTCAATATCTCTGTTCTTGGTCTTTTTCTTGCCTCTGCCCTATCTGTCCCTCTACCACCTCAAGACTTCAGAAAATCCCTTTGATCACTGAGTCAAATGATGATAAATGAACAGGTAAGAAGAACAATTCTATATTTGGAGGCAAATATAGATTTCTTGATGAGGTCATCAAGACATATTTACCCTGCCTTTGTCACTGAGACCCTGCAGCCTGAGGAGATGACCCAGATGAGGCTGTCTAGGACTTCAAGTGCCCACACATCCACTGGGCCCACCAACTGACAGAGATCAGGGGAAGGGGACCAACAGGCTTCCATCTGCTCGAAGCTGGAACTGAATGTAAGCTCTCCACAAAACCAGGGTTCTTGCTATGGTAAAGGACTTCCCACCTAGCACAAGCCAGGGGACAGTTGAAAAACCAAGTAAACCACGACAAAAACTAGAGCCAGTGACCAAGAACAGTCTCACTTGGTAAGTTTTTCACAATTCTTATTCCCTAAATGGAGTTCACAGATCGGAAAGGATCCACCCTGCCAGGATGCATCTTCAGCTTTTCAGCTGCAGGCAAAAGAGCGGGCACAATGAAGGGGAACCACGGGGTAGAGACTTACCTAAGGACAGGGGCTGATGAATATCCAGCATGAGAGAGGAGAGGCTGGGCCTTCCTCCTGGCTAGCAGAGATCTCTGACTGCACCTGTCATCAATTGGGAAGCAAGAGCGCACCCAGGACCTACCTTCCTCCCTACTTCCCACAGCCTAGTCTACACAGAGACCCTCACATCTGCACAGAATGAACAGTGCTCATTTTCTTGCGGCCGCCAAAGGAAAGGAAAGACCTAGATTCAGTCACTTAAAAAGCCGGAACCAAAACAAATAAAAAACAAAACAAACCCACACCCACTTTGGCGTAGAGCTACGTAGGAAGTGGAGCCAGAATTGGACCTCATTTTTAATGCTTTCCTGTGAGGCACATGACAGGAAGCTATTCCTCTGGCAAGTTGAGCCTCTACTCCAAAAGTAAGGTAGCGGGCAGGGGTTAGTAGTGCCAGTCTCTTCTGGGAAAGCCTGCTCCTGGTTGGGTTTTGCTGGCAGAATTACTAGGAAGCAAAGTCCTAAAGGACTTAGACACCCAGAGCAACCACCTCAGTCTCTTCACCAAATCACTGCAGGAAAGGAGGATGGGAAAACAGGATCTAATATAGTCTAGGGTGACCTCAAACTTGATACATAGCCAAGGATGACCTTGAACTTCTGACCTTCCTGCTTACACCTCAGACTGCTAGGATTATAGGCATATGTCAGTGTATGTGTAATTGTAAACTTATTATTAGAGAATTTCATACATGTATATAATGTATTTTGATGATATCTACCACCCAACTCCCCCCCTTAACTCCTTCTGGATCCCAAGTACACGTCCTCTTTTTACTTATATTTTACAGCTCACGCTGAGTCTAATCAATGCTGCAGGTGTCACATGAGGGTAGGTCCATCCATGAGAGTATGGGCAGCCACGAACCACATTCCTAAAGAAAACTGACTTTCTCTCCGCAAGCAGCCATCACCTGCCAGGAGCTCTTCAGGTAGAACTGAGTCCTGGTGAGCCAGTCTCCATACCTGACATAGGTATCGTGGGGGATTGCAGCCAGTGTATTGTGCATGCTAGACAAGCACTCCACTCAACGGAGCTACATCTGGACCTTCTACCCTCATAGTTCAAGGTTTTATTTAGGAAGCATTCCAGTAAGGGGGAGTGGGGGAAAGAACGTCTACTCAGCACCTTTTGTCTAGGAAAATGAATTACCCACACCAAACCTGCACGCCTAAGGACAGAGGAGCACCATTGGTGATTATAGCACTAATGGTTCAGGGTTTACAATGTGCTGTTTGCTCATCTCATCTTTCCAGCATGTCCTAGTCTGCTTTCCTGTTGCTGACCAAATTCAACTTGGGAAAGAAAGGGTTTATTTGGCTTGGAGGTAAAGTTAATCAGACTGTCAGTGGAAGCCAAGCCAGAAGTCTGATGGTAGGAACTGCAGTAGAAGCCTGTACCCATGACTTGCTCAACACCTTTCTCAGACAGCCAAGGACCACCTACCGTGTAATGGTTCCATCCACAGTGGGCTGGGCCCCTCTTCATTGTTGAGAAACCCTGTTATTAAGGTGATCAACCATGTTGGGACAGCTCCCTGAGCTCAGCCCAAAACAGAGAACTCCCTTTTCCACCTGGGCTTCCTCTTCTCCACTTGACCTTATCTGGGGAGCCAGACCCCCACATCCTAGGGAATGTCGGGTAGTCTGTGGTGAAATTACATGTTTCACCAAATTACTCCCTTTCCCTCAATAAGAACGTGCCCGGCAAGCACCTGGACTCCTGGAGTGCCTCTCCATGCAAATGAGGCATTCCCAGTACTTTAAGCCCCAGGTAATGCACATTCACCTTGAAAATCCCTTTCCACTCTCCAAGGTTCATAGAGCCCCTGTTCACCTCAAATAAAGAACAAAAGCTATGTCACTGAATCCCTGACTAAAAGAGAAGCCACCTCTCACCTCCCAGGTATTCACAGCAGAACCAAGATCCTGCTGACACCTCTCCCCCACCCCCCAGGGAAGAGGTGGAACTCAAAACCACATTTCATCAATTAGCAATGAAGAAAATACCCCAGTAGATATGACCAAGGCCAATCTTCTGGAGCTGAGCTTCCTTTATCCTAGATATGTTTAGGTTGTGTCAAGTTGACAAAAATTTACTCTAACACAATAGTTCTATGAAAGTGTCCCGCTGTACCAAAAATAGTCCAGAGCTTCTAAGACATAACCACCTCCCCAAGGCCCATAGAGTTCAGCCCTGTATTTCCCCCATAGAGATGAGATTCAACCCAGAGCCATGTGTTTTGAGTTATGATGAAACTACTGTCAAGGTCCTTGGAGAAATGCACTCCTGAATTATATTTTTAATCAGACTGAGGAGATGGCTTAGTAGTTAAGGGTGTGCACCACTCTTGCAGGACCAGAACTCTGTTGCCAGCACTGTCTTTGGTGGTCTCCAGCTTCCTGAAACTTCAATTTCAGGGGCTTAGACACTCTCTTCTGGTCTCCATTGGCATTAGGTATGCATAGGTGCACATACAACATGCAGACAAAACAAGAAACTCATAGACAAGAAACAAAAATCAAAGAATACTTTTTTAAAGCTGTTTAGTGCTAGGAAGGTGACACAGAGGTGGCCAGAGTAGCAGTAACCAGGGGGAAATGACTAGAAATGAGTCAAAGGGGGTGGGGGTGGGGGTGGGGGTGGGGGTGGGGATCAGAGGCCCTGTGAAGCTTTTCAAGATCTGGAAATCTGGCACAGAACAGGAAGCCATTGGAGGATGTTTCACTTGAGGACAACACAATTGGATTTGTTATGAAAGCCCGCATCTGGCTGTCATCTTTCCTACCTGACAATCTGTTGTGACTCACTAGCCCTCCTTCCAGAACTACCTGTAGATTCTTTCAAAAAGAAGTAAGGCTTAAAAACCTAGTTTTGAGCTGGAGAGATGTCTCAGTGGTTAAGAGAACCGACTGTTTTCCAGAGGACCCATGTTCAATTCCCAGCATGGCTCAGAACCACCTGTAACTCCAATTTCAGAGACCCAGTGCCCTCTGGTGGTCTCTTTGGGAACTATGCATACACATACACAAAACACTCAGAAATAAAATAATTTTTTAAAAAATTAAAGCATAATTTTGTTAATTTAAAAATGATTATATCTTGCTCACTACTTTAAATAACTTCACAAAATTCATTCATTTATTTATTCAAATAAACCCAGTTTACTTCCAAAAAGCAAGAAGGGTCACAATAAAAATACTGTAAGCAATAGAACCACTTAGAGTTCTTGGGAAAAAATGTTTATAATAAGTTGGAATATCTGTTTTCAGTGTCAGTTTAAGAAATTGACCATTTTAAAATCCAGTTTGCTCTCAGGATTCACAAATCTTAATCACAGAATAAGTCACCAGAGTGGTTTCACTTTTTATGCACTTTCAAACTTCTCCTTCATCCTCTTTCCCTCTCAGACCCTCCCTAGGGAAACCTAACGCCCCTTATACTGCTTTGTCCCCACCCCCACATCCCCACCTCTACCCTCTGAATCAGGGGCTGAGCAGAGAGAAAGGACTGGAATGCCTGAAACATGTTCTCAGCAGCTCTAATTCAGGTAGAAAAAAAAAATTGAGAAACTTCCATTCTTCTCAGAGTGCATTTTAAGCCTTTCTATGGTTGTCTAAGTCTGTCAGGTATAGAACTCCATCACACGTTTTCAAAACTTAGAAAATAAAGCATAGATTTTTAAATATCAAAGAAAAGCTTTGGTTCCTATCACCCTTCCCATGCTTATCACATTCACAGCCTCCAAACTGCCAGCACTAGTAGCAAAAGTGCACCCGACTTGCAGCGGATTATTAAGAATAGACCTGGCAGAAAGGCTGAGGAATTTTTGAGGGTTTAGTAATGGAGAATAGAGCGGTCTCAGTTCTTTGCTCGTTTTTGGCTCCTGATGTTTGTTGCAAATTGTCATATTGCCTCAAACTACAAATTGTTTATGTAATTTAATATGCAAGGAGAGAATTGTTTCAAAAAAATGCTCATTTGAGCAAATGAACTTTGAGAGGAAAAACGAGGTTTGTAGCTAGACCATAAACCAGACTTTCCGGGTAGTCTTAAAAGACAAACTTCAGTCTACCAGATTCAAGATCAAAGAGACAAAACCTCATTCCGAATAGAAACAGATCCTTTTAGGGGAGGGGCAATACCTGAAACGTGCTTGCTTATAGTAGTCTTCCAAACCCTCCTCCTGCTTTTATTTCTTTTTGGAAAAGCCTAGTTTGTTTTTTCCCAGCTTCTTCACAAAGTACCTCAGTGTCATCTGAGGAGGAACCTGCCATACTTGTTTGCGCTAATCAATCCAGCATGTCAAATTGAACCGCTTGTGAAAACACTTCAGCGGGTCTGATGTGAATGTAGACCCTACGCAAACAAAACAGATTCCGTTCCACAGTAGTAATAGTGAAAGGACCATATCGTCCCCCTCTGCTTTTTCCAGGCTTCTTACACTCACAGGGTGTCCCTGCAAAGGGGTGCCAACACAACGTTCATCAGAACCCGGGGAGAAGCCAGAGCCAGTCTTTCCCTGGCAGGACTCCTAGACTCAGTGAAACGCCACGCGCGAACGTAGACATCCAACTCTTGCAGCTACTTATTGGTTCGCGGCGTGGAATTATCTTGGAATCCTCGGTCTGTGACTCGCAGAAATCCTGCCAAAGCGTGGCCAGGCCACTAGACAGTGTTGAAGGTAAAGTTCTTGGTGCGTGCTACGCCAGACCTGTGCAGCATTTCTTACAGGCTCAAACTTGGGTGCTCCCAGAGCCCCCCACCGGGCTCAAGGTCCTCCTCTATGGTAACGGGAAGCTCTCGGTGCCCACCGGCTCCACTAAGACGTGCACCCCAGGACCTGGCCAGGGATCCCCCATAACCCTCGACGGCTCGCTGGAATGAGCTTCAGCCAGACCCTGCAGCCCGCACTCACCTCCACTCCAGAAGGCGGGTAGCAGCAGCAACTCCAGAAGCAGCGAGGCCAGAACCATCGCGGGACCACGGATCTGGCCGTTCTCTTCGGACAGATGCACGGACCCACCAATGTCCCAACTCGCCGGTCGCCAAGCGCGCCAGTCTAGCGCAGCAGTCCGGGCCGCCCAGGCAGCAGGCGCCGGAATGGCAGCGCCGAGTTGGGGATCGCGAGCGTCCTAAGTTAGAAGAGGCGGGCCCGGAGCTCAGACCGGGAGGGGCCAGCAGGTTGGAGTGGACAGGGGCAGGAAGGGGGAAGGGCAAAGAGAGCAGAGAAGGAGGGAACTGGAGGAGGGGGCGGGAAGGGGCGGACCCAGAGCCAAGCCCTAGGGAGGGCGAAGGGGCGGGGCAGACGTGAAAGGAACTTGGGTCCACTCCAGGAGTTAGCCCCGGGCCTGAGTATGTGGGAAGACTGGAAGGGAGGTACTGGAGAAGAAGGAAAGGGAGATGGAACAGAGCTCGGGAGGGCTACCATTTTGAGCTAAAAGGACTGAGAGATGGAGAGGAAGGAGAGGGGCTTAAGAAAGAGAATGATCCGGAGGAAGGTCTCTGGCTACTCGGCAACATCGGAGTCTCACTGTGTATTATGGATAGGTAGGAGGGCTTGGAAAGGGTAGAGTGCGAATTTAGTGGAGGGCGCCGGATGCTACTCCAAGATCTTTGAGGGTTAGTGGGTCCATCTGCCTTGGAGGGGCAGCGATTCTGCAGTCCAGGCTCTACTGGCCTGAGAGGTCCTGGCAGCTCACTCCGGAGGCTGTGGCCAGCGTGGCAGCACACCCTGCTGTGCCGGGTACTCCTCCTCGCTACTGAATCGGAGTGCAAGAGCGGACCCTGGCGTCAGGATCTTGAAGCTAGCTAGGGGAAAACTAAGCCTGATCCAATAAGGAGAGAGTTTGAAACAGGGGTGGAAGAAACAGAGCTATAGCAGGGAAGGGTGGAAGGCCCCAAACAGCAGCAGCAAATTGTGAATCCTGTCTTGAATCTCACAGAAAGGAAGGTGCTTTTTCTAGCAAACACAGAAATACCTTACATTTTTTTTTTTGAGGCTTTCTTAAAGGAAATAGAATGATTTGCTTTCTTTGGAGATAAGATCACATTAGGGTCTACAGTAATTAGATGAATTTAGAGTATTTATTATGGAAACTAAGGACAGACACATAGCACTGTGATACAATCAGCTCCTTGCATCTCTAGCCCTGCAGGAAGACATTAAACCAGAAGGGCGGGATTAAACAGACGCTTGATTGGTGATTGATGTAAAAGAACCCAGTTTACTGTGGATGGTGCCATTCCTGCATCATCCCAGGATGTATAAGAAAGCAAACTGAACAAGCCAGGAGAGCAAGCCAGTACGCAGAGTTTCTCTATGGTCTCTGCTTAAGTTCTTGATTCCAGGTTCCTGCCTTGAATTCCTATTCTGACTTCCCTTTGCGATGCATTACAATTGTAAGCTAAAATAAATTCTTTTCTCCCTAAGTTGCTTTTGGTCATCACATCAATAGAAACCTACCTAAGACAGACAGGGTCTTGTTATGTTACCCTGGCTGGACTTGAATTGTTGGTTACACAAACACTCCAGCCTTCTTAGTAGCTAGAACTGCATGTGAGTACCACTATGTCCTGCTTAAATCTTAAATCTTACATTTTTTTCTTTTAAAGACAAGGTTTAACTATTTAGCCCTAGCAGGCATGGAATTCACTATGTAAAGCAGACTGGCCTCAAACTCAGAGATCCATTCGCTCTGTCTTCCATGTGCTAGATAGAACTAAAGGTGTCTGCTACCATGTTCAACACAAATGTGACTTTTTTCTTTTTGGTTAATTTCTTTAGTTTTATGTGTATGGGTATTTTGACTGCATGTATATGTATGCTGTATACTCCATGGAGGTCTGAAAAGGGTGTTGGATTTCTTGGAATGGAGTTATCAATAGTTGTGAGCCACCAGATGGGTACTGTGAATTTAACATTTGTCCACTGCAAGAGCAACAAGTGCTCTTAACTACTGAGACAACTTTCCAGCCTCAAATCTGTCTTTGTTAGTGGGGCCTCCCTTGTACAGTACTGATTTATAGGTTACCACCAATGTAGTAGGGATGAAGCATTGGCCATTTTATTAGATTCATAGATTTGGACAGAGGAAATGGATTATCTTTTCTCTGTGGTCTCTGTCTGTGACCTTCAAGTGGCTAGCACCTGGAGTGACCCCAGTGGGAAAGGACCCAAGAGTCTGTAGTAGCCTGGCTTTGCACATCCGCATTATTGGAACACAGCCATCATGGACAAAATTATCTCTGTGGCTTTGTGCTGAAATGGTAGAGCTGCGTATTCATAACAAGATGATATGGTTCACAAAGCCATATAATCCAATCCTTCACAAAGTCAGCCAAGCCCTGGACTAAAGCTTAGTTCATTTACATAGCTGCTGCCTGCACTGGCATGATCTGGAGACAAAGGCTTTGGACCAAAGGATCTAGACAAGCTAAGAGGAAGTCTGGCATGGGAGCTCAAAACTCCAAGGGTGAGCAATCCAGTGAGCAAGGTAGATGCTGCCGCATGATGCAGAGTGACACCTCTAGCCACAGGTGAAGTGGCTCCCAGGGTGAAAGCAATGCCAACCACACTTGAAGCCACACACCATAAACTCTTCATTAGAGATTTGTCAAAGAGTTTGCAGTTATGTTTGCAAACCTCCACAAACATGCAAACTGAGCTAAAATGTAAGCTTCATGCCCGACCGATAGTATTACTGACTATACATCCAAATGAAATTGTAATTTTATGACTTCATTTCTTGTTACCAAACTACGTGAAGAGAAATGTGAGACAAAATAGAATTAGACTCCATTTTCTATATCTATTTCCATGTTTGTCGAATGCCCAGTGGACAGCATTTATGCAATTTCAGCAGGGCAACAGTGACCAGAAACCCATGTTTCAATGACACTATGTATCCTAGAGCCTTAGATCTACTGTTGCTTTTCATTGTTTTGGTTTTTTGATTTTTTGGGTTTTCAAGAAAGCATTTTTTTGTACAGATCTGGCTTTCCTGGAATTGGTTCTGTAGACCAGGCTCACCTCAAACACAGGGATCCACCTGCCCTTGTCTCCTAAATGCTGGGATTAAAGGCATATGAACTGTATCAGGATATTTTCTGCTACATTGTATTTGCAGTGGAGCTTGGTGATTGGGCAGTAGAAGAGGCAGGCAATTGGGAGGAGAAGGAGGATGAGGAGAAAGGAAAGGGGGAGAGCTAGCAACCATGGAGGAAGACAGATGGGTCGAAAGCAGTCCTGGGTAACAATTTATATCTAAAGGTTAGATATTGGGTAACAATTCTAATTGTGTGAGTATCTTGTGTATTGAGCATTTCCAAATATCTAAATCCATTGGATAATCTTTAAGCATTAAGAGTCTCATTTCTACTGGGTACTGTGAGACTGGCAGGTATTGTCTGGGGCTTAGCTGAGAACCATGAGGGTGACAGGGTTGGGCCAAGATCCATGCTCTGGGGCATGGTCTCCATGGAGATAAGTGATGGAACCAGTCACCACTGTAACATCTCATGGGTCTTGGCCTCTGGCTGCTTCTAGTGCAGGAACATGGCTAGTGGCCCAGATAGCGAACAGAGCTGCCCTACCATTTCTAAATATCATCCGGTTTCACCAAACAGCTAGATCTACTGTTTATTAACTAACCAAAGGAAGGGCTATCCAGGGCCTGTAGCATTGTTTATCCAGGGCCAGAGAAGATAATTTCTACTGATTCAAGTATAGCTGCCTATAGCCAACATAAAGGTGTGAGCATGATCTATATATTAAGCATGTTTAATGTATCAGTGACACAGCTAAAAACTTTCAATCAAAGGCCCCAATTCTGCCAGACCATTCATGAAGGGTTAAAACACTCTCCAATGAATGACATCGCTCTCCTTTGAGATAGGCTCTCTTGCATCTTAAATTTCATTCAGATTTGCTTTATAGCTGAGGATGACCTTGAACTCAAGTCCTTGTGCCTCACTTCTCTGGTGCTAGGATTACAGATGAGTGCCACTCTCTCTGGCTTTGTGTGGCGCTGAGGATCAAACCCAGGGCTTGTTGTGCTTGTTGGGCAAATGCTCTGAGGTGCATTCTCAACCCCATGACATCATTCTAAACTGAAATCCTTCTCTGTATCCTCCTAACCACTGCTTCCTGCTCTTTTCAGCACTGTTCTTAGCCAGGACTTATAATTTACTCCTGCTTCTGTCCCACCAGTGTACCCTCCCCCAGTAGTGCACCCACATTCCTGACCCTCCACCCCATCAGCTTGTCTCCCTCATCCACTGCGACACACACACACAGTTCAGGCTGCATATCAGCACTGACTGAGATCTAGACATCAGATTGACCCCAGGATACTCTGCAAATGACTTTGTGGTATGGAATGACCTTAATCTGCTTTCAGTGCTAGAGAGCCATGTGTTCATTACATAAATGGACTCATTAACTTTAATTTCAGGTATGAACGGATACCCAGGAAATGTTCTTGAGATGATGCAGGGAGCATTTATCTCATGGAATCTAGTGCCAGTTGAGGCCTGGATCACGGTGGCTATCACCCATCCAGAACCCACACTACAGTCCTTCAGTAACTGTATCTGGGTGTTTCCTTGGTGAATCACACTACCCACACTCATATTCCTGCTGTCCTTGAGTGGGAGTAGAATTCTCTTTGTCATCTTAAGAGCATCCACTGTCCTTCTCCAAAGTTTCTGACTTTAAATTTTGGGTCAAGGGCTGGAGAGGTGACTTAGGGATTAAGAGCACTGTGTGTTCTTCCAGAGATCCTGAGTTCAATGTTCAGCAACCACATGGTGGCTCACAACCATCTATAATATGATATGATGCCCTCTTCTGGTGTGCAGGTGTACATGCAGATAGATCACTCATATATAAAATAAATAAATTTTTTAAAAAATATTTTAAAAATTTGGGGTCAAGAGATGATTCCAAGGGAGATAAAAGAAGGTAACAGAAAGAGAATGTGATAAAAATATATTCTGTATATGCATAATGCATTCATAATAAACCCATTATTGTATATGATTAATATATGCTAATGACTCACTAGAAAATTAACTATTTAATAAGACTATAATAAACTCATTATTGTATATAATTAATATAATCTAATGACACAGAGAAGATTAATTAATTAATAAGACTATCATCCCTGATTGCTGCATTTATCAACAGACCTCTAGGTCTCTCCTCAACCATAGAAAGTTTCACTCTATATACTATAGCTCCTTCTTTCACATTGCCCATGACATAACTCTTGGTGATTTCCATACCACATTGGAAATAGAAATGACATGTTCTTGGAGTTTGCTGGGTAGATGGGATGATGCAAAAAAAAAAAAAGAGAGAGAGAGAGAGAGAGTCCACTCAGAATGCCAAAAGTCACAAAGGGAAGGATAACTGGGATTTCGTGGAAGGATTAAATAGTGCCTAGGAGAGACCATCCAATGTGCTGTACACCAAGCCGAGAGTATAGTGCACACCCCTTGGAGGAGTAGCTTTCTGCTCCTGTAACCCACTTGGAACTGTCTTAGTTAGAGTTATTATTGCTGTGATGAAGCACCATGACTAAGGCCACTTGAGTAGGGAAGGGTGTGTTTGGCTCTCACATCACTGTTCACCATCGAAGGATGTCAGGACATCAGGACAGGAACACAAACAGAACAGGGACCTGGAGGCAGGAGCTGATACAGATGCCATGGGGTGGGGGTGTGCTGTTTACTGGCTTGCTCTCTTGATTTGCTCAGCCTGCTTTCTTATAGAATCCAAGTCCCCCAGCTCAGGGATAGCATCACCTGCTAGGGACTGGACCTCATCAATCCCTAATAAAGAAAATGCTCCATGTGCTTGCCTCCAATCTGATCTTATGGAGGGATTTTCTCAATTGTGGTCCTCGCCCCTCAGATGACAATAGCTTGTGTCAAGGTGACATAAAACTAGCCAGCACAGGAACTGAATTGAACACAAGTAAAGCTGCAGTTGTGTAACTGTTAAGTAAGTCTTAAAGAAGGTTTAATTTTCGACATCCCATTAGTTTTTTTAGGAAGCTGTGGATTATACCTGCTTAATTTCAGGTATCAGGCGATGTGTATGAAGCACTGCATGACTCCTCCAGCAGGGAGCCTCTAGCTCAGGGAGTCAAGGCCTGGACCATGCTGGTGAAGGCCTGGACTTCCCTGGCTATCCTCTACCCAGAACTCACACTATAGTCCTTTAGTAGCTGCATCCAGGTTTCCTTTTCCTGACTCATACCACCCACACTCACATTCCTGCCTGTCTATCACCAAGGGAGTAACAAAAGAATGTGCGCCATAATCAAAGGTTATCTGAGGTAAGAGATCCAGAGAGGTGAGGTGCCTTCTGTAAAGAATTGACCAGATGCACTCTTTCTTGAATCACTGATAGATGAAAGGCATACTTGAACCCAGGAATCCTGATATGGAGGCTCATGGGGATTTGTCTGTTTACTGCCTCCACAGGCATTTTCCTCAGGCAGCATCAGCCTCAACCACAGAGTCCAGGTGCAAATCATCTCTCTCACTGTTTCCAATTAACAATGTTGACAAGCTGGTACGGCTCCCCCTGGTATTCCTCAGACCTATGATTAAAAAGCAACAGTATAAATGCGTGTGCTTCATGCCCTTGGGTGCAGCTCAGTGCCATACAGGGGCTTTAGCAAAGCCGCTCAGGCTAATTCCAAATCTGCTGGAAGGAATCCGCCAGCACAGTGGCTCCTGCAGTTGTTGAAAGTGAAATAGCACAAGTAAAAGGCTGTATTGAGCTCAGCGAACATGATAATGGGATGAAGGTGTTTTCTTTTGTAGAGTATTGACCTCCCCATTCCCGCCTCTGCACAATAATCCATCCAATGTGCTGAAAAGCTGGTAGTAAACCTCCCAGACCCATCCTAATAGGAATGATATGGTATCATGGAAAGCTGTGTTTTACTGTACTGAACAATACATGGATGAGAACTGCCAATTTGTATAGTTTCTTGGGAAACACAGTGTTGTGGATATAAAAGAATCCTTTTAGTTGTTTATTTTAGATTTAATTATTTGTTTTGATATTTGTGTGTGTGTGTGTGTGTGTGTGTGTGTGTGTGTGTGTAAAACAGAGTCTCACGTAGCCCAGGCAAGCCTCAAACTTACTAGGCAATGCTGACAATTACCTTAAACTTTTAATCCTCCTGCTTCCACTCCCTAAAAGCTAGGGTTACAGGTGTGCACCACCATGCCCCATGAGAGTCCTTCTAGTGTCCTAGGAAGAGCATGAGAAATGCAAGTACCTGAGCATTACAGTTTGCTGTTGCAAAATGAGGTGGGTTGTGGTACCTGGCAAAATGAGGTGGATTGTAGAACACGGAGAAGTCCTTCACAGTGGTTGCACGAGGGGCCCCAATAGCACGAGAAAGTCCAAAGGGGTTCCAAAGGTTTATTGTTCATGGTGAATGTAGATGGTCTGGGTGCACCCCCAGTTTAAGCCAGCGGGGAGCTGGCTTAAATAGGGAGGAGGAGAAGGAAGGATCTGGGAGGGAATTACTTAATTAGCTATGCCCACTGGCCTTTAGGTAACTCATTAATATGGAAATCTCTTGAGTCTGAAGCCTGTAGTCATGCCCTCTACCTTTGTGACTGCAAGGCACAGATCAATGGAGGTCTTAGAGAGTCAGGAGTCTGGAATCCAGGAGTGTGGCAAGACATGTGCCCTCACTACCTAGGCAATGGACACCTGTTGGGTCTCTGGCTATCTCAAAGCTAGTGCTCTACCGGAGACCAAATCATCCTATCACGGTCCTACAGGGGGTGTTGTACACTTTCATGAAACTGAAATCAAAGTGAAAATTCCCTTGTCCAGTGCTTGTAAGTTATTTGTTACACCACTAAATGTGGTGGGCGGGCCAGCGCAATGGCTCAGCAGTTAAGAGTATATGCTGCTCTTGCAAAGACCCAGAGTCTGGTTCCCAGCACCTACTTCCCAAGCACCTATGACTGCATCTCCAGGACACCTCATCTGGCCTCCACAGGCAACTGCTCCCACTCACACATATCCCAGCCCTGTTCACAAATTAAAAATAAAACACTTCAAAGAAAGAAAGAATCAAACAAGGAACAAAGAAGGAAACACAGAAAAAGAAAGAAGGAAAGAGAGAGAGAAGAGAAAGAAAGATATGTATGATGCAGTGTGTTTCTTCATTAAATACAGATGTACAGTAGAAAGCCAAGTTTTTGCAACTGCTGGTGTATGCTGACAGCATCATATATCATACTTCATAGCATGCACTGAAAACCAGACTGGAAATATCAGTGAAACGTGTGTGTGTGTGTGTGTGTGTGTGTGTGTGTTGGTGGGGAGGTGATGTCAGATGGGTGTTTTTTAAAGTCTCAGATCAAGGGCTTTGGGAACGGTTCAGTTGGTTAAGTGCTTGCTGTACAAGCATGAAGACCCAGGTTTGAGCCTCAGCACCCACTTAAAAGGTCAGATATGATGCTCATGCTTGGAATCCCAGTACCGGGAACACAGATGCAGGAGGATCCCTAGAGGTTAATAGCCAGCCAGCCTAGCCTAACCAGCCATCCCCAAGTCCTAAAGAGAGCCTTTCTCAAAGCACAATGTGAACTGCACATAAGAAATGGCATTCAAGCTGACCTCTGGTCACCTGTCATCTAAACACACGCAAACATTTTTCAGATCATCATGGTTAACTGATAAAGCAAATACTAAAGCAGGTTAACAAGGGAGAAGGGTCAGCACCCACTGTGCTTTGGATACCCGAAATAAGGAGTCGTTGAGACACTCTCTTTACCATTATAAACAAGAGGGGATCTAGACATCAGGGCTTATGGAGGCACCAAGATTGTGCTTAAGAAGAATCTTAAGTCATCAGAAAACCATACTGGAAATACCCGTGTTTGGCAATGGGAAGTGGAGGAAACTGAGGTGACAGAAGTGGGAGATGCCATCCATCACGAGGAAGAATAGCAGAAGCTCCAAAATCTGACTTTTGTAGTTTATGGGGAACTGACCCCTGTAATTCATCACAAAGTTGTACTTGATGAGAGTAGGCAACTCCGTTTAGCTTCTTGAACAAAATAGTAGTGTGATTTTTTGCTTGTTAGCTTTAGGAGAAGAGATAATACACATATCACCACCACCACCAGCAGGAGCAGCAGCAGCAGCTGCTCCTGCTGTGTAAGAGATTTCATTTGCTGAGTTATATTTTGTAGTTAGAGATATGCTTGTTAATAGCTTTTTTGACTGGCTGACTAGTTGGTGAGCTACCAGGTGACAAACAACAAACCTTGACAACAATTTTTGATTGTCTGTTGTGGGTACTTTTTAATCTCTTGAAATTTTCTATGGTAATTGTGTTGTTTACCTGAAAGCAATAGTCCAACTAATGAAAAAGAAAGTGTGTGTGTGTGTGTGTGTGAGAGAGAGAGAGAGAGAGAGAGAGAGAGAGAGAGAGAGAGAGAGAGAATTGTAGGCTCAGATTTTTCTCTAAACCTACTTTATTTAGGGTTCCAGAATGCTTCAACCTCCCTTCTAGCCCACTGACCAAAGGTGGGGAAGAAGAATGTTTATAGGCAAAGAGGATTGTGAACCTGTTTAGTAGTTCTTTGGTGGAGATTCCACTCTTCATTGTCAGGATATCAGTAATTCAATCCAATAGCAAACACCAAACATGAATCACAAGTTTACTGCAGTGAATCGTCATTAGTCAGCAGAAGTGTCCTGAATCAGTTGGAATACCACAAGAAGTTCTTTGGCACGTTTCTCTTTATGAAGTGAAGACCAGCATAGACCATATACACTTCCAAGCATCTGCTCCAGCAAAACATCACATGCCCTCTTACGTGTTTGCTTCAGCAAAAATCCTCTCACAAGACAGCTTTAGGGAAAACATCACATGACACAACTGAGTTTCCAAAGAAGCCAGAAATTTCCATTTCAGTATATGTGAGAGTGTGTATATGTATGTATATGAAAGTGTGTGTGTTGAGTGTGTGTATATGTGAATGTGTGTGGGGGTGTTGTGAGAGTGTATGTTAAAGTGTGTGTGTTGAGTGTGTTTGTGTGTGTGCATGTGTGGGGAGCCAACAGAAAGCGGCTATCATCCTTGCAGCCATCTTGAGCCATATACCCCAACAAGAGATTTGATGACAACAGCCTACAACAGCTGAGCACACTCTAATAACATCTTGTTTTAGATACCCAGGATCTTCCCTTGGGTGTGTGAGACTTAAAGATGTGTGACTTAAGGGCATGACTTAGAGATCAGATTTAGAGACAAGACCTAAGGGAGTGACTTAAAGGCGTGACTTAGAGGCATGGCTTAGAAGTGAGACATATAAAAGGCGAGAGGCAGACAGAAGAAATCGGTAGGAATTAGGCATTAGGTATTAGGTACTTGGTACTTGGAGGAAGAACTTGAGAGTAGACACTGGAGACTTGGAAAGAGAACTAGGAATTAGACACTTGAGACTTGAGACAGAGAAACTTGGAGGCACTAGGGACTAGGAACTAGGAACTCAAGACCAGGGACTTGGACTAGGAAGAGAGACTGAAGAATAAACAGGATTGAATCACATTCTGTCTGGTCTCCATTCTTCGTGTCCGTCCTCACTCTCTCTCTCTTGCTGAACCCTGACCTGCGGATTGGAGCAGCTTCGGGCAGTTCGGGCTCTAACAATTTAGCCCCCAAGGCTTTTGGCAGTGCGGGTTCCAACATTGATAGAACAGTCCCCGACATTTTGGCCCCCAAGTGTGGGCAGCTTGGGCCGCAACATGTGTGTGTGTGTGTGTGTGTGTGTGTGTGTGTGTGTGTGTGTATGCATGAGCCTGCACATTATGTGAAGGAGCTGCTATAAGGACTGGAGAGATGGCTCAGCAATTAAGCAAACTTTATGCTCTTTGAGAAGAGCTGAGTTAGGTTCCCAGCACTGTAATAGAACTTTGGCTTCCATGTGAGTGCCATACCACCTGTGTGCGCCCCCCACACACTCACATACACACCACACATGCAGATAAATTGAAATGAATAAATAAAATAGAAACTCTCATCCCAGAGAGAAGCATTTTTTATTTTTAAAAGATTTATTTATATTCATACATGCATATGTTTTGATCAACTCTATCCCATCTTCCTCTCCAAGTTCTCCCCTATCTCTCCCAAAACTTTTTCTTTCAAAGTCAGTTTTCTTCGGGATGCATCCCCTGAGAGGCTATCCATGAACCAGTAGATGGTCCTACATCCATACACATACAATCAGCACTACATAGACTCAATGGGTACTAAAAAAAGAAAAAAAAAGGCAGGCTAAACAAGCCATGGGAGGAAGCCATTACATCACACTCCTCCGTGGCCTCTGCTTCAGTTCCTGCCCTGAGGTTCCTGCCTTGATTTCCTGCCGTGAATTCCTGAATGAGGTAAGATAAAATGAACCTTTTGGTCCATAAGTAGTCTTTGGTTATCTTATCACATCAATAGGGACCTAAATAAGATAGATATATTAGAGGGGGCTATCAGAGTAGGCCTTGCCCATCATATAGGCTGAAACCACAAAGACGCACCCTAAGAGATTTGCTCAGGGAAACAAATGTCCATCAATGACAGTTGAGATAAGCTTTTTTAGTAACTCCCTAATTCTCAACTTGGACAGCTAGCTATGTGTTCTGTGTTCCTCAGGGTGAACCAAGGATGAAGGGTACTGGTGTTTAGCCGTGTCTGGAGTGAGGATGAAGAAAAGAGGAAAGGGGTAGGTAAAGAAGACATAACAAATATTGCACTGGCTGCCACATTACAACGAAATGCCACCAACTTGCAGACAGATGGATATGTCCACTCTGTCACGAAGTATATTTCATGACAGGTTGTATAGTCAAAAATTCAATAGAACAGTCGGGGAGGGTGTGGGTGGGGAATAGAAAAAGAGGAAAATTTGTGTCTCCTTCCTGCCTTGCTCCTATTGGCTGTTAGGTCCCAAAGGAATTCAGGACAAAAGGTTAACTGAGGTGCCTATTAACATATCAAATCAAATGCTGGCTACTAGGTTCTCCCAGCATAGCTTGTGCCTGTTATAGAGTCCTGGCTCCTCTTAGCACTTCTCACCCACCCCACCCCAATCCTAAACCTTTCCAGCTCCACAGTTAGCCTCTCTTCCCCCACCTCATTTTCCTATATAGCCCAGCCATTTTGTCCACAGGTTGTCTTGGTTCTGGACTTCTCTCTCGGTCCTCATTCTCTTGGTCATCTTGGCTCTGCTCTTGGATCTCTTTTGGTTTGCTTGTGCTCCTCTCTTTTCTTTCTCTCCTTCCCTCCCCAAATCCTCTCATGGCCTGGGCTATTCTGCTGCCCATGTTCAGTATTTAGTCTAGACTCTTCCAGGAACTCTGGCTGTTCTCTTCTTCATATTACAATAAAAACCTCCTCAACCATATTTAGGAGTGGTCATGTCCTTGTTTTCATCCATTGACCAGTTTGCTCTCTTCAGTTTTGGGTTTCTGTGTATGGCCTCTTCAGAAGCTAAATCCCACATCTCTCATCCAAGTCTGGCAGTGGCAAAAGGTATCACAGACTTGGTTGCACAGAGCATCGTGGAGAGTGGGATAACCTTCTACCCTAAGTGACTCCTGGTAGGGTTGATGGGGTTGTAGACAGGCTGTGTGATAGGGCAAGAGATAGAGGGGATGGAGAATGGACGCAATGAGACTCTGAGAGGCAACTTAAGTGTGCTCTTTGTTGGGTTTCTGCTTTGGTATGTAAAATATGCACCTCAGCCCCTTCTCTTCTGTTTGTTCTTCCAAATAGCTTTGTTGGTGATAGAAAGACCTTTGTAGGATGATGAAGTTTTGCGGGAAGGAATCAAGAGGTCAGAGCAGAGCATGTGGAATACGAGTGTTAATTTAACTGTTTTTGAATATTCAGGCAAGCGAATTTCAGGTAAATAGGTATTCCACTCACCAAGTTCTAAGAGCAATCTTTTCGGTTGGAGTGTAGCCTCAAGCTCTGAAGAATAGCATTCCAAGAAAAGAGATGAGAAGGAACTAAAATAGCAAAGTGTGTGTCACAATAGACAATTAGTGAAGTTATCAAATTCTAACAAACTGCATTTCGGGGCAAAGAAGTGGACTGGAACTCCCTATTCTTTAGGCAATGATAGGCCTCACCATTTTTTTTTTTTTTTTTTTAATTTACAGATGAGGAGCAGTTACTGTACTAAAGCCCATCTTGGGTGGGGGGAGATGTGATTTTCGGGTAGAGTGTTTTCCATGCAATCCCGAGAAAATGAGCGGCCTCCCTTGTGCTACCATTCCTCAGTGGGGAGGCACACATCTCCTTTTGAGATGAGGAGGAAACAACCAGCTGGAAAAAAATTACCTAACTTAACTCAATTGGGACGGCAGTTCAGGATCTTAGAGATTTGGTTTGTTAAAGAGGTAACATCGTTAAGAGACTGCCTTGGTTGTAGGCAATCGCACAGACACCTTTTTCAACTGCGCAAGCGCTAGGTCCTTTCCGTTGCCGCGCGTCCCCGCCTTGCCCTGCCGTGGCGCGAGGCAAGTCGGGAAATCCAAGATGGATCCTTCCATTTGAGTTCTTCGCAAGTCTTTGGTGTCCCGCTGCGGCCCATTCTTACTCCGGCATCTGGGAGGGAAAAGGGATGAGAAGCTGTGGCAGCGAGGAGCCATCGTGACCGTCCTACTGCTGCATCGGGCCTTCGCGGCCCCTGTGCCTCCGGGGAGCAGCCGGGGCTCGCAAGCGCCTGACGCGTCCCGAGTCACTCAGGTGCGGGCCGGGCCGGGTAGCGCATCGCTGCGAGTTGGGGTTTCCCTGCACCGAGTGACCCGAGGGCTGAGCGCTCGGGGGCTGGCCTTGAGTGCGTGCTGGGGAGAGAGAGACCCGAATCTCAGACTGGGTTTTCCGGCTTGGCCCGATGCGCCCTGAGCCAGATGCTCGGGCCACTACGCCGTGGCGCGGTTTACTCAAAAGCACGAAAAGCCTATTTTTGTAGAGACACAACTCTGGGTCCTGCTGTTCCTTGTAACCAGTAATGACAGTTTTAGTTCTAGCATGTCAGCTCAGTGCTTTTATGTGGCCTGTAACGAATAACACGTCTAACAACCTTTGGAGAACCGTGAAAGTATTAAGTATGATGCCTTTGGGCTAAAAGACATCGAACTTCGAAAATGGTGTAAAAAGTTATCTTGTAGGTTTGTTTTAAGCTATAAGGGAATGACGTTACATGTTTGCACAAGGAAAACTCTGGTAAAGTTGCAAGTTCTTTAATGTTGACTGCTTTGTTGAATAGAATTTGGAAAGGCCAGCCACATTTTGGAATTTTTTCCAAGGTGTCCGTGGTTCTGTTTCAAGTTCTGTTCTCAATATTGATTTTATTTCTAGGAGGTGAAAAAGAAACTTGGGCCTGTTTTTGGACGTAATCATCTCAGAGATGAAGTTTAAGTCACAGCAAGGAAAACTTTGTAGCTATAGAGGGCTTCACATAAACTAAAGGCTTTCAGGTGATTGTAAAAAAAAAAAAATTAATGCCAAAAACAGTTCAGATGAGAGCTTCAAGTTGAATTTAGTCAGCAGTTGTTAATCTTAAGTGCCATTTCAGACACTAACAGTTGGTTATAGTGCTGCTATCAAATGCTGTTGTAGAGGTTTTCTCAAAGACAAAATCTGCTCATACTATGCCACAGAATGTTAGGATGTTAGCTATCTTTACATACTGTGAGTCGAAATGTCTGTGAGGTGGACCAGCATGTTTCCGACAAAGCTCTATCCAGGCCTTTGTAGTAATAAGTTAGATTTGACCAGAAGGCTGACAAAAATGTGTTTGGATTCACACAGAAATAATGTTGATATTTGGAACCCATGTCGAACTTCTCTGAAGAAAGGGCAACGATGATTGCAGCCGGGGATTTGCAGGAATTCGTTCCTTTTGGTCGAGACCACTGCAAGCACCACCCTAATGCTCTGAATCTTCAGCTTCGTCAGCTGCAGCCAGCCTCTGAATTATGGTCTTCTGATGGTGCAGCTGGCTTGGTGGGATCTCTTCAGGAGGTTACAATCCATGAGAAACAGAAGGTTTTATTAAGATTCTCATCATCCTTTTGAAATATAGAATGAATACTGTACTAATGTAGAGCTACGTATATGCATGTGAGAAATAAGCGTTTATGTTGGCTCTTGGTTAAAAGCTAATGTTTGATGATTTCCGTCAGTGCTGACATACGGTGCTGCCTACTTAGGCATGCTGTGTAACTTGTAATGAGAATTGAGTTCTTCAGTCATGGCTCGTTTTACTTCATATGTGGATAATCAGGTTTTATAGTCTTTGATAACTAAATGCTAGAGACTAGAAATGGTACCTGCAACACATGTTTCTAGAAGAGGGCTGATGTTAGAGTGGTAGTACTTTTTATTTTGAGGTGGAGCCTCACTAAGTAGCCCAGACTGTCCCTGGACTTTTGATCCTTTGTCTTAGTCTTCATAATATTGGAATTAGATGTGTGTGCCACAATGCCTGGCAAAGTAGTCGTTCTTAATTATGGAGGTATGATGCAAAAGTATGTCAGAAAACAACACTAGAACAGAGTAGTTCCTGTGTATAGTCCTTGCCCCCCCCCCAGCCCCTGATTTGTTTTGAGTGGGAGGGACTCATGCTAGGGGCCAAACCAATGTCATGGCCTTATGGCTTTGAGAGAGAAACACTCTACCACTGAGCTGTACCTCTCTTCTTCTGCTTTACCTAATCTTCATATGCCTTTGAAATCAAATCTCTTGGAATGTACATAGGTAGAAATCGGAAACTTTGTAGCTTCCATTATCTTATGTGTGGGACGAGGGAAAGAAGATGAGTGTATTTGCAGCTGTGAAGCAGGGAAGTCCCCCATTGAGTCCCATGTGCACCTCTCTGTCTATTTTCTGCCTTCTACATACATTTAATACATACTTTTAGTTTTCCTTCAAGCATGGATTTTATCTTATGCTCTATATGTCAGATATACTTTTTGCGTGCGTGTGTTATTGGCAGAGCAATACTAGGGACCTAGAAGTATAAAATAAAATACTATAGAGAATTTTTGAGTCAGTTTTAAAAAAACTACCTGTCTGTGCATCATGTGTGTGCAGTGCCCATATGGGCCAGAAGAGGGCATCAGATCTCTTGGAACTGAAGTTACAGACAGATGTGTAGGTGCTGAGAATCAAACCCTGGTCTTCTAGAAGAGCAGCCAGTGCTCTTAACCACTGAGCTATCTCTCCTACCTTTCTTAAGTTACCTCAAGAGTCCCCTGATATAATGTACCCACTTTGCTAATTCACCCACTCTGCTTACCCATGTATTGCAATCCTTTTAGGAGTTAGTCTCGGGTTGAGTCTTAATTCACAGGCAGGTCTTGCTCCAGACTACTGCAAAGGAAGGAAGAAGTACTGAGCATGTCCTGTGTGTTAATTTTTAAGGAAAGCTGGCAGTTAAGAAAAGGTGTGAGTGAGATTGGAGATGCAGCTGACTACGATGAAGAGCTCTATGTGGCTGGGAACATGGTTATCTGGAGCAAAGGGAGTAAAAGCCAGGCACTGGCAGTGTACAAAGCGTTCACAGTGGACAGCACTGTCCAGCAGGTGAGTTCACACGGTGATCAATATAGCTGTTCGGGAAAGAAGTTTGTGTTTTAAAATGATAACAAATGGCAACAACAGTGTAACAATTGTAGCAGATGGTTGTACATTATGTCATGTAGTGGAGACTGGCAGGAAAGTAAGATTTTTCATTTTATCCATCAGGACAGGGTCTCTGTAGCTCAGGCTGGCCTGGTACTTGAGATTCCCTGCTTCAGCCTCTGAGTATGACAGGCACCTATCACCGTTCGTGACTTACACATTCTTATATTTGGGTTATGAGCCTAGCCTTTAATACCTGAGCCATCTTTCCAACACATTCTTTAGATTATCTTTTGCTAGTGATACAATCTTTTATTTACTACTACTACTACGACATGACGAAGAAGAGTACTCTTCTTCTTCTTCTTCTTCTTCTTCTTCTTCTTCTTCTTCTTCTTC
>JANHMN010000002.1:191936936-191964280 GCA_030674055.1 Rhabdomys pumilio | reverse complement strand
TCTTCTTCTTCTTCTTCTTCTTCTTCTTCTTCTTCTTCTTCTTCTTCGTCATCATCTTTTTTTCCTTTTTTATTGGAGATAGGTCTCTACATAGCCCTGACTGTCCTGGAACTTACTCTGTATTATAAGCTGGCCTTGAACTCACAGAGATCCTATTTCCTCTGCCTCTTGAATGCTGATATTAAAGGTGCACCTAGCACAATCTTATTTTTATTGCTGTTATCTTTTTAGTACTGAGGATTGAGTTTAGGCCCTTTTATATGCTAGGCAAGCACTTTTACACACACAGCATTGCAAATAATACTATTTTATTACTAGATATGAGACTTAAAATTTGTTATCAACAAAAATTATGTGAGATTAAAAATACCTAAAAACACATGATTACTATAATTCATTTCCAGATATTGAATACATAAAAATTACTGGATTCACAGTGAAAGAAAATTCAGCCTGATTTGCTACTATTATAGGAGTTACTGGGATCATTTTCTAAAAATTGATAAAAGTAATGAAGCACTTAACTCTTTCAGGAAGATAAGCAATTTATCACTGTTTGATGAAGGAAACTCTTCACTTCTTGAAGAATACCAACCTATAAATGTAAAAGAAATGGTAGAAGCAGAAATCATTTTCTGCTTCCAGTGTGCTAATCAGCTCAGGCATGGTTGTAATGGTTATTAACACAGTTGCAGAAAAGAATAATACATGACAGCAAGGTATTACTTGCTAAGTGTAAAGAAACAAATGAATCTTTTCTTCAAAATTGTTTTTGGTCTCTAGCTTAACCAAATGATTGGGTTCAGCTTAACTTATATTTTATGTACCTCTAGCTAGTTGTAATCCAGGAAAAAAAAATGTGATGTCTACTATATTTTCTTTTGAGAAATATTTAATGTGAATATTTAGATCTAGCTTTCAGTTTATAGTAAACTTGAGATCTAGGGGTACAAACACCCAAGTAGTATGAGATTTGTGGAGTGGCATAGAGGTTACTTAGTGATGGCAGTGGCCAGAAAGATGGCTAGGCTGATAAAGGCACTTTCTGCTAAGCATGACAACATGAGTTTAATCCACAGGACCCACATGCTGTAGAGAGTGAACTGACTTCTGCAGGTTGTCCTCTGACCGCCATAAGTGTGCTGTGGTACACACAAAATAAATAATAAATGTAATCATAAAGGACAGAAGTTAGGTGTGGCTGCGCACTTTCAGTCCCAGTACTAAGGAGGCAGAGCCAGGTAGATCTCTGTGCATGTAAGGCCAGCCTGGGCATAGCCAGTTATAGGACAGCCTGGGCTCTGTAGAGAGACCTTGATTCAAAATAAATGAGTAAATAAATAATTTTTAAAAAAGCTAGCTGGTCAGAGGCAGTGAACACCTGTACTCCTAGCACTTGGGAGGCAGAGGCAGGTAGATCTCTGAGTTCAAGGCCAGCCTTGTCTACAGAGCAAGTTCCAGGACAGCCAGGGCTACACAGAGAAACCCTGTCTCAGAAAACAAACAAAACAAAAGAATGGTTGAAGGCTGATAATTATGGAAGCTGTGGATGGGGATAAATTGTTTCCTTTGTGTGTGTATCTGAAAATCTCTGTTATAAAGAGTTTAAAAGAAGAAATAGCGCAGTGAGCAACTAGAGGAATCTGGAATTTGGTAATGTTTACATTGTGATCTCTTAAAAAGTGAATCAGAGACGAAGAAAAAGTAAGAACTGTTCTGGATGGCAGTCACTAAAATGACAACACTAAATTCCTTTATTTCTTGAACAGAGTTGTACTATGGAACTAAGGCTGTTTTAAATGAGAAAACCCCTGGCCTCAGCCTCTGTAGTGCTGGGATTACAGACATGTGTTGCAAATGCCAGGCCAAATGCAATATTTTCGAACCTTGTTAAATCAACTTTGAATTCTGGTTCTAAAAATACTAGGTTAAAAAAAGACTTTTGGGAGGGTGGGTGGGGGAGTTGGAAAATTTAAAAGAATGATTCACTGTTAGGTGATATTAGAGTATTTATTATTTATTCTCTGAAGACTGGTAGTTTTGTGAGTTCTGTTTTTTTTTCCCCTTCTCTTCTCCCTTTTGCTCTGGCCCTGCTCACTCCAGGCCCCTTCTCGCTCCAGGCCCCCATTTTGTGAGTTTTTAACAAAACATCTTCAGTTGGACATGGTGGTGGACACCTTTAATCTCAGTACTTGGGAGGCAGAGGCTGGTGAATCTCTCAGTTTGTGGCAGCCTTGACTACAGATTGAGTTCTAGGCTAGGCAGGGATATATAGTGAGACCCTGTCTCAAAAGCAAATAAAAGGATAGCATCTTTAGTATTTAAATTAAAATTATTTAGTAGCACTTTAGTATTTTTAGGATTGTGGCAGACTATAAACACACAACATAAAATTTATGCTTTACATCATTTCAAGTGTTCAGTTTAGTGGCATTAATAGGGGAAACTGTTTTCTAAACATTCTTTTAATGTAAGCATAGAATCTGAGATCTGCTGAGTCACTTAAGCTCTCCCATAATCCTTGCTTTTTGTAAGATACAGGGTTTGCACAGCCTGAGCTGGTGTTTGAGCTGTAACTGCAAGACTTGTGTCAGCTGAGTCTTTTGATTATTTTGTTTTCCTTTCTCTTAAGATTTAATTGTAAACATAAGTCTTAGAATATGTAGCATTAAGTGTTGTAATCTTACTTTTTGTTACTCTTGTTTGTTTCCATGACATGTATGTATGACTGTGTATGTGTAAAAATACATCTATATTTTGCTGAGGAAATGAGCTATGTAAATATTGTTTCTGATGCTATTAACTTGTAGATGATTAGACATAATTTTCTTAGACAAACATTTTGTTTTGATTTTAGGCATTGTGGTGTGACTTCATTATATCACAAGATAAGTCTGAAAAGATCTATAGTAAGTTTCTTTATGAAATTTTATTTCCCATGATTCTAAGCATTTATCCTACTGTGATACATTTATAAGCAACTCTTAATCACAGTGGTTTAATCTAAGTGTTTTGCATAATGTATTGATGAACTTTTGTTGTTTGGATTGATCTGCTTAGCAGGAAACTAAACAACCCATAAACCTTGTGTTCTTTCCCTTCAGAGAGCCATGAACTAGAGAAGTGCATATGTATATTACAGAGCTCGTGTATGAACATGCATAGCATAGACGGGAAGGATTATATAGCCTCCTTACCATTTCAGGTAACCTCAGTGGTTTCAGTGCTTGGTGTGTGTTTTGTGTAACATATAATCATGTGTAGGTGTCTTATATGTCAAGGGTGTTAGTTTTTACTTAACTGAATTTTACTAGTTTTAGTTCACCATGTAACTATTTTTTCCACAAAAGTAATTTTGTAGTGAAGTAAATTATAAAATATGAGATGTTTGTGAGTTCAGTGGTGTTTACAGCGTCATTTTGACTCTGTTGTACTAGGCGTATGAGTAGTATTGGCCCCCTTTGTACCACGTCATCGCTGAGTGCTCAGGGCTGTTACACCCTGTGGTGATGACACCAGCTGCAGTTTCACACTGAACACCTGGTCTGTCGGTTTGATTTTTGTTTTAGAGTTGTTTGTTAAAAGTCATAGATTTTGAAATACTGTATTTTGTTACTTTGAAAGCTCTCAGTAAATTCAAAGAGAATGTTCTGTTATTCTGTCTGAAAGCTTTGCTTAAACTGTAGTTTTCTTACTTCTGTTCCCTCACCTTCTTATTGATAGGTGGCAAACGTTTGGGCCACTAAATATGGTTTGCTGTTTGAACGAAGCAGTTCTTCGCATGAGGTGCCTCCAAGTCTACCTAGGTATTCATTTCATTCTGTTCAGAATATTATTTCTTGGGCTTTTATAGTGTTGATTCTAAAGTAAAGCTGTTAACTTAAATGTTTGAAGGCATCCATGGTCACAGCATAAGTGTTACACTGGTTTCGTGCCAGTCTGGGAGCAGCTGTGAGTCCTTACTCAGTACTCCATTGCTCTGTGTTTCCCTAGGTAACACTGAGCAGGAGCTTAAGGAGGACAGGAGTCAGTTCCTCAGCTCTGCCATGTCTTCATTGTATTGCTTTGGACAGATCATTATCACTTTCTTAGTTTTCATTTTCTTACTTGTTTCAGGAATGTTCTTAGTTAGCTCTTGGGGTCTCTGCAGACCCTTACAGGGGCCCAGTGTATATTAAGTGCGTGCATGTCTATTGACAGTGTACCTGCTGAAAGGAGGGAGGTACAGAACAAATAGAGGGCAGTAGCAGACGCTTGCTGTGTGACAACTGTTTGCAGATTTTCATCTCTGCATTGATAGAAAAACCAGTCCTTCTCCTCTTTAACTTTCTGAAAATTTCAGACTTACTTACTTGAAGTATTTTTCTCTTCTTTTAAGAAAATGTATCCATTTATGAAAAGTGTAGGAGGCTAAATTTCTTGCCTTCTGTAGACGCACTGCAACGAGGAGAGATAAGGGAACAGCTTATCTCATACCCGTGGTTGTTCTCTGGATTCTGTCATATGATGACTGCTCTTTGCAGATTTTCCTCTGGACATAGTCAGCTTTCTTCTATGTGTGTATGCATAGAATGATTACAAGAAGAGAGTTTTAGAACTAAACAGAGGATGCCTTGACAGACTGTGTGAAGAATTTAAAAGGTTACTTTTTGAGATGATAGCTGTGATAGAATGCTTGACCAGGATTGAGGGAGGAAGGACTTACTTTGCTTCACGATTTCAGCCCTATGTTCAGGGAAGGTGAGACAGAGTTGGTGTTGGGAGGGCTAGGTGGCAGAGTCTCTGTACATCTTGACAGACTAGGAAGTGGAATGAGGGATTGGAAACAGGCTGGGCAGTAACCCTAAGACTCCATTTTCTCAAAGGCTCCACAGCCTCCTAAAGCAGTGCTATACTTGGGAACCAAGTGTTCAGACATGAGCCTCTGTGGGCATTTCATGGTCAAGTGGTAATAGTAGGTTTGCAGTTGCTTGTTGACACCCGAGGTGCACGTAGTTATCTTGTTGGTGATGGACTGTGTATTTGTTTATTGCTAGAGAACCTTTGCCTACCATGTTCAGCATGCTGCACCCACTAGATGAGATAACTCCACTTGTTTGTAAATCTGGAAGTAAGTGCACCTTTATACTCTTTGATGTAAGCTCTGTTTTGACATTGAGGGCATTGATGGAAGGAGGAAGTAAAAACTTATTTTACAAGTGACTTGTTTTACTAGAAGGTAATTTGAGCATATTATAACTAACTTTTATCATGAAAATGACTCATTGACAACAAGGACAACAGTTACCTCAGCAAAGCCAAGGCATATGTATCACTGAGGGACCCTGACATTTGTTAATTTGCTTGTAGGTGTCTGTCCTTTAAAAATAAGAAAATGAATGATACTCGGATGAATTAAAGTTTTCTTTTTTTTTTTTTTATTTTGTTTTTTGTTTGTTTGTTTTTCGAGACAGGGTTTCTCTGTGTAGCCCTGGCTGTCCTGGAACTCAGTCTGTAGACCAGGCTGGCCTCAAACTCAGAAATCCACCTGCCTCTGCCTCCCAAGTGCTGGGATTAAAGGCGTGCACCACCACTGCCCGGAAAGTTTTCTTTTTTTTTTTTTTTAAGGAAACAGTCATAGGTCCTGATTGCTGGGTACATTTTATTATTCACTATCTTTGTGGAAGATTCCTGGGGTTTGCAGAATGAATGAATGAATGAATGAATGAATGAATGAATGAATTCTGCAATTCAGAATGAATATTTCCAAAGTATTGCTGTATGCTTGGCTTTAAATTTAGGCTTTACAACACACAAATAGGCATCTACAAATAATAGACTGAAGACTAGAAGGACATTTAGAATCTTTTGGTCATTTTACTTATTCATTCCAAGCACCACTGAGGTGTTATCTTTTGATCATGAGACCAGTAGCCACTGGCTAAACTAAGCCTCTGTCCTGTTTCAGTAAGTCACACTCTTGAAAGGTTGTAGCAAAACAAAACAAAAAAGATTGTTGATCATGTAGGATGTTGAGTAATTGTAAAACTGTAAGCATGGTACATAAGCACAGTACAATTCCAATTTGATAAAAATTGATTGTGGTGGTATATACTTAGTCACAGCTACTACTGAGGCTGAGGCAAGAAGATTGTTTGAGACTAGCACTTTGGGGGCAGCCTGGGCAACATGGGAAGAGTTTTGTCTCTCTCTCAAAAGATTTTATTATAGCTTTTAGTGTGTGTGTACCCAAGTGTGGGTATGTGCACCTGAGTTCAGATGCCCGCAGAAGCCAGAAGACAGAATCGGATCCTCAGGGCTGAAGTTAGAGGTAGTTGCAAGCTACTTGACATAGGTGCAAGCAACTGAATTTGGGTCCTCTGCAAGGTCACCAACCATTCTTGATGACCCAGCTATCTCCAGCCCCATTCCTCCTTCTCCTAAAAAGAAAAGCCTTCTAACTTTATTATCCCACAGACAGGATACACACGTAGGTAGACATAAGGGAATATATTACAGGAATTGGTCCATAAGTTCCTAACTCAATGTAAAGTCCCAGGCTGGCCTCAAATTCACAAGAGATCTTCCTGCCACTGTCTCCCGATTGCTGGGATTAAAGGTGTGTGTTACCATGCTTGGCTAGTTTTATTTATAAAAAAATTTCTATTTCAGAAGAATAATCATGTTTTTTTTTCATTTCCCAATATTTTAACTGAGAACAAAACTGTCAAGGATATGGAACCTGGTTTGCGATGGTATGGAAAATAACTGGACTCAGCTGGAAAAACTTGGTTTGTTATAAGTAAAACACATTGTTCACCACTTCTGGTTTATTACAGAGGAGAGAATAGAACCAGTGAGCAAGTCAGGCATTTCCAGCAGATGACTGTAATCTCTGAAATAGTTGCTTGTTGATTGGATGTTGTGGTGTGTGCCTTTAATCCCAGCACTTGGGAGGGAGAGACAGGCGGATCTCTGAGTTTGAGGCCAGCCTGGTGTATGTATTGAGTTCCAGGACAGCCTGAACTACATAGTGAAATCCTTTCTCAAAACCAAACCGAAACAAAGCACCCTTTGCTTCTGGCTGATGAATTTAATAACAAATCAGGACAAATCTTCAACACTTGTGTTGTATGTGTGTCAGTGTGTACCAGCCATTATGTCTTGTTTAATGCATTTAAGGAAGTTGACAACAAATTTAAAAATTGTTGTCAGTTATATAACACTGAGTGGGTTTTGTGCTTTAATTGGCTTGGTTCTCTTTCCTTTTAGGAACAATGAGAACATTCTTCTTACTTAACTCTTGTAAGAACCTGAAGCCCCTGTTCTACCCCTGGTCATTTCCATTTTGATTTTTAGGTCTTTTTGGCTCATCTCGGGTGCAGTATGTTGTAGATCCAGCAGTGAAAATTGTGTTTCTGAACATTGACCCCTCCATTGTAATGACGTATGATGCTGTTCAGAATGTGCATTCTGTGTGGACTCTCCGGAGGGTGAAGCCAGAGGTGAGGGCGACAGATAGTGAACCCTGAACACTTGCACGCTTTTGAGATCAGTTGAGTTTCTTTGGTAGAGAACAAGCCCCTTTGTCTTTAGTAACTGCCATCTACATGCATTTTCAAGATAATTTCAAGGAGATTGATTACCTCTTTGTTTTGATTGTTTACTTATTTTTCCTATTCCTTTGACTTAAGGAAGAGAATGCTGTTTTAAAGTTCCCTGAGCAGGCTGGGACCCTGCAGAACGCAGCTACTAGCAGCTCCCTGACAGCACATCTCAGAAGCCTCTCCAAAGGCGAATCCCCTGTTGCTTCTCCGTTCCAGAATTACTCTTCCATTCACAGCCAGAGTCGCTCAGCCTCTTCACCCAGTCTGCACTCCCGGTCGCCTTCCATTTCCAACATGGCAGCTCTAAGGTGGATGTCTGTCTTTGTTTTAAACAAGATAATTGGAACAACAGATACCTGCTGTTTTAGCTCTCATGTTTTGAAGGATTTAAGTTTTCTATCGACAACTCTTGGATAGTTTTTAGGGGTGATAGGCAGAAACCCAACTATGGCTACTTTAAGACTTGTAAATCTATGATGCTTTAGTTTCCTGTATCACATTTAGAACCTATTCATGCTACTATAACGTTAATTTGCTTCTCTCATGAGGTGGCAGCACTTGGATGAGCATTTAATTCTATAATATTTTGTTAGTTTTTTAAACCTTAATTTATAATTTTTTGTTTTATTTTTGATAACTAATATGTATACCTGACATAGATGCACATGGATGATGCTGCATGGACAGTTTTGCTTGTTCGTGTGTGTCTGACAGTACAGAAACATACTTATATCTTTCTGAATAATTATTTTCCTATATATACATATATATGTATACACACACACACAAAATGTATACAGAACTGAAATATATATATATATATGTATGTGTCTGTGTGTGTGTGTGTATACATACATATATATATATATATATATATATATTTAGAACTGAAAATGAGTTTATTCTTCAGAAAATATCATTTAAGTATTCATTTTGTGTGTGTGTGTATGTGTGTGTCTGTGTGTCTGTGTAGCCTTGGCTGTCCTGGAACTCAGTATGTAGATCAAGCTGGCCTCACACTCAGAGATATCTGCCTGTCTCTACCTCTTGAATGCTGGGATTAAGGCTTTCCTTCTTTAAGCCTGGTGTGAGTGTGTTTTAACACAGGTTCTAAATAAAGTTTTAAGCTTAAACGCATTAGGACAAAACATTTAAATAGCTGTTCAATTCTGAGACGTCTGTGTCACTGGGATTGTACCATAAGTGCTTCCTGTATGTAGGAGTGGAGACTGTTAACGGCATGTGTTAGGAACTCAAGCTGCTCATAGTGACATCCTCTCTGGTTATTTTGCAGTCGTGCTCACTCTCCTGCCTTAGGAGTGCACTCTTTCTCAGGGGTGCAAAGATTCAACTTTTCAAGCCACAATCAGTCACCAAAGAGACACAGTATTTCTCACTCTCCAAGTGGCAGTTTGAATGACTCATTTTTGGCGCCAGAAACAGAGCCAATTATTCCTGAGCTGTGCATTGACCACTTATGGACTGAGACACTTCCAAATACAAGGTTTGGAGGATATAACTTTATGTTTAAAGAAAAATATTACTAGTGTTTTTGGAAGATGTTTGGTGTTATGCTTGGTGGTTTAGCTCAGTAGTAGAGTGCTTGTCAAATATGTGTGAATTTTTTAAAGCATTCTTCAAAATCAGGTATGGTATTAACACATAAACTATGTAGAGATACATATTTATACCACCTTAATTTTAGGAGAATAAATTATTGATACTAAAGTGATCATAAAAATGTTTTGTCATCAAATATTTCTTTAAGATAGTAATCTTTGAGGTTTGAGGTGCTTGAAGTTTTGGGGTAAAACATCTAATTCTGTAGTGTTATAGTCAGGCTTCTATTGCTGTGAAAACACATCATGACTGCAGCAAAACTTATAAAGGAAAGCGTTCAATTGGGGTTTACTTACAGTTTCAGAGGGTTAGTCCATTATCATGTTGGTATAAAGCAGACAGGCCTGGTGCTGGAACAGTAACTGAGAGCTTTACATCTGATACATGGGTAGCAGAAGGAGCAAGACACTGGGCCTGGAGGAGGCTTTTGAAACCTCACAGCCCATCCCTAGTGACACACTTCCTCCAACAAGGCTAAATATACCTCCTAGTCCTTCCGTGATGGCTCATCAACTGGGGACTAAGCATATAAATTTGAGCCTGGGACAAGTTGGATTGGGGGCAGGCCAATCTCATTTAAATCATCACATGTAGATTCAGTAATTTGAGATTTTATAGCAAGTTTTAGTAAATTTTATCTTTGTATTAAATGTCAGCTCTACTTTTTGAGAAATAACACTAATCTTTCTATGATCTCATTGATAATTTGTTAATTCAGCCACATCCCAGTGTGTGTGCTAACTAACAAAGCATTTGAGTGATTGTCCATCACTAACTAAAGGTCGTGACAGTGGAGCACTTACTGTTCTGCAGGTAGAGTTTGGGAAAGGTGGGCACAGTGGGTGCTGTGATCCAGAGAGTGAGTGTGAGTTCAGAGGAGGGGGAAAAAAGTAGTGCCTGATAACGGAGAAGCGTGAGAGCAGTTGCTGTGTGTGCCTGCTTACATGTGCATAGAAAACAAACAGCAGCACAGTTTGTAGGTCAGATGAAACAAGACAGATAAATTAGGATTTAAAGAGTAGTGAGCTTGAGGTCCCTGGGGAGACTGTGTGGTTCTGTTAATTGTGGACTCTTTAGGTGATGGTGGTGTGTGTAGTGTAAGCTTTTCCTGGGCAGGGTCTTTAAACATTTACTCACTCTTGACGTTGTTAGTCTGTCACTTCCTAACCAGCTAAAGCTGAGAGGTGGTAAAGGCTAAGGACTTGGGAGGTGAATGAGGAGAACTGCTGCAGAGAGACAGAGGAAGTGACATCCAGTGAGAGGAGCAGCAGGGACATCACAACACACCAGCATTTCAAGAAGGAAGTAGTGTTAGTAGTTCCAGGTGCTGGTGCTGTTTGGCCCTGGCTTTTGGCCTCAGGGGAGGTATGTTGACCACAGTCAGCTCACTTACCTTAGGCTTGAGGAGTGGTAGGGAAGCATGGTAAGCAAAAGGGAGGTGCAGAAGTGAGCACAGGCTTAGAGACTGTTTTGAGGTGCTGCCTAAGAGTGTTTGACATTCTTCCAACTATGTAATGAAAAGTAGTCTCTGAATTTCACCCAAATTTGTCACTTTGTATATATAAAGGATGAGTGGAATTTTTTTTTAAACCTAGCCACATAATCCTAACCATAACTGTTAGTAAAAATGGTTGTGTAGTTAGATAAAAAAAGAAAAAAGCCACTTTTATTCCTTGATTTTTTTTTTTTTTCCTCATGGTATGTGTGCACTTGCATGTATAGTTGTACTGTATGTACCTGTGGAGGTCTGGGGTTAATATCAGGAGTCTTCCTTCATTTTTCTATACCTTATTTATTGAAGCAAAGTCTCTTAATTAAATCCAGAGTTGACTGGTCTGGCTAGCCATCCTGCTGCTGGAACCCTTTGTCTTTGCTTTCCAAGTACAGTATTTATACTTGGGCTGCATACTCATTTAACCTCGTGTGTCATCTTTAGGTCGTAGAGTAGTCAAAAGCTTAACAGGAGAGCACTTGAGTAGGCTTACTCAAAGTAGAGAAAGCGTTGTCCGTATAGAGAAAGGACATGATAGATAAAAGAGGGAATCTGAAAGTGGAGAGATTAGAAGTGATAATTTATCACAGACACAGAACATTGGCTATTAGTTGATCCAGGAAGTATTTAGCTTTCTTGTAAAATGCTTTCAAACATTTTTAAGTTATTGAGGTGGAGTTTTGCACTAATACTGACAGTTTAATAATGTGTCTACTTTAGAGAGAAAAATTCTCAAGCCTCCAAGGTATTTATAACAACAGACCTTTGTGGACAGAAGTTTTTGTGCTTTTTAGTGGAGGCCCAGCTTCAGTTACGGTAAGTGTTAATATTTCCCATTATCTCTGAGGAAATTTAGAGCTGATTCCTTCTCTCCCTTCTGTTTGTCCTCTGTAGCCTTATTGAGAAGTAGGTTATATATCATAAGATTAACTTGTCATATAATGATTTTTCGTAAATTTATAGAGGTGTGTAGCTACCAACCACTACAGTTCAGGCTTAAACATTTCTATCACTGTGGAGATTTCCTCTGCCATTTGCAGCTGGTCTTGCCATGCTCCAGTCTTAGGCAGCCATTCTTGGAGGGCTTTCTGCCTTGTGTTTTGGTTTTCTATGGAAATTTAATATAATCTATAATCATATATGTTTTTAATTTAATTTTTTTTTTAAATTTTGTATCACTGTCTGGCCTAGAACTTAGATCTGTTTGAGTGCTGAAATTAAAGGCGTTTGTCACGACCACACCCTGCTCTATAAGTTTTTTTTTTTTCCGGATTACCTTTTTCACTTTTCACAGTGAGTTTTAGGATCCACCCTGTTGGACACATCTGAGGACTTTCTCAGTGTTACTATACAATACTCTCTGTATAGATAGGTTACATTTACCTGCTTACCAATTCATGGATAGTTTGTTTACCTCACTGTGTGGCTCTGGATGTTCTGAAATTCTGTGTAGAAGAAGCTGGCTTTAAGCACACAGACCGCCTGCCTCTGCCTCCCTCTGGATTGAAGGTGTGTACCACGATGCCCACTTGCTTTCACTGTTTGGCCACTGTGACTTGGGAACCTGTGGGCAAACATCTTTGTACGGGCATATGTAATTTTGTTTTTCTTGGGTAGACATCTAGCAGTGGAATTGTTGGATTGACTGATAAATTCAAGTTGAACATTTCAAGAAATTGGCCAGTCAATTTCCAAATAGGCTATTACTGTTCTGCATTTCTTCCTCCAGTGTGTGAGGTTCATGTCTCTATCCTAAACAGTGTTAGATGTTGTCAGCATCTTTGGTTGTATACTCCCTAATGAAGCATCAAGTGGTTTCTAGTTATATTTCCCTGGTGCTTTTTAAAATGAGTTATTTTGCATGTATATATGTTTTGCCTGCGTGTATGTCTATGTACTGTGTATGTGCATGCCTGGCACCCCACAATGATTCTTGGCAGAACACGTCGGATCCCCTGGAACTGGAGTTACAAGTGGTTGTGAGTTGGTATGTGGATACTGAGAACCAAACTTTGTTCCCAAGACCAAGGTTTTCTGGAAGAGCAGTCAGTAATCTGAGCCGTCTTTCCAGCCCCTCCCTGATACTTTTGGTATTGGTTATTTTCTCATGTGCCTAATAGCTGCACACTTACCTTTATAGGAGTAATGCCTTTTTACGTGTTCTATCCACCCACTTACCTTCCATTTAGGAATTACTATAGCTTGTAGCAAGTTTCAAAATTATAGAGAGACCCTTCTATGTCATGAAGTTTTTTTAAATGTAAACATTGTGTGTGTACACGCACGTGCGTTTTTATGTGTGTGTGTGTGTGTGTGTGTGTGTGTACATGTGTGTACCTTACAGCATTGCTGTGGAGGTCTGAGAGCAAGCTGGAGGAATCTCTTCTCCTTCACTGTGCAGTCCTATGGATTATACCCAGGATGTTAGGCTTTACTGGCTGAACCTTCTAGCTCCCTGGCCCCCATGCACCTTTTTTTCTCCAAGTGGTAACTATAGCATGTTTTTAAAATCAAGAAACTGGTATCAATATTACTCACATAGCTTTCTTTTGTTTTACATGTATTCATTTGTGTGTATATTTACATGGATTCAAGCATTTTCTCACATCTGTAGATTTGCATAATAGTCATAACATCCCATACTGTCTTCTTGCTCCCCAACTATAGTGCATTCAAGTGCGCTCTCTCTCTCTCTCTCTCTCTCTCTTTCTCTCTCTCTCTCTCTCTCTCTCTCTCTTTCTCTCTCTCTCTCTCTCTCTCTCTCAATAGAAGGTTCCTCTCTGTATATCCCTGGCTGTCCTGGAACTTGCTATGTAGGCCATGCTGTCCTCGAACTCAGAGATCTACCCACTTCTGCCTCCCAAGAGCTGAGATTCAAAGCATATACCACAGCACCCAGCCTGCAAGACACTCTTACAACTCGTTTTTTGTTTGTTTGTTTTGTTTTGATTTTCATATTTAGCTGTGTAAAGTTTCAAGAGAGTAATGACAAGACCCAGCTTATCTTTGGCTCTGTTACCAACATACATGCAAAAGACGCAGCCCCAGTGGAGGTAAGCACACAATGAAATTGTTATGGTTTATTAGAGTTATTCTGGAAAATTATGTTAATTTACTCAGAATACAAGAGATTTTGTTTGTTTGTTTTTCTTTTTAGAAGATAGACACCATGTTGGTACTAGAAGGTAGTGGGAACCTGGTGCTGTACACAGGAGTGGTTCGGGTATGTTGAAAGCAGTGCTTTGAGCTTTTGGTAGAACTGCCTCAGTTGTTTACAGTTGGCTCTGCTGCTTCTGTGTAATTTGGAAGAACATTCTTGTGGAAAATGAAGCTAATTGTGGAGGCCAGTCCTAATTTGGATTCAGAGTCACTGTTAAATGCATTGACAGTGTGCACCTATAATCCCCAAATGGGAAACTGTGTATAGGTAGAGTCTTAGAAACCAGTTTGAGAATGGGAGGTGAGCGGCTTAGGGAAGAAGCATCAGTATTGCCGCAGGATTGCACTATACTAAGTGTTGTATGTGCTAGTTGCAGCTTCCTTCTGTAACATTTGTCAGATTTAAAAATATGTGCTTAAGCTGGGTATGGAGGCACACATCTGTAATTGTGGCACTTGGGAGGCAGAGGCGGGTGGATGGATTTCTTGTGAGTTCAGAGTTAGCCTAAACCGAAGAATGAATTCCAGAACAGCTAGAGCTACATAGTGAGACCTTGTCTCAAGAAATTAAAAATAAATAAAAAAGTAAATAAAAATATATACTTAAAGAACAGTAAAGAAAATGTATTATACGTTTACTTTTTTCTATTAAATTATTATTTAAGGCAGGTTCTCACTAAGTAGCACAGGGCTTAGGACCCTCCTGACCGTGCCTGCCAGTAGCTTTATTATGTTTTCTGAATGCAGCTGCCACCTGCCTCTACAGTACACTCTCCTGACATTTCCAATAAGCTGCCTCTTTATTTTATTGTTAGCTTTGTGTCACTAAAGATCAGTTTGTTTACTTTTCCTTGTTTTTGAATTTTTATATAAAGGAGTTATATATTAATCTTGATGTGTTTTATTAGAGTTTATATACTGTCTTTATATATTATCTTCAGCTTTTGTGCAAAAATGTTTGCTAAATCAAACAAAAAAATTTTTACTGAGGTATTCACGGTTGGTAGAGTTTGAGAGGTTGCTAAGTGTGCATTTTGCTTTTCAATTGTGATCAGTGAACATGAACTTCATATATATTAAGTGCCTAAACGCACAGCTTAAGGTGATGTGGTCACTGACACTGTCCCCTCATCTTTTTATTACTCAAAGGTGGGGAAAGTTTTTATTCCTGGACTTCCGGCTCCTTCCTTGACAATGTCCAACATGATGCCTCGGCCCAGTACCCCACTCGATGGTGTTAGTACTCCAAAACCTCTTAGTAAATTACTTGGATCAATGGATGAGGTAAGAAGTAGGTTAGGTCTTATCAAATGTTAACCATGGTTTGAAGAATTTTGGTCTACTATTAGCTTTTTCCATGGTTAACTTGATTTTATGTAATACTTACAAATACATGTTTTCAAGCACAAGTGGTAGATACTGCATGCTGACCTTTGTGCTGTGAGAGGTGTTCTTTGAAGATGTGGAGAGATGAAAATGAACATTTTTTAAAGTATAAAGATCTCACAATTTCTCAGGATGTGGTAGATATGTGTTCTGCATAAGAAATCATAATTTAGGGTAGTCTTAGAAGTTACAAGTGGGTCTGGAGAGATGCCTCAGCAGTTAAGAGCTGGCTGCTCTTCCAGCGGACCTAGGTTCAATTCCCAGCACAGGCAGCTCACAACTGTCACAACTCCCATTCCAGGGGATCTGGCGTCCTCACACCAATGCATAGAAAACACAATTAAATTATTTTTAAAAAGTTTTAAGTGAGGAATAGAAGCCGTTAATGCTCCTCCATTCACTGAGCAGACTCCTGGGCTGAATTTCTTCCATTAATTTATTTTTTTAATTCACTTTATATCTTGGTCACAGCCCTCCCCCAAATCCCCTCTCATAGCTCTTCTTCTTACCTGCTCTCTTCTCTAAGAAGTGGGACCCCTTCCCTTCTCCCCCGCCTGCCACCAAGGTATCAACCCACCCTGGCACATCAAGTAGGACACTGTAGGACTAGGTTCATCCTCTCCCATTGAGGCCAGACATGGCAACCCAGTTAGAGGAATGGGATCCACAGGCTCTAGTTGTTGAGGGACCAGTATGAAGAGCAAGCTGCACTTTGGCTACATATTTGCAAGAGTGTGGGGGCCTAGGTTTAGCTCATGCTTTTTCTTTGGTTGGTGGTTCAGTCTCTGGGAGCTCCCAAGGGTTCAGGTTGGTTGCCTCTGTTGGTCTTCCTGTGGGGTCCCTATCCCTTCAGGTCCCTCAGTCCTTCCTCTGACTCTTCCACAAGACTCCTGAAAGCTCCTTCTAAAGTTTGGCTGTGAATTTCTACATCTTTTTCCATTGGCTGCTGGATAGAACCTCTCAGGACAGTTATGCTAGGCTCCTGTCTGTAAGCTTAGCAGAGTATCATTAATAATATCAGGGATGGGTATCAAGTTGGGTCAATCATTGGTTGCTGGCCTGAATCTTGAGGGTAAGAAGGGTAAATAAAGGACCCGAGGACATGAACACAGGAAAGTTCAAAAGACTTTTTCTGAGGCTGTTACATATAATCCATGCTGGCCTCAGACTTGCTGTATAAACTGAAATAACCTTTAGCTCCTGATGTCCCTGCCTTCAGTTTGTCAGTGCTGGGATTACAGGTATCTACTACCATGTAGCTTGAAGATCTTTTAATCCATGTATCTCCATCTCTTAACACATAAGCTAAGCTGGGCGGTGGTGGCTCATGCCTTTAATCTGAGCACTTGGGAGGCAGAGGGAGGTGGATTTCTGAGTTTGAGGCCAGCCTGGACTACAGAGTGAGTTCCAGGACAGCCAGGGCTACACAGAGAAACCCTGTCTCGAAAAAACCAAAAAAAAAAAAAAAAACCACATAAGCTAAAGACTCAACAGATCTGTGGAATGAGTAAATAGTATGTTGGGTGGAGTAGAACAGAGAATGGGATGATAATAATATTAACAATTATTATTTAAAAAATTTCTACATGCGAGGCACTGTCTGCTCTATCAGTATTTTCCTTGGTCCTTACTTTATAGGTGGATACACAGAGGTACACGGAACTTAGTTGTTCAAAGTCAGAGAGCTGTTAAGTGGTAGAACTGGGATCCACATCCTACTAATGTGTTTTTGAAGAAGGTGGATGAAAAAACGTTGTTCAAAGTACAGTTCCCCTGGCATTGTAGGTTTGTGAGAAGTTCCTCATGTCATTCTTTGTTTAGAGTTGAAGCCAGGAAGGTCAAGTGAAGTCCGTGTAGAAGAGAGGTGAAGACGGTCTGAGCTTGGTGTGTGTGTGGGAAGGAGGAGAGTGGCATGGCAGGCCTGGAGAAGTGTAAATGCGTGCTGGCCAGCAGTGTTTACTCTCTTAGGCTGTTGAGTGCTACTGAAGAATGAGACTGAGTTCTGTGAGCAATGTAGGCTGCTGCCTGTGCTCACCAGACTAGAAAGCCTAGAGATAGGTGGTCTACATTTGAAGGATGTCATAATGTGGATATGTATATATGTTGTCAGCAGATGCTTCCTATAATTTCCTCTGAAGATCTTGGCCTGCTGCAGGTTCATCATTACTGGAACAGGATGATTGGAGTCATCAAATCATATGCAAAAATACAGCTCCTTTAATTCTCAAAAAGTCTTTTTATATGTGTTGTATTTTGACTTTTTATAGGTGGTTCTATTGTCTCCAGTGCCAGAATTGAGGGATTCTTCAAAACTTAATGATTCACTCTACAATGAGGATTGCACATTTCAGCAGCTTGGAACTTACATTCATTCTGTGCGAGACCCTGTTCATAACAGAGTCACTCTAGTAAGTCCTCCTCCAGAGGGTAGAGTAGCTGGCTGATCCTCCAGAGGGTAGAGTAGCTGGCTAAGGGTTATTTGCCTGATACTTCATATTTGGCAGGATGTGAAATTATGTGTGGAAATGAAAATGAATATTTCTCATGATTTTAAACATTTATTATTGTTATATGATGTGCATATGTATGTGGGTATGCATTCGTGGTCATGACATGAATGACCACAACTTTGTGGACTTGGTTCTCTCCTTCCACCTTCGTGTGAGCTGTAAGAATTGAATGCAAGGTGCCAGGCTTTAATTGCTGAGTTACTTGGTCATTCATATATCTCATAATTTTAAAACATGCTATAATTTTGTACTATTTTACTTTAATTCTGTTTTTATTTTCTGAGATTTCTGTATTAAACATTTACTGAGCCCTAACCCCAGTTGAGGAGCTGTGGGGAGTGGATGGTTTCTAGGGGAGGGAAGGTCAGTTTCCTTTAAGGATGAGACCCTGGGAGGATAAGCACCCATCAGTGGATCTCTCCACATCCAGGAGTTTATGGGTAGCAGCAATTGGACTTGATGGTTTGTTAAGAAAAAAGGAGCTAGGACAGGAAGTTGGGGGGTTAGGAAAAAGAAGGATCCGTGAAGAGTTGGAAATGACTATGAGAAAAAGACATTGTATGAAATTCTCAAGTAGTTAATAAAAGCATTTAACAAGTTTATTTAAAATAAGCATATTTAACCCATCAATTCATACTGCTGTGCTTTTGTCTTTTCGGAGAAAGTCACTTTTTGATGGTGTCTCGTAGTGTTTGGATAAAAACACTATTAAAACAGTTTTGAAAGTATTTTATAAAACTGCATAGTTGGAAGCATTCATTTCTCATTGAAAAATATAGCAGTTCATTTTATTGCATTTTGCCTTGAAATGCAGACAGTAGTAAAAATTACTATTTTTTTAAAAAAAGCTTTGAAAAACTTAGAATGCTTAAGAGTTTGTTTTTTTTTTTGTTTGTTTGTTTTCATTCTTTTCGCTAGGAACTGAGCAATGGCTCCATGGTTAGGATCACTATCCCTGAAGTGGCCACCTCGGAATTAGGTACTGTGTGCATTCTCAGTTTACCACACTGTTGTTGGAGACAGTTTCTGTTCTTGGGTTGCTTTTTTTTTTTTTTGTCTGTAAGTACACATGAATGCAGTGCCCATGGAGGCCAGAAGAGGCTGTCAGGTCCCCTCAGACTAGAGTTAAGAATGGTTGTGAGCTGCCATGTGGGTGCTAGAAATTGAACCCAGGTTCTCTATAGGAGCAGCCTGTGCTCTCGACTGCTGAACCATCTCTCTCCAGCCTGCAAGTTCTGTTTGTAGGAGTGATTCCTTTGCAACATCTGGTTTATTCTTGTTTTGTTTTCAGCTAAAACATGCCTTTTTGGTTTTCTAAGATCTATTGCCGTATGCTTCTAGTCTCTGTGGTGTCTCTGCTCATACAACAGAGTAATGAGGCTGTGCTGCTAAGGATGGAGTCCGTGATGGTGGTGGGACAGAGGGGACGAGAATGAGAAGTTTTGACTATCTGGAGCCATTTTTTTCCAGTAGTGAATCTGTGCTGTTTACAGCAGGCAGTACCCTTGGCTCTCCACTGTAGCCAACGTTCACACCAATGACTTGGCAGAACTAAGAACAGTGTATATATTAGATAGTGTTTCCCTAATCCACTTATGGCATGGTGAGGGAAGACATTTTAGAAATTAAAAGTTGCAATTTTAGTTGACAGGAATGTTCACTCATTTAGAACATCTTGCAGCATTCCTGTTAGTAGGTGCCTGCGTTGCATGTTGAATCTACTGAAGGATTTAATTCATATTTCATATATATTTATTGGTGTTGAAATTAGATGGTTTTTATAAAGTAAACTTGAGTTTTCAAACTAGGACAGTTTTTAAAGTAAGAAGGGAACAGTTATTTCCTGGAGCAGTGGTTGTAATCTGGGTTATTTCTGATGAACTGGGCTATGTGCTCACCTTCTTTCAAATCCACAACTAGGTATCTGATAGCTATCCTCAGACTTCCTGTGAGCCATGTTGAATTCAGTAGTTAGTTTCAAGTGATAGACAGTGATGAGGTAATGTTTGTGCCCAGTAGGCTCTTTAGTGACAGTTTCTTTTTTTTAGTGGCTGGCCTTGACATGATAGCAATTTCAGCCTTCCCATTTGAAAGGAGGGAGGAAGTATATAGGAAGCATACTAAACTCAATGTTCACTTTTAATAGTACAAACGTGTCTGCAAGCAATCAAGTTCATCCTGCCAAAAGAAGTAGCAATCCAGGTGCTCGTCAAGTGGTACAATGTGCACAGTGCTCCAGGAGGACCCAGCTGTCACTCAGAATGGAGTTTATTTGTGATTTGTCTCTTGAACATGATGGGTTATAACACAGACCGCTTAGCATGGACCCGAAGTGTAAGTATATGCAATTGTTTCCTTCATTGTCCTGTTATAAATGCAGTGCAGGGCAGCCTTAGAATATGTTGGGACATTACTAAGGCTTATTGTCATATATAGCATGAATCAAATACTCAGTGGGTTTTGAGTCTTTATAAAAAATGTGTTAAAGCACATTTTACCTCTTTTTTTCTTTTCTTTTTGTCTTTTTAAAAGTCGAGGTCTTACTGTGTATGTTGCCCAGGCTGATCTTGAATTCACCACATTTCTGACTTTGCCTCCCAAGTGCTAGGATTATAGTTGTGTATTACTGATGCCTGATTTTGACTGTTTCTCGGTTATCTTTGTAAAATGACTTAAATAGACCTTCTGGTTTTGTTGGTAGGTAAGGCAGAGCGGTCACAGGCTTAGCCTTAGAACATTGTTAGTGGTGTAAGGCTGTCTGCCTCACTCAGCCTCCAAGTTATTTTTGCAGGATGTACACAGACGGTTTACAGACTCACCAGCAGAGTGCCTTCAGTGTGGGTGTGCTTGTTCTTTTGGAGATCACTCTTCAGTTTCTCAAGCTTGGGACTCTGAAGATGTTACTATAGAATACACTCAACCTTTTGTCCCCAAACTCAGGCCGACTTACCTGCCTATGTGTTTTAGTCCTGTGCTAGTACCTTTTTTTTTTTTTAAAGCTTTTTCTTCTTCACTGTGAAAGTTATTTTCTCACTGAAGAAGATTTGGAAAATGGAAGAAGCAAGCAATTATCTCCTGTTCCTCTGAATAGCTGTTGTACACACTTCTAATGGTGCTTTTTACATAAAAATGGTATTGATAGGAATTTGCAGATCCTTACATTTTTTCACAGAAACATTCCATGTTATCATATGTAAACAAATAACTAATACTTGGGCATTATTGGAAAGTAGCCTTATTTTGAGTAATTTGCCAATATATATATTTTTTTAACACATATCTAGCTATTTTTCAAGAAATGAATCTTTAAGACATTGGGCCAGATAACATGTAGAAGGGGTGTCCAGTCAGTATTGTTGCTAGTATTGTTTAGAAGTACCCCTGTTACTACATTGAGTATTTGTGATGTAGTGTCCCTTTGCTAGATCAGAGTAGTAATATCTTATTTTTGTGAAGTGGGAATGATTTTCTTTTCTCAGGCTCTCATTGGTCAACTAGATAAAAGTATAACTCTTGAGGTTTTGACCAGCTGTTTGTAGCTTTTTGTTTGTATTTGGTCCCTTCTTAGCTTAGCAGCCTGATAAAGTCAGGTCATATTAGTCACTCCTCTGGCTTAGACTCATTCAGAGACTTCCTATCTCCTTCAGGATATAAGCTATAAAAATAACTTGGAGGCTTACTGCCTCAGTCTGCTATCCTAAGCCTAGGCCTGGAAGCTTCTAGACTCCATACAATCTTATCTAGACTTAGAATGTTTTCAGCCTCTGAGACTTACCTACTAAATAAGCTCACTCTTTCTAGCTTTTTCTATCTCTGGCTGGCTAGTCAACACAGCTGTTCTGGCCCAAACTACTTTCCAAGCTGACTGATTTAATCTGGCTTCTTTTTTGGCCTCTCCTGCTTGGCCTTGCTCTGCTTGGCCTCATACTAATGTTGGCAATATGTTCTTAATATGTAATAATCTTCTGACTTCTTCTTGTTCTTTGGCTCTTTCTGCCTTCACCTGTGTCTAGCTTGTTCTGTCTTCAACTGTCTTTGTAAAGTTCTCCAAGTAAAACTGCCTTATCCCCGTCCCCTGCACTGTTCCCTCTTATAGCTTCCCTTTTCTCTCTTCTCATGAAAGTAAGGCACAGTTTATTCTGTCAGATCTTTCTCTGATGATAAACTTGTCTGCCACTCAATTACACATCAGTTTCAAACATAAAGTGCTTCACTCTACAGTTAATTTTAGTTTCATTGTTTGAGATTAAATGCATGTTCTGTGAGTGTGTCTATATTCCAGCCTAGGGCTGAGCCACACCACAACTAGAAACAGGTCTTTTTTTTAATCAATAAATAACACAGTCTTGGGATTCACAGTGGGATCAAATATCTGGCAACAAGCAGCTGTCATGGTTATGGAGTGATTTTTAAAATAAATATGAGTTAGTTTTGAATTTCTGGAATTTTGTTGGAAATTACAATTTCCAGGTAACTTGATTAAATGACATACTGACTGCAGGAATTTCTATAGAATGAGAGTTCCTGAAGGTAAGTTTGGGAGTCTGCTTTATTTGTTTGAGACCAAAGTGGTCCTCGGTGGCCATCGGGTCTCACGGTGCTCATGTTTGTTTGTTTGTTTGTTTGTTTGTTTGTTTATGCTTTCATTTCTATGACATTGTAGAGAGTGATAATGACTCCTTATGTGATTTTTGGTATTCTTCTGTGTAGATATAATTTGTGTCATCAGGAAGTAGGAAGAGAAAGTAAGAGAGAAAAAGAAATGACCACTATTGTACCTATGAGCCCAGGCACTGTACTGACTGCTTTACATACTCTAGTTCCATGAGCAGAATTAGGAGAGATTTAGATCATACTTTGTGGTGACAAAAGAGTGTCAGTGACTTTCTTTAGTTTCTGTAATTAGCAGAATGGAACCCGAGTCCTTAAACTGACTAGTTAACAACAATAAAGTCATGATTTTATCTTCTGCTTTGGGGTTATGTTTCAGTTCGACTTTGAAGGATCACTTTCCCCAGTCATTGCACCCAAAAAAGCGAGGCCTTCTGATACTGGATCTGACGATGTAAGCATTGTTATGTCTTGCTAATGTTATTGGTCTGCAGAGACTTGTCCAGATATATGTTCCTGTCAGTTTGTTAGTTTTTCCTTTATCTTTTGTTGTATTTATTTTACCTTTAAGTGGGTTATTTTGAAGGATAAGATCTGTTAAGTTTTCTGTTATTTATTTACTTTTGTCTTTAATCATATAAAATTACTATAAATGTGTATAATTTGCATGAGTTCAGTGTGGACTTCTGGATGTTTTATTGGTAATCAATCAAGTATTTGGCAGCATTTACCCTATCTCTTTATTTATTTGTAACCAGTCCTTTTTCCCTTTTCCTCAAGCAAGCCCTGACCTGAATTCTTTGATTACATGTTAGTTTTGCCTGTTGTAGAGTTTGTTATAAATTAAATGATACAGTCTATATTCCAGTATACATAAGGTTTCTTTCATTCAGTATAATATATGGAGAGTCAACCGGTTGTGTATTCTTTTTATTACTGAGTGGTGAGTCTGTATTGTAGTTTGTTTTGCATTTTTTTCTGGTTATATTAGGCTATTCCAGTTTTGTTTTTGAGTGAAGATGCCTATGGGGTCCAGAGATGTTGGAACCCCTGTTGGAATTTCGAGTGGTTGTGAACCATCTGATGTGGGTTCTGGGAACCATACTCAGGCCCTTTGTAAGAGTAGTATGTACTCTTAGCTGTTGAACCTTTCCAGCCTTCTGCTGTTACCCTTCTGCTCTTATCTTTAAATACCATCTCCAAGAGGCATTATGTAAATAATTGCGTCCTTTTCTTTTTCTTGTTAGGACTGGGAGTACTTACTGAATTCAGAGTACCATCACAACGTTGAGTCTCATCTTTTGAACAAATCTCTATGTTTGACTGCTCTGGAAGTTCCAAAGGCAAAAGATGAAGATTTTTCGCAGAACCTCAGTCTGGATTCTTCTACTCTTCTCTTTGCTCACATTCCTGCAATTTTCTTTGTTCTTCACCTGGTTTATGAAGAGCTCAAGTTGAATACTCTAATGGGAGAAGGAATTTGTTCTCTTCTTGACCTCCTTGTTCAGTTGGCAAGGTAGATGTTAGAACTCTGCAAGAGTTCCTTAGAGAACTTTCTTTCTATGATATGTCGTAAGAACCTTGGTTGAAAAACTCTCCAGTCTACCCTTCTCAGACCACCACAGCATTGTCTGCAAACCATAGAATTGTTAATACTGGATATGTGTGTGCCTATAGCATTCTGAGATTTTTAGTTTTTATCTCAAGATTGGGGAAAGTCACAAGAGGCAGGGTGACTAACTGTGGGCTTTCTGTTCTGACAAGCTGCTTAGCTGCACTCTTGTCCCACGTTCCGTAACAGTGCCCACATTTACATGTTGCTTTCCCGAGGAAGATTGTGGCTATGGGTGAAGTGCCAAGTGCTTGTCTTGCTGTGGCATTGGGAGCCTCAGAGTGAGCTAGGCAGTGGCAGATCAGATGCCAGTGTGTGGCAGGAGTCGCCCCAGTGCTGTAGCTGTCTTCCTGTGAGTCCCTGCGGGGGAAGGCGGTACTCACACTGTACAACCTTGCTTGGGGGAAGAGGTTCTCACACTATAACACCTTGTTTGGCACTGTACTCCTGAAGTCCTACTTAGTATTGTTTGGACTTTTGTGACCCTTGGTGACAACTAAGTTAAAGTTGGCATTTCAGCCCCTTATTAAGATGATAACACATTTTCTGATTTCTGTGGTACTGAGGATCTTAAAATACTTTTTGAAACATGGCCTGTTTATTTGACGATCCATTTCTCTAATGGCAGATTATTGTGATCATAAATTCCATTTTGTAGTTTTATTTTTCTAAACCCTGATCATGGCTTTCTGAAATTCATAGCACCTGCCCCTGTAACTGTGACTGGCCTCAAACTTTTTTTTTTGTTGTTTTTTTGGTTTTTTTGGTTTTTTTTTTGGTTTTTCGAGACAGGGTTTCTCTGTGTAGTCCTGGCTGTCCTGGAACTCACTCTGTAGACCGCTGGCCTCGAACTCAGAAATCTACCTGCCTCTGCCTCCCAAGTGCTGGGATTAAAGGCCTCAAACTTTTGATGCTTCTGCCTTAACCTTTCAAATTGTAGCATTTTCAGATGTGTGCCACTGTGCCCTGTATTTCCCACGTATATATTATTTATAGATACACCTTATAGTAGTCAAGAATAGTGGCACATGCCTGGTATCCTTGTGCTTGGAGAACTACTGGAAATACTGTACCCGAGGGAGGCCATTCTGTTTGAGGGGAAAAAAATAAAGCAAAACAACACAACAGTCAAGAAGCCTCAGAGTGAGCTAGGTAGTGTGTTTCTTTTTTCTGGAAGAAAGTATTGTGGTCTGTGGAGATTACTTGCATAAGATCACACAGCCAGAAACAACAGGAAGGAGCAAGGTTGTGCTCAATCTCTAGTTTGACCTTCATAAAATTTGTCTAGCCATAAGGTTGGATGTGTGGCACCAGATACATGTGAATGTACTCTAGATTGGAAAACCTTCTCACAGTTATGCTTTTTAAATAAAAAAAGTCAGTCAAGGAGGCGATTACAACACTTGTTCGTGTATGCTCTTAACATTCTAGGGACTTAAAATTGGAGCCTTACTTGGATCATTACTACAGAGATTACCCAACTCTTGTCAAAGCTACTGGACAAGTGTGCACCATTGACCAAGGTGAGTGTTGACATCACTTCAGGTCTTCAGCAGACAGGCATTTTGTTGTGTGTCTCTCTCTCTGTCTGGGAAGAGCAGGAGACAGATATCTTGTGTCTTATTTTAGCCAAGCAGTTTTGAGATGGAAGCATTTGATTTCTGAGTTGAAGGAAGCCACAACTTCTTGAGTTTGCCCATTCCAAAGCTTACTTAGATAGCCTCTAATGCCAGAGACATGAACCTTCACCTGTGGTGTCCAGTTAGTAGCCAGTGTCATATATTTGCTTGGCTTTAAGTAACAGTAAAAATTTAGGTCTTCTTTGCACTAGCCACATTTAAAATACTTAGTAGTCACTAGGACTAGGGGTTACCATGCTGGGCAGCACAAATGTAAGCAACTTATGGCACCACTGTTCCAGCCTACACTTGAACTGAAGGGGCTCAAAGAGCAGAGCTGAGCTGAATCTTTTGTGCCTCTTTGTTTTTCATCTTTATAGAGGTAGGCAGGGAGAAAGTTATGGTCTTTAAAAGCAATTTAAAAACTACTTTTATGTGTATTTTGCATGTGTATGGCTCGTATGTGTATGTATGTGGGTATGCATGTGCCATTACATATGTGTGGAGTGAAGAGAACAATTTCCTGGAATCAATTGTCTCCTTCTGCCATGTAGATGTAGAGATTGAACTCAGGTCATCACTGGTGGCAGGTGCCCTTACTGAGCCATTTGGCCAACTCTTGGCTAGTTCTTCATATGCTTTGTAAATGACATTGCTAAATTTCTATTTAGAATGAATAAAATAAGTAATTTGAATTTATAAATAATGTAATCAGCTTTTACTGTGACAGGAATATAATTCATTTTGGATAATATTGAAAATGTAATTCTTATAGTTTGAAAGTACAAGTATTATGACTATCTTTTTTTTTTTTTTGTCTTAAATGTGTTTGTATGTCTTTATAAATATCTCATGTAATTTTAAAGGTCAGATGGGATTTATGCATCATCCCTCATTTTTTACTTCTGAGCCACCAAGTATTTATCAGTGGGTGAGTTCGTGCCTGAAGGGCGAAGGAATGCCACCCTATCCTTACCTTCCTGGGATCTGCGAGAGGAGCAGGCTAGTGGTCTTGGTATGTATTTGGAGTATTGACTGATTATCTTATTCTTTAACTTTTCACACATACAGCACACACACTATTCACATTTATACATACAGGAGTTAAAGTAGAAATCAGTGTTTCTTTCCCTGCATACAGGTCTATAAATTTCAGCAGGTAAATATTTTTATATAATTGCCATTTTAGTTACAATATTGAACATGTGTAGTCATGATTTTGGAGAGGAGGGGCTCCTCTCTCAAATACCTCTTTAAGTTGTTACATTTGCAACCAGATCCTAGCTTCTGTCGCCCATGGACCACTCCATACATGTTGCTTCTTCATAGATTGCTTATCTGATAGCTGGGTTGGTTTCAGTTGTTGGTGGTTATAAGTACTGATACTCTAAATAATCACACACAGGCCTTCACGTTAATGTAAGTTTTCATTTCCTTAAGGTGAGTGAGGACTGGGGACTGGGACTGAAGGATATACACTAAGTATATGCTCAGCTTTATAGAAATTGCCAGCTATTTTCCAGAGTGGCTGATTGTTTCACAGTGCCTCCTGTAATGTTAAGAGATTGGTTCCTTGAATTCTTGTCCATTATTTGATACTTTCGCTTGGCTGATCTGTGGTCACACCTCACTATGCTCTTAAATTGCATTTCTTAGTGACTGTGGTGATGCTGTGAGGTTTCTGCTGAGGAGTTCTGTTCGGATATGATTTGCTGCTGCTGTCCTGCTTTGTATTTTTGTGTCGTTGTT
>JANHMN010000002.1:191892797-191936536 GCA_030674055.1 Rhabdomys pumilio | reverse complement strand
CCTCAAACTTTTGATGCTTCTGCCTTAACCTTTCAAATTGTAGCATTTTCAGATGTGTGCCACTGTGCCCTGTATTTCCCACGTATATATTATTTATATATACACCTTATAGTAGTCAAGAATAGTGGCACATGCCTGGTATCCTTGTGCTTGGAGAACTACTGGAAATACTGTACCCGAGGGAGGCCATTCTGTTTGAGGGGAAAAAAATAAAGCAAAACAACACAACAGTCAAGAAGCCTCAGAGTGAGCTAGGTAGTGTGTTTCTTTTTTCTGGAAGAAAGTATTGTGGTCTGTGGAGATTACTTGCATAAGATCACACAGCCAGAAACAACAGGAAGGAGCAAGGTTGTGCTCAATCTCTAGTTTGACCTTCATAAAATTTGTCTAGCCATAAGGTTGGATGTGTGGCACCAGATACATGTGAATGTACTCTAGATTGGAAAACCTTCTCACAGTTATGCTTTTTAAATAAAAAAAGTCAGTCAAGGAGGCGATTACAACACTTGTTCGTGTATGCTCTTAACATTCTAGGGACTTAAAATTGGAGCCTTACTTGGATCATTACTACAGAGATTACCCAACTCTTGTCAAAGCTACTGGACAAGTGTGCACCATTGACCAAGGTGAGTGTTGACATCACTTCAGGTCTTCAGCAGACAGGCATTTTGTTGTGTGTCTCTCTCTCTGTCTGGGAAGAGCAGGAGACAGATATCTTGTGTCTTATTTTAGCCAAGCAGTTTTGAGATGGAAGCATTTGATTTCTGAGTTGAAGGAAGCCACAACTTCTTGAGTTTGCCCATTCCAAAGCTTACTTAGATAGCCTCTAATGCCAGAGACATGAACCTTCACCTGTGGTGTCCAGTTAGTAGCCAATGTCATATATTTGCTTGGCTTTAAGTAACAGTAAAAATTTAGGTCTTCTTTGCACTAGCCACATTTAAAATACTTAGTAGTCACTAGGACTAGGGGTTACCATGCTGGGCAGCACAAATGTAAGCAACTTATGGCACCACTGTTCCAGCCTACACTTGAACTGAAGGGGCTCAAAGAGCAGAGCTGAGCTGAATCTTTTGTGCCTCTTTGTTTTTTCATCTTTATAGAGGTAGGCAGGGAGAAAGTTATGGTCTTTAAAAGCAATTTAAAAACGACTTTTATGTGTATTTTGCATGTGTATGGCTCGTATGTGTATGCATGTGGGTATGCATGTGCCATTACATATGTGTGGAGTGAAGAGAACAATTTCCTGGAATCAATTGTCTCCTTCTGCCATGTAGATGTAGAGATTGAACTCAGGTCATCACTGGTGGCAGGTGCCCTTACTGAGCCATTTGGCCAACTCTTGGCTAGTTCTTCATATGCTTTGTAAATGACATTGCTAAATTTCTATTTAGAATGAATAAAATAAGTAATTTGAATTTATAAATAATGTAATCAGCTATTTACTGTGACAGGAATATAATTCATTTTGGATAATATTGAAAATGTAATTCTTATAGTTTGAAAGGACAAGTATTATGACTATCTTTTTTTTTTTTTTTTTTGTCTTAAATATGTTTGTATGTCTTTATAAATATCTCATGTAATTTTAAAGGTCAGATGGGATTTATGCATCATCCCTCATTTTTTACTTCTGAGCCACCAAGTATTTATCAGTGGGTGAGTTCGTGCCTGAAGGGCGAAGGAATGCCACCCTATCCTTACCTTCCTGGGATCTGCGAGAGGAGCAGGCTAGTGGTCTTGGTATGTATTTGGAGTATTGACTGATTATCTTATTCTTTAACTTTTCACACATACAGCACATACACTATTCACATTTATACATACAGGAGTTAAAGTAGAAATCAGTGTTTCTTTCCCTGCATACAGGTCTATAAATTTCAGCAGGTAAATATTTTTATATAATTGCCATTTTAGTTACAATATTGAACATGTGTAGTCATGATTTTGGAGAGGAGGGGCTCCTCTCTCAAATACTTCTTTAAGTTGTTATATTTACAACCAGATCCTAGCTTCTGTCGCCCATGGACCACTCCATACATGGTGCTTCTTCATAGATTGCTTATCTGATAGCTGGGTTGGTTTCAGTTGTTAGTGGTTATAAGTACTGATACTCTAAATAATCACACACAGGCCTTCACGTTAATGTAAGTTTTCATTTCCTTAAGGTGAGTGAGAACTGAGGACTGGGACTGATGGATGTACACTAAGTATATGCTCAGCTTTATAGAAATTGCCAGCTATTTTCCAGAGTGGCTGATTGTTTCACAGTGCCTCCTGTAATGTTAAGAGATTGGTTCCTTGAATTCTTGTCCATTATTTGATACTTTCGCTTGGCTGATCTGTGGTCACACCTCACTATGCTCTTAAATTGCATTTCCTAGTGACTGTGGTGATGCTGTGAGGTTTCTGCTGAGGAGTTCTGTTCGGATATGATTTGCTGCTGCTGTCCTGCTTTGTATTTTTGTGTCGTTGTTCTGCCAAGAAAGCATTTCTCTTTCTTGTCTTTTACGTAGCATCTTAGCATGTAGACCAGGGTAGTCTTGAACTGGTGATCTTGCCTCAGCATCCAGACTGATAAGATCCTGGGGAAATACTACCGTCCTTGAGTTTTGTTATTCTCTGGATGTTCGTCTATTTGTGACCGTCCCTTTTGTATTTGTGCTTTTGTCAGAAGTCTGTTGAATGCTTTTTTTTTTTTTTTTTTTTTAAAAAAAAAAAAAAAACCTTTGGGGAAACATTTTTTCTGATTTATTGATGTATCTGTTCTCTACATTGTCTTCATTGCCATAGTTTTATAGTAAGCCTTAAAATTAGTTTGTGGTTCATTGCCATAGTTTTATAGTAAGCCTTAAAATTAGTTTGTGGTATTCTTCTTCCATTAAAATTGTCTTAACCTTTGCCTATTTTATAATTACTTTACATATAGTTATTAAAAGTCCTGGTGAAATAATTTTCAAAGATGTATCTTTATTTTTTGAAATGTTGTCCATCTTGAATAGTTAATGCAATCCTCAAACTTGGATATAGAACCACAGGGCATTGGTAACGTTGAGTTCCTCACTGCAAATGCTTCTGTTTCTTGATGTTGGTACAGGATGTATGTAGGCCTGTTAGGGAGCTTTCCCGAAATGGGGTTTTCTCAGGCGTACAAGGGACTCCTACTACTTTCATTCCCTCTTTTGAAAGTTAGAAAACTGTAAATATCCTTTCATCTTTCCCTTCACTGTTCTGTTCTGCTTCATGTTGAACAGGGCCTTCTCAGTCCTCCATGGCTCCAGGAAGGGGTATACAAGGGTGGTCCGTCTATTTTTTAAGTTATGTAATCATCACTACCATCTTTCTCTACATTTTTTCATCACCCGAGTTAGTTTCATTTCCTGTTTCTGTGATAAAACACCCTGAGAAAAGTAGCTTAGGGGAAAAAGGGCTTATTTGGCTCACAGTTCCAGGTTATAGTCCATCTCTGGGCAGAAGACAAGGTGTCAGGAAACTGAAGCAGATAGTCACATCACATCTGCAGTCAAGAGCAGAGACTAATGAATTAATGCGTGTGAGTTTAGTTTGTCCTCTCATTTTGCATGGTCTGGGTTCCTCTGCTTAAGAAATGGTCCCACTAAGAATTGTATCAGTTAAGATAATCAGGATAATCCCTCAGACATTCTTAGGGGCTAACCTAAGTTTAGACAATTACAAATGTGCCTAATGTAGGTGTTGAATTAACAGTACTCTGTAATTCAGCCAGGTTTGGACCATGTACTGTTAAACAATAATTTCTGTTCCTCTTCCCTTTGGTCCCTGATAACCTCTGTCCTGGTTTTGTGAATTTACCTAATTTACATATCTCTTGTTGGAATACTGCTATAGCCTTTTGGGGATTTAAATGATTCGTGGAGATACTTATTAATAAGGATATTATAGCCTCATAGTTAATATGACTCTACAGGAAAAGTGGGAGGCAGAGATGGGAGGATTCCCCATAAGCTTGCAGGCCCTGGTTTACACAGAAGTGAGTAAGAAGAGCCCCTGTTGAGCATTGGGTGGTACCAGAGAGAGATGGCTCAGTGTGGTTAAGATCACTTGGCTTCTCTTCCAAAGGAACCATCACTAAGAGACCCTGCCACAAGCAAGGTAGAAGACAAGAACCAACATCTGAGTTTGTCCTCTGGCCTTCACATATATACTGTACCATGTGCATATCCATAGTCACACATGAACATTCAGAGGGAATATGTACCATATACACCACACACTGTACAGAAATAATTTTCTAGTGGGTGATGTTAAGTTATTTGAATGGTTATACATTTTTTCTTGCTATTGTTTTGAGTATATCTGTTTCTTAAGAAATTAAAGACTGGGCTGGAGAGATGGCTCAGTAGTTAAGAGCACTGACTGCTCTTCCAGAGGTCCTGACGAGATAAATGAGATCCTTTGGGATAGCTACCACTGTTAGGTACTATTAGAGTATGACGAGGCACCTGTAAGGATAATTAAAACATGAGCATATGGAGCACCTGAAACTCTTTAATTATGGGAATATAAGAATGCTCCAAAATTTTGTAAATTTTAACGTATATTTACCATAAGCTGAAGCAAGTATATTCTCTGATGTGAAATATGTGGTCACATAAAGACCAGAATATGAAAGCATGAAGCAGGGTTGGTTTTTTTTTTTTTTTTTTTTAACTGATGGAAACTGGGAACAACCTGTGTGCCAATTTAAGAAAATAATTTGAAGTCATTAATTTTATTTTGTGTAGGTCTTAGGCTTGCAAGTATACTATGTACCATGTGTACACAGTGCCCTTGGAGGTAAAACATTTGGCTCTCCTGGAACTGGAGTTACAGATAGTTGAGAGGAGATGTGGGTGCTGGGAACTGAACCTGGGTCCTCTAGAAGAGGAACCAGTCCTCTTATTATTAAGTCATCTCTCCAGCCCATATTCATCAGCTCTTGGGTAGATGTACTAAGTTGGTACATCTCTGTAATGGCTACTACTCAGTATCAACAAAACAAGAGGAACAAATTAGTGATTGTATCATAAAGGAGATGAATCTCATGGCTGTGCTGTGTTGTAAATTTAGAACTGGGAAGACTGTCTTTTTAACATTTGTGTAGAAGGGTTTCGATAGAACATGAGGGTAGGCTGGGGTGGGTGGGCTGGGGTGGGCTGGGGGTGGTGTTTGGGGTTTGATGCAGCTTTTTTTTTGTATTGAGAGTGATAGTAGTCACCTGGTTGAATAAGGTTTGTCCAGACTCACAGGGTGGTGCATCTGAAATGCTGGAGACTTCCCACATTATGCTTTCCTTTCTTTTACTTCAGTGGTTTAATAAGAACAGTTTCATCCGGATTGGGACACAGTCCTGTAATCCCAGCACTAGGGAGTCAGGGGCAGGAGGCTCAGTAGTTTAAGGTCAGCCTTAGATTCATGGGGATTTTTAGGTTACTCTGGGCTACATGAGACCCTGTTTCATAAAGAAAAATAACCAAAACAACTGAAGATTAAAAGTAAAAAAAAAAAAAAGCCAGAACAAAACAAGTAACAAGTTCCTTTTCTCTGCAGAGTATTGCCCTCTACACCCTTGGTGATGAGAGTTGTGTTTCTGATGAAACTTCCCAGTATTTATCCAAAGTAACCTTAAGTAAGTTGTTAAAATGTTTGACTCCCACAAACAGAATATTAAAATGTTCATTAGTGCTAGCCTTAGAGACAACATCTTGCTTCTTGTATTACTATTTAGTCTATAATCACAAATGAATTTCAGTTACCAGGTTATGTCAAATATGACAGACCTGGCTTCTGTGACCAGTGTGGCTGTATAGGACTGTTAGTCTAAAGGAAACGGCTGCCTTCTGCAGCTTGCCACAGTACTGCTTGCTTTATTATTTTTAAAAATTTTGGTTAATGAATTCTTATTTCCAAATAACTTCTGCATATTGCTTTTCTTATCAGGATGTCTATTAAAATAAAGTTTCCATTTGTTGCCTTTCAGCTCCCCAAAAGCCACAAGCGGAACAAGAAGAAAACAGGTAGTTTGTTTCAGACTGTGTTTTTCTATTGAAAGTTGGAAGCAATGTTGAGTGTTTGTGTTTGTGTTTAATGTACTTTTGTTCTCCATAGGTTTACTTTCCGGCATTCTGCTTCAGTTTCTAGTCTGGCTGAAAGATTAGTTGTCTGGATGGCCAGTGTAGGTAAGAGCAGTGCTGTTACCAGGACTAGGTCCTGATTCCAGACCACTCTCACTGGAATTGGGAGGCATGCGGAGAGAGTCTGTGGTTTTCTGTAAAGACTGAAGATTAAGATATTATATTGTTCATCAAGTGGAGCCTTTACAACTTCCTATAGAAGAGTAGCTGGGACATCCGCCTTTTATATCTTAGGGCACTGGAAATCTTTAGTTCATTCCCCGTGGATCAGTTGAGGCTGCAGTTCTGTAAATAGGTCTCAGATTGCAAATTTTCGTTATACCTCTAAATGTGAAGCCATTCGGAGACTTCAGTTCAGAAATGGGCACTCTCATCATCCAAGATCAGTTGTGTAAGCACTTCAGAGTGTTCTCTCAAATGGAAAAGGCCCGAGATTCTAGGCACTGTGATGACTGACTACTCATCTAACAAGAAGAGAGAAAAATTAATTCTTTATTTCTTGGTTCAAATGCCATCACTCCTGGGTTTAAAAATGTTTTGTTTGAAAAAATAATTGAGCAAAAACAACAAAAAACTCTTACTAATAGTGGTGGTGCATGTCTTTAATCACAGGATGTAGGAGGCAGAGGCAGGTGGATGTCTGAGCTTTTTGCTACTCTGGTCTACATAGTGCCAGGGCAACGAGAGCTACATAGTAAGACTGTGTTTTCTGCTGGGAAAAGCAGTTACTGAAATGAGTTTATGACTAAAAATTGAGACTGTTCTACATAGTACCTTAAAAAGCAATACTTCAAGGAGGTCACATGTGTGTCTTGATTCTCCACTGGAGTCTGTTCTCAGTGAAGGTCTTTACAGTTCTTTTTTTCTATGACTCGTAGAAAAATAACAGTAGCTGTCTTACAGTGTACATATAGGATGCATAAATGAAAAATATTGGATGAATTCTGTCCACTGTACATCATTTAATATTTACTAAAAGTTATTCTTATATAAGGAAATATTTTTGCTTCAATAATTGATGAACTTTTATATCATAAATAGTGGATAATATTATGAAGTTTAGGACATGTTGCTAGAAAAGAAATTTGAATTAGCCTGAGTTTGACAAGTATTTTAAATATTAAATGTGTGTAACATTCAAAAGCGTGTGTGAAATGTTATGTAGAGAATAATACTAAAGTGAATTTGGCTATTGGTCACCCACCTTTAAAATAGACGGTGATAATTGCTAGCTGCTCACTGTCTGCTGCCACTTACTGATAAATGTGTTACCTTTGTCTTGCTATTTTTAGTTAATCATCTTTATATTTTGCTTAGGAATGTATGTTTTGAGTGTTTTACAAGTACCACATTAACCTGAGCTGATTAATGTAGCTAAGACATTTATTGAAGACAGACAATAGGACTTGCCCCCACCCATGCCTTTTAACCCCCATAATGAAACAAAGTTCCCATTTTTATTTCTATATTTTGGTGTACATGTGCACAGTGGTTTTTGTGGTTATGATGAACCAGAGGAGTGGGTTTATCTTTTCATATCAAGTCCCAAAATAATGGTCATCAGTTGACAGTACTGTTGATTATGGGTGAGATTTACTGTTGTTTCCTGTACTTGTTAGTACTGGTGACTTCTGTGTTTTTTTGACTGACTAGAGTGTGATTAGAGAAGTGGCAGATCTCTAACTGAAAAAACATCTTTCTTTCACTTCAAGGATTCACTTTAAGAGATCTGGAGACTCTTCCCTTTGGGATTGCTCTTCCCATCAGAGATGCCATCTACCACTGTCGGGAGCAGCCTGATTCAGATTGGTCAGAAGCTGTCTGTCTCTTGATTGGACGTCAGGACCTTTCCAAGCAGGCTTGCGAAGGAAATTTACCCAGAGGCAAATCTGTGAGTGTCGACATGGGAAGTTCAGTTTTAGCCCCAGATAAAATCAAAGTGGAAGCAGTCTTCATTTTCTCTTGCACCTTTATCTATTTTGGTAATTGTGCATATCAGTTTGCCTTTTATGTTATAAAGCCAGATGGAGTTGTGAACTTAGTGAGTGACCCATGTTGCCTGGACTTTTCTTTGCCCAGAATCAGGATAAGTACAGAGTCAGCAAGCCACCTGCCATGCCTGTTCTCCTACTTGTACCTGTAGAATAAATCGATTACTACATAGAAAACCCAGACCTTTTGTCCCCTCAGTGTCTAGGATGACACCTGTTTTCTTGTTGATTACTTTTTGAAAGGTTTGATTTCTTGAATTTAACCTTTTAAATAGGTATTAATAAATTTGTATAATCCAAGAATAATAGTAGAATTAAAGCCTGAGGAAGAATACTTTCTCTTTTAGGGTTAAATCTATTTCAAAACAAGTTCTAAGAAGCCCAGCAACAAGGATAATTTTTTGTTTTATTTTTTATAATTGTTGTATTATTATTATTAGTAGTAGTAGTATTCATTTTTTTCTTTTTTGAGACAGGGTCCTTATATAGACCAGTCTGGATGTTATAGGACTCAGAGATCTATGACATCCCCGAGCAAACAGTAGGAATCAGGCTTGTCATGTTAGCCTTTGATTCAGCACACCATCACAGTGTGGTATGACATGGCTGTGTTAGAGTACGTCTCCTGGCCCGACAGATTCAGTTTCCATGAGAGTCTGATCTCAAATCTGTATCTGAATAGCAGCTCTAGTTTACTTGCTGTTTGTCCTATTTTAAATACAAAATGGTCTTATTTTCTTGACCAAGAAAATCCAGATGTGGTGGTACATGCTTGTAACCAGAACTTGGAAGACTAAACCAGGAAAATTACAGTGAGTTTAAGAATAGCCTGAATTACATAGTAAGACCTTGTCATAATACACACACAAACACACATACGCGCGCAAAAAAATAAAAATCTTTGGCATTTAGATTTCTTTTGCTCCTGAGAACCATTCAGCATATAAACACTATAAATATTAATCTATAAATTATTTAAATGTCAGTCTATGCACATTTATCTGAATTTGTTTTCTTTGCTTATTTGTTGTTAAATTTCACCATGGTTCTGCTATTTGTGTTTATGTTCTGTAAGTTAGGATATACAGTCATTTATTGCCTAATGATGGCATACATTCTGAGAAATGTGTCCTTACGTAGTTCTGACATATAAGATGATAGTGTTTGTAGCTGGGTCACTGTGCATACATCCTATCTTAGGGAAGCACCATCAGGTGTGTGATGTGGGCTCTTGGTGGAAGTGCTGTGGTGCATGTTATAGTTTATTTTAGATTAGTTATTCCATGGGAACCAAAGTAAGTTGTTTTTGTTTTTGTTTTTGTTTTTTCGAGACAGGGTTTCTCCATGTAGCCCTGGCTGTCCTGGAACTCATCTGTAGACCAGGCTGGCCTCGAACACAGAAATCCGCCTGCCTCTCTCCCAAGTGCTGGGATTAAAGGCGTGCGCCACCACTGCCCGGCCCAAAGTAAGTTTTTATCTGGACATATATACCATTTTTTCCAGGCTAACATTGTTGCCTCCACACCAAACATTGGATCTGAAAACAAGCATTTGTAGGAGTTAGACACTATACAGATTCGGGTGATGAGACCAGGAACTTGTGGCCAGCCTGGGCAACATGGCCCTGTCCCAGTGCAGAAGAGCTCAGCTTGTGTGACAGCATTGAGTAACTTCAAAAAGCTCACTGGTTGTGCTTACCTCTAGTGTAGAGTTCTGTTCTATTAGCCTGTTTGCCCTTCTCAGGCTAGGTACTCGACTACCTTTTAAATCACTACACTAAGATCCGTTATGCAGGTGCTTTCGTCAGAAGTGTCTTCAGGAACTGAGGCCGAGGAGGAAGATGATGGCATGAATGACTTGAACCATGAGGTTATGTCATTAATATGGAGCGAAGATTTACGGGTGCAGGATGTGCGAAGGCTGCTCCAGAGTGCACACCCTGTCCGCGTCAATGTGGTGCAGTATCCAGAACTCAGTGACCATGAGTTCATTGAAGAAAAAGAAAACAGGTAAAATAGTTCATTTCCTGTCCGATCTGTTTCACTTGAGACTAGATTGTTTTCCTTTAATTTTTTAACTTTTCTTTTTTAAACATTTATTGTGAGTGAGTGTGTGTGTGTGTGTGTGTGTGTGTGTGTGTGTACACTGCAGTGTGTATGTGTAGGTCAGAGAACAACCTTTGGGAATCATTTCTTTTGACTAGGCTTCAGGATAATCCAACTCGGACCTTTAGGTTTAGTGGCAAGTGCCTTTTCTCACTAAGCTGATTTGCCAGCTTGGTGGTTAGTTTTAAATGTTATCTTGCTGTAGTCTAGAATTACCTGAAAGAGAAATTAATTTGAGGGCTTACTTAGATCAGTCTGTAGGGAATTGTCTTACATAAGCCATAATGAAGTAACTTACTTTGAAGTTAAAAGTTCACTTTTTATATTAACTTTATATCCAATGTCAGTAAACCGTTTATAGCTTAAAAATACTTGTGGCTTTTGAGGATATAATTATACCCTCCTTTTGAAATGTAACAGTTACTTCAGAGAAAGTAAATCTAAGAGAGTAACCGAACTTGTAAATGAAGTATATACTGGACTTATTTTTCTGTGCCTTAATCTAGGAATAGACTTTGAGGCACTTGGTTGTTAATTTTTAGTGTGCGTTAAACTCACACCACTTGTATTAGATACTTTTGTTGTTGTGAAAAAAATACCTGACAAACCACTTAAGAACAGCAGTTGACGTTTGAACACAGTTCTAGAAGGTATGAGGCAGGTGCTAGGAGTGAGTGGCTCCCTTCGTCTGTAGGGACAGGAGCGTGAGGCAACTGGTTCTCCCTCTTCTCTGAAATTTCTCCTTATTTCTGTCTTCCCCTGGCATCAGACTTGCTAAGTTGCTTAGCTAGCTTTGATTTCTCTCTAGCTCAGGCAGGGCTTGCATTGAGCTTTTGATTTGAGTAGCTGGAATTATAGGTGTGTGAACCAACCCAGCTTCTTTTCTTAAATTGTTTGAAGGGTAGTCACCACTAATGCTCAGCTGCAGTCCACTGAAAGTCCTAAATTCTCTCTCACTGTTTTCTCACCATGTAAGACTCAGGTTATCATGTGAGATTGAGGGTAAAGCACATAGTTGTAACGGGGGCTTTTGTGGTAAAGCTGTAGTAGTTGCTGGATGAGCTTGGATAAATAATTAACACATTCTTTTATGAGTTGCTTCAGCTGTACTAGACATGAGTGTCACAGTTATATCTCATCAGCCGTTGGTATCAAGTCACTTCTTTTACAGAACACTTATTATAAGTGCATAGTAAACTCACTGTAGTCAGCTATTATTAACAGTGCATTCATTCTTTTTCTTGGTGATCTTTTAGTACAGTGGTTCTCAACTTTTGTAATGTCATAACTGTTAATACAGTTCCTCATGTTGTGGTGGACCCCCCCCCCCAATCATAAGATTATTTTCTTTTTTTATTTTTTGTTTTGTTTTGTTTTGTTTGATTTGTTTTGTTTTTTCGAGACAGAGTTTCTCTGTATAGCCCTGGCTGTCCTGGAACTTACTCTGTAGACCAGGCTGGCCTCAAACTCAGAAATCCGCCTGCCTCTGCCTCCCAAGTGCTGGGATTAAAGGTGTGCGCCACCACTGCCCTGCTTAAGATTATTTTCATTGCTACTTCATAACTGTAATTTTGCTACTGTTATGAGTTATAATTTAAATATCTGATATGTAGGTGGCCTTAGGTAACCCCTGCATAAAAGTCATTTACTATTCTCCCCGAGGGGTCACTTCCCACAGGTTGAGAAACACTATTATATCTGAAATCAGAATCTATCTTTTGGTTACTAGATCTAAGTCTCATTGGAGGTCTTTTTTCTTGGTACTTAATGGGATCATGAAGCATCCTATTAGTGGCCCTATGCATCCAGGGGCTACAGCATTAATGCTATTGATTTAATTTCATAACTTTTGCAAGTGTAATTCAATTACACTTTGTGTAAAGCTTTCACCAAAATGTTCTATAGGATCCAGCTTCTTGGGTTAACATTTCACACATCCCCAGTTACTGTACTGCTGTAGTTCCAAGGAATATTAGAGCATTAGAATGTTAGAATCCTCTCTAATGAGCTAGAAAGGCACATTTATGTAACTTGGGAGAAATTCGCTTAATGAATATTTTTGTTTGCAGAGAGTGTTAACCCTTTGCTAGCCTCTGAAGGTCCTTTCCTTAGTATCAAATAAAACTTTTAAAACCATTTCTTAGTTATGAATGGTACCTTCAAAATATTTTGTTAGTTTTTGTCCCAAGGACCTATTTAGAGTAGTACAGTGCAGGAACAAAAGTGGGTTGTTAAGTTTTTCAGTGTGACCAACAGAAGCCATTTTAACTTTGAGCATGCTTGGTGTGTGGATTAATCTGGTGACTGTTTACTTCCTTGTTTTATTTACAAAACAGAGCTAAGTGGTGTTTCTGAGGCAGGGTTGGTAGAAGGAATGAGGAGAGGATCTGAGCATACTAATGCAGCTCAACAAAGTTACTCCAAGACGAAGGACCCAGATAATATACTTTCTTTGAACAGGTTAGCATCAGAGTAGAATTTAGGTTTCACGTTTTACTACCCCAGGAGAACTGGGTTTTATTCAAAGTAAATAAGCAAAGGAAGAACATCACCCTGACGATCGGAGTAGAATTGTGAAAGGGATTGCGGGTCCTCCTTCTCTGGTGCTTTGCTTTGTGAGGATTTGATTGTCCATCTTAGTTCCTCTCAGCATAATTTCCTCCTGTTAGGTCCTAGCTATGAACTCTGTTACCAGTTTGTGTGTTGGTTTGTATTTCCACTTTAGACTGCTCCAGTTGTGTCAGCGAACTATGGCCCTTCCAGTAGGACGAGGAATGTTTACCTTGTTCTCATACCATCCTGTTCCAACAGAGCCATTGCCGATTCCTAAACTGAATCTGACAGGTAGGTTAAATTCTGTGCTCATTAACGATGCAGTGAGTTCACAGTTAAAACCAAAGAAATGCTTCTCTGCCCTCAGTGATTTTTAAGCATTGATAGCCACTGTAGTGGCGATTGAAACTCAAATAGCAAATCGTATTACTTTTCTTTTAGCTGTGACAAAATTTTCTTGTCAAACAGCTTAGGGGAGAGCAGAGCCTCTGGCTCCTGGTTTAAGAGGATGCAGTCCATTACTGCAGGCAAGCATGAGGTTGGAGCAACTTGGGGCTGGATCTTCCTCAAATCTGAACAACAGGACACAGACAAGATGGCTGGAAACCTCAAGACCCAGCTCTCAGTGGCTCAGTTCTTCCAGTAATTCCCAAACTCCCACATACCACAGTCTTCCAGAACAGCGGCTACCAACTGGGAAACAAAGTAGTTAGAATATAGCCTATTACTAATTTTGCATTATAATGTGACTATTTTAAGGTATAAAAAGTTCAAAGAGTTATTGTTGAAAAAGATGAAACTATTTAGGACTGGATGTGGTGGCACACACCTTCCATCCCAGCACGTGGGAGGCAGAGGCAGGTGAGTCTCTGAGTTCCAGACCAGCTGGGGCTGCACTGTGAGACCCTGTTTTGTTGTGTTTTTCTGAAAATTTTAAATGATGTTAAAGTCTAATAGATACAATATTAGTTCTCTTGAGACATTCATTGTTTCTCTTTATGTACAGCTACAAATAAAACACTATTCATCTATTCAGAATTTGTTTTTGATGACATTTTAGACATCTTTAAAATGGTGTTTTCCAAGTTCTGAAGATTTTGATAGCTTTCTTTGTTCATTAATTTATTTATTTTAAATGTTCATCCCGTTGCCATTTTGGCACAATGGTCATCATATCAGTCTCATAAATGTCCATTGATGATTTGAGCTAACACAAGCCGTTCAGAATATAAAGGTGGTTTGGCCATGTCTGTGTACACAATATGTATCAAAACTCAAGAACTTCACAGACATTTAATTTATATCTCTTGTGGCCCTTCACATTAGAGAATGTTCCTTACTAGTTCCCTGGGTAACTTCTCTGTAAATAGACACTTTCTGTTTGTAACAGTGTCTTACTCAGGCTAGCCTCAAAATTTCCATCCTCCTGCGAGGCCTCTTGAATGCCAGGATTATAGGCATAATTCAGTTATATAATTCAGTTAAATTTGGCATTTTAAAAGAAATTGTTTAGTTGTTGAATATGTGTGTGCATATGGAGGTGAGAGAACAGAGCTGCAGTTACAGGTGGTTGTCATGTTACTGGTGTGGTGCTTGAGAACAAAGCAGGAAGTGTGGTCCAAACAGGACAGCCATCCATCTCTCCAGCTACAAGTTTGGCATTTTAAACAACACCATATTTAGATACTTACAGTTATACATGAAGAGGATAGACATACGAGTCAGAGAAAGGGCAGATTTCTGAAGGTCCCTGTCTCTTAAAATTTCCATTGCTTTAATATTCAGACAGCAACACAGGAGTGAGTGTTTGAAATGAACTCAGTGTCCTCCCTCAGTCCCCTGTTAGAATTCCTTACTCATGTAGTTAAACTGCACTGGCCTTCATTTAGTTTCCATTTATCTCCCTGCGGCTGCAAACACTGTAGAACATGGAGAACTCTGACCAGACCATCTGAAGCCAAAGCTGTCAGTTATTTTATTGTGTGTTAGCAAAATGGACCCTGAAATGTTTTAAACAATATAGTTTGCTTTGTTGACTGTTGTTTCTAGGAACAGAGTTTGAGTATGTAACTGAACTCTGACTGGCCTCGAACTCTACAGACCAGATTGGGCTCCAATTCAAGAGATCCACTAGCCTTTTTCCCTATGTGGGATTACAGGCTTGTGCTGCCATGGCCAGGACGAGAGAGAGAGAGAGAGAGAGAGAGAGAGAGAGAGAGAGAGAGAGAAGACAGATAGACACAGAGAGAGACAGAGAGAGACAGAGAGAGAGAGAAGAGAATGTACCTGATGCACCTGAGTGTATGAATGTGTACCACGTGTGGGAAGGGATCTAAAGAGGTCAGAAGAGGAATTGAATCCCCTGGGAACAGAGTTAACACAGAGTTGTGAGTTGCCATATGGGTGCTGGGAAGTAAATCTCAGTCCTTTGCAAGAGAAGCAAGTGCTTTTAACTGTTGAGCCATCTCTAGCTCTTAATAGGGGTTTTGAATATAACTTTATTTCAAAGACTTGAATTTAATTGTGTAAATTTTCTTAATTCCCTTCTCCTTTGTCTGCCTAGGGCGAGCTCCTCCACGAAACACAACTGTAGATCTTAATAGTGGGAACATTGATGTGCCTCCCAATATGGCGAGTTGGGCTAGCTTTCATAATGGTGTGGCTGCTGGCCTGAAGATAGCCCCTGCCTCCCAGATAGACTCAGCTTGGATTGTTTACAACAAGCCAAAGCATGCTGAGTTAGCCAATGAGTATGCTGGTTTTCTCATGGCCCTGGGTCTGAATGGGCACCTTACCAAGCTGGCTACTCTCAATATCCATGACTATTTGACCAAGGTGAGAGCATGGCATCCCCATCCTGGCATTGTGCCATATATATCTACTGCACTACCTCCTAATTGTCCTGCTTGCCTGCCTTATTCCTGCACCTCTAATGATCTTCATCCCAGCAGGAAACAATCTAAAGTGTCGATCAGTGTGTGTTTCTTACTCAGAACCATTTAGTCATCTTCTATTGTCTCTGTCCTTCGGGGCCTGTGTGGTCTTGCTCACTTCTGCAGCTTCTGTGCTACTGCTCCACGGCTCTTTCTCTGAGTGTCTCGTTTTCTTCTACTTTACCGGCTAATGTGATCAGGTTCTTTAGAGATTCTAATAATTCTCCAGCCCCTCCTAATAAAAAAAATATTAGTCTCCTTTAAATAGTCTTCATATTCTCTGCATTTTTAAAAAAAAAATAATAATTGTGGCTTTGTATGTCTTTAATTTAGCATGTTTTCCCCTATTAGAAAACTGAGCTGAGACCACAAGAATTTAGTTTGTCACTGTGTTCTCAGTACCTGCCATGTAGAGGTGCTTATTGAAAGAGGTAGGCACTCTTCTGCTTAAAGCTATTTGTGGGCTGAGGAGATAGCTCAGTTAGTAAAGTACTTACCGTGCAAACATGGAGACTTGAGTTTAGTTCCCAACACTCACATAAAAATGCCAGGGGGGGAGTGGAGGGGAGATCTAGCACTTGGAATTCTGGTGCTGGGGAGGTGACGAAAAGAGGACCTCAGGGGCTTGCTGGTAGGCAGCCTACCTGATTGTGAGTTCCAGGTCCCATGCCTCAAAAACTAAGATGGAGAGCTTTCTATGAACAGCATCAAAGGTTAATATCTGCTTCTGAAAACATGCTTGTGTGTGTGTGTTCTGGTATTGTCTGAGTTTTATTTTGTGTGCCTTTGTAGGGCCATGAAATGACAAGCATTGGATTGCTACTTGGTGTTTCTGCTGCAAAACTCGGCACCATGGATATGTCAATCACCCGGCTTCTTAGCATTCATGTTCCTGCTCTCTTACCCCCGACATCCACAGAGCTTGACGTGCCTCACAACGTCCAAGTGGCGGCTGTGGTTGGCATTGGCCTTGTTTATCAGGGTACAGCTCACAGACATACTGCGGAAGTCCTGTTGGCTGAAATAGGTATGCAGTTAATAGTGCTTAATTTTTACAATTGTACATTTTCCACTCAAACATATACCCATAAAAAAATGATAAAATTATGAAAACTACAGAAAACAATGTTTATGAGTAGCTTTTATGAGCACATAATGATCAGCTAGTTAGTTAAAAGAAAAAAGAAAGCCAAGCTCACAAGTAATGGAGCCAGGGCTTCTGCCACTGTACAGGTGGTGAGCCTGGATGGACAAGCCCACAGCTGACCTCTGCTGGACACCCTGAGCGTTCATCGCACACCAGACGGGGTCTAGCAGTGGCCTGCACTTACCACCTTGTTTTCCTCTGCTGGACAAGAACACTTGAAAAAAACCAGGCGATTTTGTCTTACGTACACCTCATGCCTTTTGATCACTGGTAAATGTGAGGGCTTTACATCTTAATGTAGATGCTATGTAAACAATGTTATACTTGGATTGTTTAGGGAATAGCGGTAGAAGTCTGTGGGTGTTCAGTGCAGGTAGAGTTATGGACATTTTCTTGGTGTGTGGTTGATTTCATGGGTACAGAACCTATAGATATGAGGCTACTCTGACGAAGTTTAACTTACAAATTAAAGTAACAAATTAACAACAGTAACTGCTGTTAGAGTAAGATGGTTATAGTGGTCTAGTAACCTTGGGCATTTTTACTTCTAGAATTTGGCATTTAATGTTTGCAGAACGTGATTACAAGTAGGGAAACCATGGAAAGTAAAACCTTTGGAGGTCTGGACTTGAGAGTGGGATAGTGAGGAAGCATGACTCTTTGGCGCGGTTATACCGCATAGGTCATGGTGCTCTGCTTCTACATAATGCACCACCATAGAGTTGGCCTGCTGCCTGGGTTTTAGGCTGCACATCTACAGTTGATTCACTCGGTTCTGCTTCACCTGTTGTTCTAGGACCCAGGCTAGAGGTCCATATTTTGTCATCTTATGTGTATGTAGGGGAACTCAATAGTAAAAGTATGTTTTAGTCCTTTTTCTGTTTGCTAGCTGAAGCCTAGGCCACATCTAGCAGGTCCACCGTAAAGCTGTAAGGCAGTAGAAGTAGCTAGAACACTGAAGACTACGGCTGAGACTCTGATCTGCTGTGGTGGGAATAGAAGTTATTGACAAAGTCCTTGTAGTGACAATTTTGTAATTTTGGTTTCTTAAAAAAAAAAAAACAAACAAACCATAGAACTATTTTAAGAATGCTTTCATTTTAATCCCAGGTGTGGGATATAGAGCTGCTTCAGATTGTCCACAGATTTGCCTTGTGCTCAGTAGGGGTGTGATTTTGCCAGCTCCAGATAGTTTCTGCAATTGTGTGACATTTGGAATTTTTAGGTCTTTTCAGAGGGTATTTAAATGCTAGGGCCCAAGAGATGTGTTGTTAGGGGCTTGTTAGTTGGTTATTGGTTGTTGTTGTTGGTGGTGGGTTGTTAGTTGCTGTTAGTCGTGGTTTGTTAAGTAGTTATGTGCAATGAAGAAAAAGGAGAAGAAATGAGATCAAACTTGTCCCCAAGGAACTTGATGCCTCTAATTAGCAGGAAGTAGTCACCCCCTTCCAGCCCCTGACTTTATTAAGGCATCTCTTTCCTTTCTTCTCTTTTTCTCTCTTATCTAGTGTTTGGGGGTTAAAAGGGTAGAAGAAAAGGAGTGGAGAAGGGTAGAAGAAAGAACCAACAAAGTAGTAAAAAGACTAGCTGTACCAAAAAAAAGTAGCATAAATTATAGGTCTGAAAAAAGTCCTCAAAGGTCCTGAGCACTGCTATTTAGATTTACTCATTTGGAGGGTAAGCAGAAGCTGCTCTACTAGTGCTGTCTAGTGATGCAGCCCCTGCCTCAGCCTCAGCACACCTCTCGTATTCTGCAGACAAGATTTCATCTTTGATTTATATGTGATCCTTTAATACAGTTCTTCACATTGTGATTTTTGTTGCTATTTCATAGCTTTAATTTTGCTATTCTTATGAATTATAATTAAATATCTAATATACAGAATATCTGATATACCACCCCAAACGGATTGCGACCACAGGTTGAGAACCAGTGCCCTAAAGCATATCATTGGTAGAATGGAATGCTTTAAAAAAGAAAAAAGAATTTTTACTATAGACACACATGATTGGTTGTAATTGTACTTTTGACTACTTTATTGGATTCTTTTACCTACAACTCTTCTCTACCCGTATCCCCTCCTACCCCTCCACCCCCCAACACTAGGTAGGAGAGAAAGAAGGTTAGAGAGGAAAGATGGTGTCGATCTTGTTAAACTACTTCCTGCTGATTAGGGGCATTGAGTTCTTTGAGGGTAAGTTCAGTCTTTGTTGTCAGGATATCCAATTTCTTTTCATCTCTTTGCTCATGACCACTTGACAGACAACAACAGCAGAAGGGGCAGGAGACTCCTCCGTATCTCTTGGGGCTCTGGCATTTTTATACCCTCTGAAGAGTCCCCAGAGTTCCAAACATGAACTGTCTTCAGCTTGGCAGACTCACACCCCTGCCAGAGCATGAGACAAATCATAGTCAGTTGCCGTGGACAGTCTGAAGTGGCCCCATATCCCACACCTGGGACTAAAACAAAAACAGTCATATATCTGTATTTTTAAAGAAAACAAAATTCTCACTACACATGATATCATATAGAATCAAATGAAAATCTGGAAACTTTCTAATTTAAAAGCAGAAAGCAATTGCACATTTTATTCACTTGGGACATTTTTAATCACATCTAATGAATGCATTTGAAAATAATAAAAATAAAATTTAAATTGTAAAATATTTTATTTTTAGTGAAAACAGTTTTTTTTAAAAGTAATTGTCTTGTTTTAAAGTGTTGGGACTGGATCCAGTGTGGAGGTCAGAGGATGGTTTGCTGGATTCCACCCTCCCTCCAAACCCTCCAATGTATGCGCTGGGCTGGAGCTGCCCTTTCCCCATGTGTGTGCTAGGCTGGGATTGCCTCCATCCCCATGTGTGTGCTGGGCTGGGGTTTTCTTCCCCCATGTGTGTGCTGGGCTGGGGTTGCCCCTATCCCCATGTGTGTGCTGGTATCGCACTTAGGTTGCAGGCTTGGCAGCACTGGGTTCTGGCCAGCACCAAAATTAAAAAACAAAATTCTTACTTCTTGGCAAATTTTTTTGGGAGAGAGGGGTAAAATCCAAGTTGTTGCAGTATTTGAAAGTCATTGCTAATAGAAACTTTAATAAGTTAGTTTAAGAGCCTTTTGGGAGCTTTAGGTGAATTAGGAAATTGGATACCTTTTGAGCAGTGTCTATGAGCAGCTCAAGCAACTGGAAAATGAACTCCATAAAGCTTGCACAAGTTGGGGTTTGTAATAGGCTAGCTTGACCTGTGTTTTTCTGTCCTACACAGGGCGGCCCCCTGGGCCAGAAATGGAATATTGCACTGACAGAGAGTCCTACTCCTTAGCTGCTGGCTTGGCCCTGGGCATGGTTTGCTTGGGGGTGAGTAGTCTGTCTTATGCTTTTACCCAGGACATTTTTGAATTGAAAGGAACAGCCTTGATACTCTGCTCTGAATGCTGTCCTGTGACCTAATCCAGTGCCCAACCTTTTCTTCTTTCTGGATTCTTTTTTAATTTTCTCTAGTTTGCAGTGGAGAAAAACTACAGTCAAGTGGGATTTTAAGATTTATTTTTCCTGACTTAGATATAAGTGTTCACAGTTAAACTATGATACATATTTTTATTTTATGTGTATAAATTTTGGTTTGCATTTGTGTCTGTTCACCATGTATATGCAGTGCCTGCAGAGGCCAGTAAATGGTATTGGATCCTCTGAAACTAGGATTACAGATAGCCATTATGTGGGTGCTGCTGGGTATTGAACCCAGGTCCTCTGGGGAACAGCTTGTGCTCTTTACCACTGAGCCATCTCTCTAGTCCTGAAATTTCTTGAAAAGGTTCAAGACATAAGATTAAGATAAAGAATGATAAATTACTCTGGGAGAAACTAGAGCTCAGTGGATAAGAATGTCTACTGTGTAAGGATGAGAGCTTGAGTTTGGATTTCAGTACACACTGAGAATGATAGAGCAGGATTCCCAGCACCGCACGCACGCACGCACACATGCACACACACACGCACACGCACACGCACGCAGCTGTACAGGTAGCACATGCACATATATCACACTCAGACATCTTTTGCTACTCTGTTATCACTGCATTACAGAGTGTTGCCACAGCAGATCTTGCTTTATGAAAGAGTGCAATGTCTGGTTGACTCATCTTTAACTCAGTCCAAGAGAGTCTTCAAAACTACCAAAAACATCTCATGTAATTACTGTTTTTTACTTGGAATGTGATTTCTTTGAAAAACCACCAAGGCAGTATTGTAGTCAAGCTAAATGATATTCAAAATGTTATAGTGGAACATGTTGCTTCTTATGTGCATTTTGAAAATCTGTCGTTGTTGGCTAAGTGTTTTCTCCTCACACGAGCTAAAGAGGCAGGTGGTACTGTGTAAAAAGCATCACTCTGTGGATTGAGACTGGAATTTTGTTCCCGACTTGTGGTGAATCCAGTCATTTAACTACATTAGTGTCTATCTGTTGGCTAAGCAGCCCCATGACTGTTGAGCAGAACTGCTGTTTGACATAGATCCTTACCATTTAGTAGCTAGGTAACCTTGGGCTGCATTAAATTGCACCTCCCTGTTTGCATTGAAGTGAGATTCTTACTAGTAGCTACTCAGTAGTATCCTAGTTTTGTTCTGTTGTTTTGATAAAACACTCTGACTAAAAACACCTTAGAGAGGACAGGGTTTACTGCTGCTTACACATCCATGCTGGGCGGGAGCTTAAGTCAGGAACCAGAAGCAGAAACCATGGAGGAGTGCTGCTTGTTGGCTCACTGTCTGGCTTGCCCACAGGCTCATGCTGAGCTAGTGTTGTTTTATAACCCAGAACCACTTGCCTAGGGATGGCGCCACCCACAGTGGGCTGGAGCCTCCTATATCAGTTCATAATCAAGGTCCCCCACAGACATGTCCACAGGCCACTCTCATCTAAACAATACCTCAGTTGAAGCTTTTCTTTCAGGTGACTTTAGGCTGTATCAAGTTAACAAGTAAAACTAACAAGGACAAATAGGGTTGCTAAACTGAGTGAATTCATTTTAAATACAACAGAATTGAGCATGGTACTGAGCAAGTATTCAGTAAGTTGTTATGGTTGCTTGAGGAGACCACTGATGCAGTAATGAAAGTACTCTGTGGTTGTTCACAGTTCAGGTTTTGAATATGTACTTGACCTTTCCTTTTATTCTGAGTGTAATTACATCTTTTGATTTTTTTATGTATTTTATGAAACAAAAAGTATATAAATCTAAAAATATATTATAATTTTTATGAGAATTAATAACTTGGCATTGATTAGTGTGTATATTTATTGTAATTGGAAGAAGCATCAAAATTAAAATAGGCTCTTCTGAAGTGTGTCCCTTTGTGTATACTGACTTACTGCTGTTAAGACTTCTTTTCATCTCAGTTATTTCATTTTTCCAGCATGGCAGCAATTTGATTGGTATGTCTGATCTCAATGTGCCTGAGCAGCTGTATCAGTACATGGTTGGAGGTCATAGGCGTTTTCAAACTGGAATGCACAGGGAGAAACATAAGTCTCCAAGTTATCAGATCAAAGTAAGTCAAGTCAGAGGAAAAAAGCCACAGGCTGAGGTTAGCTGCACAGTAGTGACTTTCCTACCAACAGCTATATGTGTGCTGGAGTTCTTACATGAGTAACTTCTCTCATCAGGAAGGAGATACCATAAACGTGGATGTGACTTGTCCAGGCGCTACTCTGGCTTTGGCTATGATCTACTTAAAAACCAATAACAGGTATTAGCACCCTCACCTGTCCTACGTGATGCATGGCATCCTTTTTGCCCTCAGCAGTACAATCTTCTTTCTCATGTGTATCTCCCATGTACTAGAGCAGCCTAATGTCTGTTCTCTCAGATAATGGAGCTGAGTAGACTTTAGGTAGTACTGTTTTCTTTGGTAATGGTGTGTGTCAGGAATCTTGTCTCAGTGTCTTCAGGGTATTGGTCCTAGAACCTGTACAGACACTAGAACCCACAAATGTTCAAGCCTGTCACATAAAGGCATGAGATGTGCATGTAATTTATGCACTTCATCTTGCTACTTTAAATCATATGTAGATTACTTATAATATGAGATATAAACTTGTATTTACCATATAAATGGTTGTTAATACTGTATTATGTAGAGAATCATGATTCAAAAATCAAAAGACCGTCTGTGTTTAATTTAGATGTCAGTTTTTTCCCCCTCTGGTATTTTCAAGTGGATATGGAAGAAAAGGTTATGGAGGGCAAGCCCAAAGAACTGCCTACTTCCTTTCAGTAATTTAGCATATCCTTGTGAGTACTGTTTAGCCAGAAATACTTAGCATTATTTTGTACTTGGTTATCATTTATAAAAATGTTTTCTGCTTTGTTTAGAAGCTTTTCTAATGATTAAACCTTCTATATTCCCAATCTGAGTTATGTCCTCAGCTCACCTTAATTCTTTTAATTTGAAAAACATTCTGAGAGTCATGGAACTCTACAGTGTTCTCAGTTCTTCCAGTTGGGAAAATTCTATGCAGAATTTACAAAGTGGTAAAAGACATTATTAATCTTGTATTTGGATGAATGTATGTCAGCTGATACTGCAGATATTTCAATGGACAAAACAAAACTAAACATAACCTCATGGAACTTTTATAGCAAGACATAAAAACACAAACATTACATCAGCATTTGTGAAGCATTATGAAAAAGCTAGACCTTTGCTGGAGGAGAGAGATGATTTGGTGTCTTGATTTTTGAATACCTGGCCTCTTCCTTGAGCAGTAACCTTCCATACTGTCCTCTGCCAACAGATCCATTGCCGATTGGCTGCAAGCTCCTGATACCATGTATTTGCTGGACTTTGTGAAACCAGAATTTCTTTTGCTTAGGGTATGGTGCTTTGTCATTTTTGTTTTCCTGACATGAGGGAGGCACCTTACGGGATCCTCAAGTTTAGCTGCAAATCTAAATGCCTTTCCATGAAGGGTTCACTTTTATTAGCCTGTCATGTTTTCCTGATTAGCAGTGTTCTTTTGAAGTTTCCCAGAAAGAACTTAGAAGGCCTAGTAAAGGTGACCACCTTGATAGATAATAATTGAAATGATGTTTCTTATATTACTACAACCCACTAAACGGCAGCACATGACCAAGATCTTGTGTTATTCTTAGTGTCCTTGAGGATGCAGTAGTACTGTATGAGAGTAATGTAATGAGAGTAACTGTTTAGTACTGTCTAAAATTGTTCCGTATTCCTTTCATGTTTGAACTTATCAAACTTTTAGATTGACATGTATGCTGAGCTATGGCTCTTTGTGATTTTTCTTTCACAGTGCAAGAAAGCCTTCAAGAATCCTTCAATACTTTGATCATGATGAACTAAATTTTTCTTTAAGATCTAAGTCTGTATTTTTATATATTTAGTTGATACTCTGTGTTTTAAAGTAGTTAGTTGGGAACTGATCCTCAGTTTACTTACGGTTGCAGTTGTTGGGAAATACATGAGCTTTGCCTAATTAATTTTGTCTGTAATTCATTTTTAAGACACTTGCTCGGTGCCTGATTTTGTGGGATGATATTTTACCAAATTCCAAGTGGGTTGACAGCAATGTTCCTCAGGTAGGTACAGATTATAAATACTGTAACATTAATAACATAAATTAAGATTTCTTGTGAGATTTTCCAAAGTGCTATAGAATATTTTTTCTTGTGGAAGCATTTGTTTACTCTTAAGTATCTTTTTTTTTTTTTTCAAGATTTGTTTTTTGATTATTTTGTGTTTAATTGTGGATGCTGGTGCTTAAGGAAGCATCAGATCCCCCTGGAGTTGGAGTTACACACAGTTGTGAGCTGCCTATAATAGGTGCTGTGAGTTAAACTCAAGTCCTGGAAGAGCAGTGCCTGCTTCTAACTGCTGAGCAATCTTCCTGCTCATCTTTAGGGGAATCTTTTGAAGACAGAGGAACTTTAAGTTTACGAGTGTATACTGAAGACCAAGGAGATAACACAGCAGCTAAAGTGCTTGCTCTGGAAGCAAGAAAACCACAGCTGAAACATCCAGGTCTTCCTCCAGGCTGGTACTGCTTTGTAGGGGTGGTCATGGGCTGAGGTGGCCTGGTCCTGCAAGTGCTCACATTCTTCATGTGAACCGTTATATCCCAGGCCTATTGGAAGGCCAATCTCTGAATCTCTCCTGGTTCTCTGATAGACTGATGTGGTAGAATGGGTAGTGCTAAAATTTTCTTTACTAAACTTACTGTGTATATTCTGCTTGTGTGATTGTGCTTTTTGAAATGCTAGGGTGGGTGTGATGTTAGGGTTCTCAGGTCCCATATAAATTATGGTGGGAGAAGGTGAGATGGGATCCCCTGCACAAACTGGTTGACAAGACTAGATATATTGTTTGATTAAGAGATCCTATTTCAATGAATAAGATAGAAGAAGGACCAAGGGAGATTTCCTGATCTCTCAATCTCAGGCCTCTGTACCTGTAGAACTCAAAGTCGACTCGAAATACCCCAAGACCAAGTTCTTAGGACAAATGAGATTTATTTGTCCCAGAGCAACAAAGGACAGGGAATAAGAGACAGAGAGGAAATAGAGGATGAGGAGAAGGGAGAGGGGTAAAGGGTGTTTGTCCCAGAGGGACAAAGAACTGTCTCTCTGTATAAAAAGGATTACAGACAGGAGAAATGTGGCCTGTAGGTAAATGGCAGTTTATAAAGATAGAAGGGAAAATACCATATTGGATGAGTTGGTTAATTTTGACTGGACAGGTTAATTAGGGTAGCCACAAGGGGGCTTTTGGTTGCTGGACCAATACTTTATTAGCTGGACCTTGCTAGTCAGCCTCAGGAGGAGGAAGTGACCAAATAAGGGAATAGACCATGTTGGCTAGCTTTAGGAAGGCAACTAAACGGTTTAGCAAGGAAGAGGGAATGGGGGAAGGACAAGGCCTACCAGAGCCGTGTTTGCCATGCTGGGCAGGCTAGAGCCCCTTTAGTACCCATGTATACACACAAGTGCAGGCACCCACATACACACAAGCTTGCACATATACATGTCACACACCAGGTGCACATGCACATGAAAAGCAGTCACAAAATGCAAAAAAAATTTATACTGACCACAGACCTTTCAGCCTTCTCTTTTGTCTTCAGAAGCTTTGAAATTGTGCTGTTTAAAATTATATGTACGGAATACTCTAAAGAACTATTTTGATATTCTTACTCTAAGATTACCTAAGATTCTGTTTATGAAATTGGCAATTTCATAATTTTACCATGGTATATTCTAAATAAGTTGAATATATTAGTTAAAAAGCAAGCAGCCTCCTTTGTTGTAAGACTTCAGAATCAGTATTGCAACTAGCTGTTGTGTGTCCTGCCTTGTTTCCCCTCCATGCTCTATGTATTTTAAAACTAAAATATGAATAGACTTTATATGAACACCATGTTACTTATAGATTATATAGTTAACATTTTATTGTATAAATTTGTTTAATTGTATATCTATTGGCTTACCTATTCCATTATTTTACTGATAATTTTTAAATACATTTTCAAGTTGTAAACAGTGCTGAACGTCTCCCTAATATCTCAATATGTGGAACATTAACTAGATACCAATATTTATTTTCATTTTTCTATTAAGATAAAATTTCTGTACCGTGGAACACATAATTAAATGTACTATTTACATTTAATATCATATGTCTGGTGACATGCCTGCAGAAGCAGACTTGTGTCCCGTATACTGCTTATCTGAATACTCATCCTCCCACACTCAAACATCCTGGTTTTTCCTAAATGTGTTAATTTTACTGATAAATTTATTTTAAGACCTGGCTGGTCTGATACTTGGAGTCCTCCTGTGTCTACCTCCTGAGTGCTGGGCTCCCAAGCACACACCACACACCACACACCACACACCACACACCACACACCACACTTTTCTTATTTGTTGTAACCTGTTCCAAGTGATTCTGTTTTGAGCTCTCCTGTTTTTATTTTTTGTAACTTAAGGAGACCATAGGAAAATGACAAAGGACCAGACTCTAGAGAGTCTTTCTTCCCAGCTCTTTACAACTCATTCTTCGTAATGCTTTTTTCGGTTGATCAGTGTGATGTTGTGACCATGGCTGATAAAGCTCTATAGGGATAGTTATAGCTAACACAAAAGACTCCTGTATACTGCACACAAATTCTGAGAGTTGTCGGTGGGTTAACTTCCTATGTTTCTTTATAAATTAGTCACAGAGCTGTCAGGCAACTTGTGTGTGGCCTTAAAGTTGGGCTTTGAAGCCAGGCCTTTAAGCTTCAGGGTATGTGTTCTATTAAAGATCCAAAAGAGCAAGATGGCTCAGTGAGTTGGTAAAGGCTCTTGCTACCAAGCGTGGTGACCTGAGTTTAAGCCCAGGATTGCCTATATGTTAGAGAGAAATGTAGTTACAAGATGTTCTCTGAACATGCAACCCTCCTCCTATACACACATGCACACACACACACACACACACACACACACACACACACACACTCGCACCAAACAGATAAATAAGCAAATTAAAAAAAAAAAAAGAATCAATGGAAGTGTCTACTGTCAAAACTGAAATAACCTGTTCCCATAATGATGTTACAGGCAAGTTCTAGAACATATGAGTGCTACAGCCAGTTTATCTGTGTATATATAAATCACTAAGTTTGGGATTTATTTTCTATAAATATAGCTGTGACAGCTAGTTCATGACATTTGTAACTAGAACAGTGGTGTTCAGACATTATTGCTTTTCTGTCTTGACAGATTATAAGAGAAAATAGTATCTCTCTGAGTGAAATTGAATTGCCTTGTTCAGAAGACTTGAATTTGGAAACCTTGTCGTAAGTAATGTAATATATTAGTTAACTATGTTAGCACTGTCAGATCAGCTTACATAGGAGAACCAGTGCTTGATTTGAGTAATTCTGAATCTCTCATGTGAGATACATGAGATCCTGTCTCCAAAAAAGAAAAGAAAATTTAGTTGTACTTTGTTTTTTTTCATTCTTTCCTTGGTAGGGAACACTTTAAAGGTGTCCTTCCTTGTCGTATATGAAGAATGTCATGTAAGAGGCAGGCTGCATCAGTGAGGGTTACATGGTCTTCTGCAGAAACCCACAGAGATCTGTTGATTGGATAGAGACCTTCTTCACCATTCTCAGAAGGCTGTAAATTAGTTTGTAAAAGATGGATATTTATTACTTTTATTCCAAGATAGTGGATGATGATGGATTTTAAAGGACAATAACAACATTATGTTTCTTGTTATTTGTTTTCAGGCAAGCACACGTCTACATAATTGCAGGAGCCTGCTTGTCTCTGGGTTTTCGATTTGCTGGCTCAGAGAACTTATCAGCATTTAACTGTCTGGTGAGGACTGTCTTGGCTCATGCTGCTGTGCTGTGAGTTGTCCTTCTGTCTTACAACCCGCGCCTTAAGATGCCACTTTTAACTTTCAATTTTTCTTCTCCTTTTCCAGCATAAATTTGCGAAAGATTTTATGAATTATTTATCTGCACCCAATGCTTCTGTAGTAAGTCTTATTTTTTTTTTCTTTCCTCTGTTTGGGAATAAAGTAAACAAAGAACATTTAGAGATAAACTAGAAACTTGGAGGTTATTAACTACCTTTGCTACTTGAATTTAAAGCAAGGTTTGAAGCACTGTTCTCTTTATGTTTTGGTCTTAAGGTAGTAAATTAGGTGAGAATATGGTTCCCCTTGAGACTATGATTAGTCTATATTTCTAATTCTTGTGCCAAGAGAATAAATGAGAGGTATATAATATTTGTGGATTGTCATACTTCATATTCTGTCATGTTACTGAATGCCAAAATGTCCTTTAAATAAAAACACCTAGTGAGTATACAGTCATTCTCTAGACATTACTTCTCTGATAACAAGTAGACTGCAAGATTTTATATCCTTGTTAACAACACAGACCTATGCAATAGTTTTTATAATGTGAAAAAAATTAGAAATGCCAAAAATGCCCAAGTATTTAAGTTATCCATATGCTTATACATTGGATGTAGCAAGATCATGCTGTATAAGGTTTTATGTGTTTGAAAATTGCTTATAAATTATTAAAAGCGTTAGCATGTATAGTAGTGTCTGATTTTCATCTGTGAATCTATTTGTATATACAAGAAGACTTTCTGAGAGTGATGAGTATAGGAATAATATCAGTTTTCAGTGGGTGGTGCATTATATACGTTATAATTCTCCATAGTACTCAAATTTTTTTAGATTTAGTTTTAAAATTACAAACATTTGTAATTTTCCAATGTCAAATATTTTTGGTAATGAAAAAAACGTAATGTAATGTTTTGTGTCACCAGACTGGGCCCTACAACCTCGAAACCTGCCTGAGTGTTGTCCTGCTGTCTCTTGCCATGGTGATGGCTGGCTCTGGGAACCTGAAGGTGTTGCAGCTCTGTCGCTTCCTGCACATGAAGACGGGTGGAGAGATGAACTACGGTTTCCACTTGGCCCACCACATGGCCCTGGGCCTTCTCTTTTTGGGAGGAGGAAGGTAATAAATGTCTTGTTTTGCTTGTTCTTTAATAAAAGAGTTCATGAGGGAGATCTGTATAAGTGATCTATTTTTTCACTTTTAAAACTACATTTTTCTGTTGTTGGCTTGTTTTCATACAAATGTTGGAATGTATCATTTTCCATAGTAAATAACTGGATAGAACATTAATTAGAAATGTATTGACCACACCAGTGGCAGAGGGTTGAAGTCCCTTGTCATGTTGTCTTCAACTGTGGCTGCACTTAACTTATGTGGTGTCTTGTGAGGCAGAGATTATGAGCAAGATGTGTACTTTCTTAATATAGTTTGTGACAGTTGCTTCTTTTTATTAATTTAGAATTATGAATGCTTAAAGGTTGGGGCTGTAGCTCAGTCCTAAAGCACTTGCCTATCATGGACAGGGCCCAACCTGTGAACTCTTAGCACAGCAATAAAAATTAAAAGAGCCAACAAGATAAGTAAAGGAATGCTAGCTCTAAGAATTTGTATAACTTTTGAAATTATTGTTTTTCAAATAAGTACCTGTACTTAATGAGCGCTCTTAGTCACATCTCTGTCACCCACGTGGTGTGACCCTTGCTTCTCTTTAAGGTTGAATCACTTTTTTTAGCTGAGCTTCTGCCTTTTTTTAATTTTATTTTTAATTGTGTGTGTGTGTGTGTGTGTGTGTATGTCTGTCTGTCTGTCTGTCTGTCTGTCTGTCTGTCTGTCTGTCTCTCTGTCTGTCTGTCTTTGTGAGAGTTTATGCACATGAGGACTGGTGCCTGTTTAGATCCCCTGGAGCTTGAGTTACAGCCAATTGTGAGCCACCCAACAAATCCACTGAGAGCCAAACCTGGGTCCTTTGGAAGAGCAGCTCAAACTCTTAAGCAATGAGCCATCTCTCCAGTCCCTGGCACTGCATTTTAGTGGTTGTTTTATTTTTAAATTGTCATATGTTTTCTATAATATTGATATTTATAACATCCTGCGCTATGTTAATCCCCAAGTTTCTAATGTTAATATATGAATATTTATCTTTGAATTTTGATTTATCAAAGTGATAAAATACTTCATCCTCACTCTGTGCTATTTCAGGGTAACCCTTGTTTATTAATTCCTGGGTTGTTTTAGCATTTGTAGTATGATTTCTGCTTTGAATAGTAGTCAATCTGGAAGTGATGGAAGGACTAACTGTAAAGAGATGTGTACCCCACCAGGGATATGCTTTGTTTATCATGGCATCTTACCAGTAGACCTTCTGATAGAACCCCACTCTTCTGACCCAAGCATGTTGTGATAAATATTTAAATTGGCTGCCGGTCAAGCTGACTATCAAGCCGACTATCTAAGATGCAGCAGCTCTGCCTAGCTCAGCCACCATGTTCCATGGCCAGAGGCCACGTGTGTGCTGTAGCTAGACATGGCTAGCCAGAAACACCAGCCCTGCTACCCATGAGATGCCAGCATGGGAGATGGCTCTGCCAATCTTCCATGCTGTCTCAGCAAGGCTGGACATTGCCCAGACCATCCTGCCAACCATGCAGGCTTCGTACAAATGAGACTCTAAATGCTTAGATTATCCAAAGGCTTATATATTTGGTAATGATCAATAACAAGATGCCCACTCAATCAGAGGTGTAGCCTAATGCCCAACCTAGATATACCAACTACCTTTGATTGCGGGAGACACGTGAACATCCGCCTCCATGTTCCCCTCTCTCATCTCTCCCTCTCCTAGCTCCTCCTCTTTCTTCTCCTCTCCCTCTTCTTACTCCTCCCACCTTAGCTTCTCCTACACAAGCATGCCTTGAAGATAGGGCAGGGAAACTAATAGTGTCTGTCCCACTGAATTTGCTCTGCAGGTACTCTTTGAGCACATCCAACTCGTCCATCGCTGCCCTTCTCTGTGCCCTTTACCCACATTTCCCGGCCCACAGCACTGATAACCGGTGAGTCTCGTGCATTGCTTAGCCTGTTTGCTGAGGTCTGCTTTACTTTCGTGGACTGTTGCTTTGTTTTTGAACTTAGCTCTCTAGTTTAGGCCACCATTAGTAAATTCTTTCCTGTTAAGACAATTGTTACTTTCTTGTAAACATTTTTACCATGAACTTAGATAAAGAATTCTTGGATCAAAGATTACATAAGTAGTTTCTTAGGATGTCTTAGTCCCCTTGGGGTCTGCAGGGTGGCTCAGTAGATAGAGATGCTTGCCTCCGGTGATGGCCACATGGTGGAAGGGAAGAATGAACTCAGAAGTTGTCCTATGACCTCTGCATACATGTATCGCATGTATACACACACCCTAAATGGTATAATAAAAAATTTAAGCTAGAATTTCTCTGTACTGTTAATTGAATTTGTCATCTTCGTTTCAGATTCTTCGTAGGAAAATATTTACTACCCTAGCTTTGTGTAGCCCGTCAGCAGTGGTGATTGTCAGGCTTCTACATGTCACTGGTCTCTTCACTTCTCTGGTTTTTGTGCACAGGTATCATCTCCAGGCCCTTCGCCACCTCTATGTGCTAGCTGCAGAACCAAGGCTTCTGGTACCTGTGGATGTGGATACAAACACACCCTGCTATGCTCTTATAGAAGTTACTTACAAGGTAACTAATATTTACTACCTGTCATCTTTGCAGGTCCAATTATTTTAAGAGCATTTCAGCAAAAGGTGATGAATAGTTGAATAATCATAAAACCCAAAGTTTCCTAAGTTGCTGCTCATTGCCAAGATGGCTTGCTCTCATATTTGTGTATAACTTTTGGCATTATAAGCTGTTCCTTTGAGCTGACCATTGGAAAATGTTCCTAGTGTCTTTATGTTGTAAAGCCCAAACGAAGGGGGCCTCACGACCCCATGGAGAACTGCAGGAGCACCCCAAGTCACTCAGGAGAAACACAGCTTGATGCAACAGCAAGAGGTTTACTTATACCAGCATGCTAGGGCTTCCTTCACTCGTATCCCATGCAGGGGTAGAGGAAATCAGCAGCTAGCAACAAATTCTTACAGCTTATAAAGAAAGAAACCACAAGCTATGAGGAATAGGGGAGGGGGAAGGAGGGGATACAGGTCATTGGTTCATTTGAACTCAAATTCCTAAGGTGGATGGCAGGTCACTTTATAATTGACTATTTCAGACTAGTTACACTCTTATCATATACACCGGTTCAAAGTGGGTCAGGCTTATCTCAAGTCTATAGCATCCTGATACCATTTGTCTCAAGGCTGTTAGTTAGGGCCATCTGTTCAAGTGGTCAGCTAATTTCCTGGAACTGAGGCGCCACAGTGTTTGACTTACTGATTTTTATGTCTTTGCTTTATGGGCAGGGTTCAGGGGTCAACTTAAATTTTTCTATCTTTCAATGTGGCTAATGTTAGTGTTCTGCAAAGTGAGTTTGGTTTATAATGATTCTTAAAGTTTGGTTCTGTTGAACATTCAAAATCCCCAAATTTTGTATTTGTGTATTCCGAATTTATCTTTCATTGGTATCATACATAGATTCCAAATCATGTAGTCTGTACCACATTATTAAATACTTCTGTTCATCAAAATATGCTACACTTTGAGATGTCAAAGTGTGATGATGTCATTCCTGAAGGAAACGAGTGGCCAGGCGTGAGTGCAGTGCTGGCAGTGTGAGACTTAGAGGGCTGTATGGAGTGCTCTTATCTCACTGAAGAGTTTGGGGCAACTGTCACTGACCACACTAGGCTGAAAAATGGGTCTTGTGTATAAACCCATGCTGTAGAAGCACAGCCCTTCGGCATTGTTGCCCAGTGAAGGGCAAGCCACCAAGGTGTTGAGGGTGACGAATGCTCTGTAGTAGAATGTAGGTAGGCTTGAGTATTAGGGATTTAGCTGCAGCTCAGCTCTAGAATACATGCCTGGCATGCACCAGGCCCTGGACTCAGTCTAGCACTGCCGAGCAAAGACTGTTAGAGGAGTTATACTGTTTCATAGTTATGTGCAGACCATGAGCAAGGGAAGTCACAAGTGACCATTTGGCCCATGCTGGCTGTGTTTTACCTTTGTAAAGGGCACTCAGTGGTATGAACAGACCAAAGAAGAGCTGATGGCTCCAACCCTTCTTCCAGAACTTCATCTTCTAAAGCAGGTAAGTTGGTGTGGCTTTGGAGTTAGTTTTACCCAGGGGGCAAATTGAAACAGAACTGCGTATCTGTAACGGTCCTCCTGTTTAAGAAAGAGGAACTACAGGAGGAATATTCATGAAGGCCAGAGGAAGTCTTATCTTAGAGGTTTTTATTGATAGTCTGTGACCTTTTGGAACATGGTTCACATGCCTTTTGGATGGTTCACAGGCAATTGGATCTCTTTAACTTATAGGTGGCTCACTGCAGCGAGTCACTATTCCCTCTCAGAAGTTTGCTCAGTTTGCCAGCTTTGAGGTGATTATGCTTGCAATTGTCCCTGCAGATGAAAGTTAAAGGGCCAAGATACTGGGAACTGCTCATAGATTTAAGCAAGGGAGAACAGCACTTGAGGTAAGTATACTGAGTTCTCACTTTACCCTTTCCAGCAGTGCATAGCAGTCTACAGGGAGGTGGGTTCTAGAGTAGTGTCTGGGTAGTGTTACTCTGCTTTCATGTATGACTGGCATATACAGTATGCTGAACTATGTGTTCTATATCTTTGAAGTGGGATTTGTTTTAGAATGTAAAAGTTTTAATTTGAAAGTCAAATGGTAAATGTTTACACACTTTCATTGAGAAACTAGAACTGACTCAGCATTAGATAGTAATGGGTACAGTAAGATTTAGTGTAAAGGGGACTTTATAACATCTGATGGCTGTCAGACATCTCCTGTTACTTCTTTGTACTGTTGTCTTGTTACAACTAACATAAGGAGGTTCCTTTCTGGTAGAATAAAGTACATCCAAATAATTACTCAACATGTTACTAATTTTATACATTGTAAAGTATATAAATTGTTTAAGTTCACAGAAAGTTTTGACAAGCATATAAAAGTTTCATAGTCTGGTTCCAGTTATATCTTCTTATTGTATAGTAGCTAATTTCTATTTACTCTGTCTTAGATTAATTAGTATTTTCTTTCTACTTCAAAACAGTTACTAGATCTTAGTACTTTCAGTGTCTTAGGCATATTGCTAGGGATGCAGAAACCAGCAGTGTTAAGTAAGATCCTGAGAGGCTCCATCTTGAACAGGTGGAATCTCTTCTCACGGAACAAGTTCGTGAAGCCCAACATCACAGAAAAGTGGGGATGCATCCTACCCTCACTTATGTGCACGCAGTCGTTTTGTGCGGAGTTAATCCTCCCAGAGATTAGGGACAACTTCCTCTCCTGTAAAAGTGGCACTGGAAAACACCAACTTCAGCAGAGAACTACTAATACCTCCCATAAAATCTTTTTCTCCTTCCAGGTCCATTCTTTCCAAGGATGGAGTCTTATATGTAAAGCTTAGGGCAGGCCAGCTCTCCTACAAAGAGGACCCAATGGGGTGGCAGAGTTTGTTGGCACAGACTGTTGCTAACAGGAACTCCGAAGCCCGGGCTTTCAAGGTAGTGTTGCGTTTCACTAGCATCTGATTGCTGCAGATGGACCATGGTTATCTCTTGCTTTCTTATGCAATACCCATAATAAAATAGGGTTGACCTGCTAGTATTCTGTGTAAGACTTGTGTTTAGTGCCACTTATAAAAAAAACCCACACTACAAGCAAGATTTGGTTTATTTTACTTACTAGTCCCTCAAAGAGAGAATGAATTTGTAAGTTAGCACTAGCGTTTCAGTATGTTGACCAGGTTGGTATCACCTCTTATGGCTCCCCTTGAATCTCTGTCTCTGCTTTGCAGTGTGGGAGATTGACCCCAGGACTTTATGCATGCCAGCATTAAATGTTCTATTACTCAGCTATAACCCAGGCCTGGCCTCATTATGTGATTTCCTTGCCTCGGTCTCCTGAGTACTGGGGTTATAGGCAAACACCACCATGCTTGGCTGTACGCCATTGGGGGGAAACCCATTTTTAAACCACATTTGTTTCTTTAATTTTGATGAAAAGGAAATGATGACAGTTTGAGTCTTGCTTTTCAGTTTATTATTTCCTAGTACTCAGCTACAGTAGTGTTTAAAATGAAAAAATAGTTAAAGCATGAGTTAAAGGCCATTGCTGTGAAAGGTCCAGTGCATATCATATTCTGTATTCTAGAATTCATTTCTGTCATTAAGAATGTGTTCTGGCCGGGCAGTGGTGGTGCACGCCTTTAATCCCAGCACTTGGGAGGCAGAGGCAGGCGGATTTCTTGAGTTCGAGGCCAGCCTGGTATACAGAGTGAGTTCCAGGACAGCCAGGGCTACACAGAGAAACCCTGTCTTGAAAAACCAAAAAAAAAAAAAAAAAAAGGTATATAAAAATTACAGGACAGCTCAGCGTCTTGCCTTCTGGGAGTTCAGGACTAAAATAGGAACCCAAACTGAAGTATTCCATTTTTAGTTTCAAAAAGTAAGTGCTATACCAACGGTTTTTTCCTATTTATTTTATTGTAGTAAAATACACACACAAAAATAAAGTTAGTACCTTAGCTGTTTTTAAATGTGAAATGTTTTTATGTAGCCACCACTAGAACAATTACAACTTGAAAACTTAAGCTGTCTCTATTAACACTAATTTCCTCAACTAGCCCTAGGCAGCTGCCCCTTGTCTTTCTGTGTGTGTGATTCCAGTTCCTCTAAGGACCTCAGACATGAAGGATTATAGTAATCGTTCTGTTTTGGAAGCTCACTTGAGTGAGACTCCTTTTCCTTTACTCTTCTGTAGTATTTGGGGTTTTGTTGTTGTTGTTGTTGTTGTTGTTCTTGTTTCTTTCTTGAGACAGGGTTTCTCTGTGTAGCCCTGGCTGTCCTGGAACTCACTCTTGTAAACCAAGCTGGTCTTGAACTCAGAAATCCGCCTGCCTCTAGTGTTGGAATTAAAGGCGTGCACCAGCAGTGCCTGGCTAAGTATTTGTACTTTTAAGCAGGCTTTTTCGTTAGACAGGGAGGGAGGGAGGAGAGCCTTTTGTGGGTAGTTTATAAAAAAGAAGACATGTTTATTATTAACCTTTTGGTAAATCAACACTTCATATTACCTTCGAAAAAGCGTGTAACTTCCTAACACAACAGGATGACAAAGCTCTAGTTTGTTTTGTCTTGTGGGACCATTCATTGTGTGAAAGGAGGGGTAGAGTTCTTGTAACTACAGGCCTCACCTGTGAGCAGAAAGGGAAGTAATAGTTGGCTATCTCATTTAAAGTGGGCTTTTTCTTTTTAGCCAGAAACAATTTCATCTTTCACTTCTGATCCAGCACTTCTGTCATTTGCTGAATATTTCTGCAAGCCGACTGTGAGCATGGGTCCAGTAAGTATTACATTGTTTGCTGGGCACCAGGATAAGTTTGTTAGTTCTATCAATAGACAACCAAAGTCACCTGTAATATTCATGTCTGCCTTTGAGATTGATGACATCCTTTACATGTGTTAGAGATATTGCTGATAAAACCTGTGCCTTCTGTTGCCACTACCACATCGTCCTCTCTTCCCGGCTCCCTTGTGTATTTGACTCTTGAGAACTCTATTTTCATGGGTGTCATTTACTTCCACCTCTCTGCTGGTGCTATGCTGCCTGTCTGGATCTCACCCCCAGCCGACTGGAGGCTCATCTCTGGTGTTCTTGAAGCTTTCTTGAAGCTTTTTTTAACCCTAGATTGATCATTAATCTACCAGATCACATGCTGCTACCTTGTCCCGGCCCCACACTGCTCCACGATTGGGGGCCAGGTGTTCTGGTCTGCACCCCACGTTTGGGGCCAGATGACCCAGTCCACAGGGGTCACTCAACAGGGTCTAGCAAGAGAGAGAGTGGGGATCGAGGGCAAGAGATGTGAAGAATGGAGACAAGACAGAGAGTCTGTTCAAGTCTCATTTATTAAAAGGAAATCATGGGTATATATGCACTTTACCACGTGCCTTGCCTCCGTGGACAAGCAGGGGAACAGAGCTGAAGACATTTTACCACATACGCCTTGCAGCTGGGGACACTAAACAACAAAACAAGATATGTGAGAAAAACAAGATGTTTATCAGAGTGTGCTCAGCTGTTGTGGGCTGCTTGCAAAACAAGTCTCTTGTCAGGGTATATGGTCCGAGATGGTTGCAAAGATGATTGCAAAGATGATAGCGGCTTTCTGCTAGGAGTCGCTCCCAGCACCACCTCACCATTCTTTCCAGGTTTTCATTGCTGTTGTAACACTGCATGGACTATGACTTTCTAAAGAGGCGACTGTTTACACTGTTTACCATAGAGCTTCAGAATGAGCTATTAGTAGGTGCTACATGGTTGTTTCTTGACTTGATTTTGTGATATGCTTTGATGTGCTACAAAATAATTGTGCTTTTCCATAGAAACAGGAGATTCTGGACCTCTTTTCTTCTATACTTTATGAGTGTGTTGCTCAGGAAACTCCAGAGATGTTGCCTGCCTACATAGCAATGGATCAGGTATGATTCCAAAATTATTTGCATTCTAATGCAGTTGATGGTGTACTTCGGATGACTTGCTACAGTGTGGGAAGTTCCCTGTGTATTCAGTTTTCAGTTTCTTGTTTTGCTTTTAGACAAAAAGCTTCTTATCAAGAAACCATTTCTAGTTGACAGCTCTATGCTGATGCCCAAAGGCTGGACTTGGTGCTAGCAGTAGTGCCCCCTGGAAGGCTACCTTTCTGTCTTGGTTTGAGGAGGGAGAGATCATTTCCTTTTTTGCTGTAGTCTTCCTGTGTTATTTCTTGCCTCCTTTCTTCATAGGAAGACCACAAATGAGTAGCAGGTAAGCTCTATGTGCCCTGGTGTTTGAACGTCCACCTCCTTGGCCAGGTCTACAGGCAGGCAGTTTAGAATCAGGAGCTGGTGATTTAGGGAGATGGGGTTCATGTTGATTCTCTTGATATTTTGTAAGTGCCTAACAGGGACATAATGCCTGAGAGCTTTCCTAAAGTACTGACCTTCTCATCGTGGTTGTTACTAATAGAGTTCTCTCACAGACACACAGTTCTTCAGACCCATGTTTACAGTTAAGCTTAGCCAGTAGTTTTCTAACCTGGCTAAAATTAATCTGGGGAATCTTAAAATGCAGATCTTCAAATTCTGTTCTATACCTTCTAAGTTGGAGTCTGGTGGGCAGAACCCATAGTTTAAAGAATTCTGCAGTAAATATGAAGAGTTTTTAGGTTGGCATTTGGGACTTTGTCTCAAGCCAAAGAACTAATTTGTTTGTTTGTTGTTTTTTTTTCGAGACAGGGTTTCTCTGTATAGCCTTGGCTGTCCTGGAACTCACTCTGTAGACCAGGCTAGCCTCAAACTCAGAAATCCGCCTGCCTCTGCCTCCCAAGTGCTGGGATTAAAGGCGTGCGCCACCACCGCCTGGCCAAAGAACTAATCTTTGATGATAAAAATAATTTTGTGGATAGCTGAGTGGTAAAAACATTTAGGCAAGAAATAATTCTCCAGGCAGGAAAATCACAGTGTGTAGTGTTGTACATTCCAGCAGAAGCACAGTGCCAGAGTGCTGTTACTATGTGGATCGGCTCTCTCAGTTGCAGAGAGTGACCGTGGTGCTGTGCTGGTGCTCTGCCTGCTGCCTCTCGGCATAGCAGCTGAGTAAGGTTTCTTGGTTGCTGGTTAAATGTGCTCTTTTCTTTAAAAACTTTGGGTACCCTCGCCCTTCCACCATCTAGAACAGTCTCATAGATGACTGTCTCCCCTGGTGGTAGCCATGGTACCTTTATTGGTGATTCTTAGCATCAGTGTGATCAGTGATTAGGCCTCACTGGGATTCCTGTCTGTCCCTGCTGTGTCACTCACTGTGCCTCAACTTCTTGCCCAGTGTGTGTGTTATTATTCATGGTTGCTGAGCCGAGAATGAACTTGACATTTGTTGCTTTTACTTGGAAATTGCCCTCATGTTGAAGAGAGTGAGCTATACTGGGGAGGGACCCCATGAATCTCCGTCGCCCCTTGCTGATCTTGTCAGCCATATTGGAACAGACCCTGAAGACAACATGATTATCTTACCATTTCATTAAACAGACTGTTCTTTTTGTTTCTTCTCACAGGCTCTGAGAAGTCTTAAAAAGAGAGACATGTCAGACACATCTGATCTTTGGCAGATAAAGTTGATACTAGAGTTTTTTGGTTCACGAAGCCACCAGGAAAGGCAGCAGACCTATCCTAAGCGAGGGCTCTTTATAAACTCGGAGTTCCTACCTGTGGTGAAGTGCACTGTTGATGCCACCCTCGACCAGTGGCTACAAGGTATGGTGGCACTGCGTCCTTGTGCTTGAAGGGTAACTCACCTGAGGCTTCTTAACAGTTTCCATTGGCAAACAAGGTAAACCTGGGCATAATCTATAACTTGATTTTGAGGAGTCAAAGTCTGGTTATGTACTTGAATGTCTTTAGAAGAGAAAATACACTTACCTGCTCTAGGGAAGGACGTACTGACGAGTCAGTGCTATCCTTGAGCATCCTGTGGCCCTGGCTCTCTCCAGGGGAAGTGCTAACTTGAGAAAGAAGGCAGCTATCGAGTTCCTCATGCTGACGCACACGAGGGATGCGGTTGTGGGAATACATTTTATGCCACTTGTACCTGAGGTTGACTTTCTGCAGTCAGCACCTGGATCTTTATATTCCTTTCAGTTTATTCAGGTCCTTGGACCAAGAATCTGATGGTGATCTGCTTTCAGTACACACAAACCCTAGTCATGGTTGTAACAGTTCTAGCTTCGGTATTTAAGCTGTCCTGCCTTGATGCTGAGAAATAAGTTTCTGACAAACAGTCAGACTGCGAAGAGGCTTGTGAAGAGCAAATGAAGGACACAGTTATGTGTAACTTTGAAATGTTTTTGCTAGACATTTAAATCCCCCCCTTTGTGAAAATGTCATATAATAAATGTCAGTGTTTTCTTTCCATTGGGTTTGGTATTTCAATACCTGTAGAAGGCCTTTGCTATTGAGAAGTATCCCATTGAGTCTTAGCAAATTTTCTGATGGCAAGCATCTTAGAATATAAAAACTATTTGGCAGTGACAGGCAGTCTTAGAATAGTGACCTAGTTGGTTTGGGTTCTTCAAGACACTTGGTGAATTCAGTTTTCTAGATATCTTTATCTCTTTTATTTATTTGTGCTCTCAAATTTTCTTTTTTGGTTCAAATGTCTTATGTCTGTAACAGAAGACTGAACTGAAATAATGAGGCCAGCGGTGGTAAGCTCAGATTACTAGAGGTACACAGTTAAGACTCATTAATGGCTGGACCTTCAGCTTTTACCCCTGAAGTTCCATTTGCTGTCCTCACTTGTCCCCTTGTGGTACTATAAAGCAATCAACAATCTTTTCCTCCAGATTTTCCTGAGGCCCAGAGAAAGAAAGGAGATGTTTTTAGGAACTATGGCATGAAGATGGGGTCACCCCTATCCCACAAGCAAATGTGTTGAGCATTTTGATTGTGACCCAAGCTGCATCTCACACTATTCCTCAGTCACTTGTCCTCAGCTGACCACTGTGTCCAAGGATAGGACTGCCTTGGTTGTTCTAGGCTAGTATTCTCAAAGCATGGTTCCTGAGCAGCAGCAGTGCTTGCTTGCACTATGTTACATGTGCATTTTTCTGCCTGTACTCCAGACCTTCCACACCAGAAATGTGAGCTGTGTTAAACTTTCAGAAGCATTCTGATAGGAAGTGGTCATCTCCTGCTAAGAATAAATAGATTCTAGTCCTGGGTTGAAATCAGTCTCCTTGAATATTACACTGGAAGAAAAGATTTGACAGTGGGTATCTGTTGTCCTGTAATTACCTGTGTTTGAGTGTATTTCCTCGCTTCTTCAGCACAGTAAACTGGGTAAACAGCTCAGGCTCCCCTAACGTCTGTACTTGTGCAGCACCGCCTGGTTTGTGCCAAGGTCTGTTTATGCACTTGATGAAAAAGTAGCAAAAGTAATTATTCCCATCTCTCTCCTCTCTGTTCCTCATCTATTCAATTCCTTTTGTGTCCTCTCACAGCTGGAGGGGATGTGTGTGTGCATGCCTACCTTACTGGGCAGCCTGTTGAGAAGTCTCAGCTAAGCATGCTGGCCTGCTTCCTTGTCTACCACTCTGTGCCAGCACCACGACACTTGCCACCCCTGGGACTGGAAGGTAACCCCGTCTTGGCCTCTTTTCAGTATTTTTTCCTCATTAGTGTCTAGTTAGGGAGAAATGCTTGTCAGTCACCTTCTCTAATGCAGTGTTCAGCTTTGTTCATGATTGTGTTTTTTGGGAGTGCTCTCTGAAAGTAGAACAAACCATATACGTTTACCTCTGTAAACAGATGTTTCTAGAGTCGACTATAAATTAAATGTGTATGTTATTCCATATATGAATGACATCTCTCTATATACTTAAGTTATTAGGATCGAACTCAAAGTCTTGGCATGGTGGTCAAATAGTCTACCACTGAGCTGTATTTACAGAACTTACTTTATTTTTCTTATAACTTTGTAAGGTTTCCCAATTTTTAAAAGGTTTATGTAATCACAGTCTCTGTTACCCTAAAACTTCAAAGCTATTGATTGAATGCTATGTCCATTATGGAATCAGGCACTAAGTTTGTCTGTAAAACAACCTGATTTATTTATGTCACATTTAAATTGCTACCCTTTAATTAAGAGTAGAAAAATATTTTTTTTTAGAAGGAGAAGATTGCTCTTTTAATGTGTGGTCACTTTTAGATTAATGGCATTTTTGTTTATGTGATTTAGGAAACCTCAGAGAAAAATGTAGTATAAACAGACCTAGTTATGGCTATGAGGAATTGCTTATATTTTGTGGCCTTTTCCATGGAAACAAATACAAAAGTTAGTCAAATGCATAAGATAGCAGTTAAAGGTTTGGAATTGTTTGGGAGTTTCTCGACTATGGTAGGGAGAGGGAACCCATATATTGAGTTGTGGGAGAGATGTGAGGGTATAGAGAGACCAAGGGAGCCAGAGTTTGCAAAATGTATATCAGAGAGGAACGGATGCAGAGAGTACTGGAGGGAACTTCTGACTTTAGAAGTTACTGGCCAAAAAATAGCATATAAAGGAATTCCCTGGAGGGAAGAGCTTGCAAGTGGACTAGAAGATCCCTGCCAGTTGTTTACTAGTGCCTGACCCACCGCTTCTTAGTAGAATTTAGGAGCCTCAGTTATAGGAAGTAAATTACCTCTGGACTATACAGTGTTGTGGTCACACCTTACAAATCTCAAAGAATCAACATAAATTGTGATTTTTTTTATCATAAAATATGATCTATGAGCATAATTGCATGTATATTTTCTTGAAATTTAACTGTACCCAGATCAAAGCCATAAAGAACATGAAGTACCCAGCAATGAAAATGAAGTGGGTGAAATTCAGTATGTGGCATACAATGAAAACTGTTTCCCCACCTCCCAAGGGCATAGTAGCCCACACCTATAATTTAAGCACTTGGAAATCACAAGTTCTCTGGAGGGGAAAGAGGTCAAGGCCATCCTTGGGTGTAGAGTGAGGTAGGAGCTGGCCTTGGCCCACACCGGACCCTGTCTCAGCAAAAGATAACAGTAACAGCAACTGCTGTTCACAGGCACACAAGCTGCCGAGCTAATGCGCCCAGGCCCAGGCTGGCCGGCAGTTACATGTGTGGTACCTCAGGTTGCTTCTGCATTCCTCGTTGTTGTTCATACTTTGCCACAAGCCACATAGCTGTCTCTCCCTGGTGTCTAGCTGGGCAGAATTCTTGTCTACCTTTTTCCTTTCTATTTTTTTTCTTTGCTCCCCACCCTGTTCTTACTCAAATACGAAAGTAAAAACTGAAGAATGGTAAAAAGTAAAACAAAAACAACAGCCAACATGCAGAGAAACAGGAAGGAATATAACTCGAGCTGCTGGGATATGGGGTTGGAAGGAAAGGATGAAGATGCTTAGAAGACTCTTTGGTGATGCCCATGCTTCCCCCAGAGGCTGTGGCTCTAGATCTGGATAGACAAACAGAATCATTTGGGTAGTGTCCAAAACCCTGGATGTCCAGGCCTCACTCCCAGTGAGTTATGTGTAATCTGTGGGACCAAGAGAAAGAGGCAGTAGATCAACTCTCAGTCTACAGTCTGTGGAGGTTGGTTGGTTGTAAAAGATCAAAAATCAAGTATTAAAATCAGTTTTCAAAATCACTTATAGTAATTGAGGTTAATTGAGTTTAATGTACACAAATAAATTTTCACAGTGGTTAATTTCTTTTTTTTTTTTTTTTTTTTTT
>JANHMN010000002.1:191863730-191892697 GCA_030674055.1 Rhabdomys pumilio | reverse complement strand
AGCTAATTTCTAAAGTACAGAATGGATAAATTTAAATTCTTAAATTGTAAGAAATTAAAAATTCAGGGATTGCCACTGGGGTGCTTTTGTCTAGAAGGAAGACCTGTGTGCTGAGCTTGGGAGGGCTGTGTGGCTGAGGCTGTGCAGTGATGTATCTTTCTGCATCTCTGTCTCTTCAGGGAGCACAAGCTTTGCTGAACTCCTCTACAGGTTCAGACACCTGAAGATGCCAGTCCGAGCTTTGCTAAGACTGGCTCCTGTGCTGCTTGGGAATCCACAGCCGATGGTCATGTGACCAGTGCTGGCGTAAACCCACCCCCAAAACCGACTGCAGCACAGAATCCTGATGGCAGCAAAGTTAAGGAAGCATTTCTATTTTATGACCAATGGATCTCAGATGCATACACCTCACTGTGTTTAAAATCCATGTTGAAAATATCACAGATAATGCTGGTGCTGTCCACCTGTCATGATGTATAAAACGTCAGTTAAAACTCACTTTTGTAAATAAAGATTTTTGGTTTGTTTTCAAAACTATTGATGATTGCTTTGGACTTCAGAGAATATATCGACAGGCTGAGTTTTGAAGCCTTTAAACTTTAGTGGTTTGGGTTCTGTACTGAAGTGCAGGGCTTAAAAAGCCACGTCGTGAGAGTGGACTTCCTGCTACCATGGGAGAGTTTCTGTGTTGTCTGTTACATAACAGTTATCTTCTCTACAACGAGTCAAGTCTGTCCTTCCGGTGGTGGATGATATCATTACTGCAAGCAGATTTCTCCTTGAATGAAGACTTGCTCAGCACGGGGTACTGAACTACGCCCAAGCCCTGACCTTGATGCAACTGTGTAGGCTGCAGCTCCTTGGAGGTAACCAAGGCTAAAGGATACTCTAAGGGTGAATCTCTATTTGGTAGAATTGATGGCCTGTTCAGAAGAGGAGAGGAGATGTTTTTCTCTCTGTACCATGTGAGAGCCATGCACAGCTGCTCACAAGCCAAGAAGATTCCCTTGTGAGGAACCAGTCAGATAGTCTTGGACTTCAGCACCTAGAAGTATAAGAAATAAATTCTGATTCTTAAGCCATCTTGTCTATGGTACTTGGTTTTCGTAGCCTGTGCAGGCTAGTACATGACACCTGCTCAAAATACCTAAAATACAAAATTACCCCTACAGAGAGTATTAAGAAAATATTTTTAAATACAGAAGTCAGTCTATCTGAACTAAAAGATCTGAAAAGTGCTTTTGTATTCTGAGTTTCAGGACAGCTCATGATGCCCCATGTGACAGGAAGAATGCTCCTTCCACTCCATTCCAACCTGTGCTCATAGCTTTCTCTCAGACCAGTGGGACTGTGAACAAGTAGGAGCTGCAAAATGCCTACTTACTGATTTCCCACTTGTTTCTAAAAAGCCAATAGAAATTGCCCCACTGGGATTTGGTAATGTCCATCTGCCTGTCTGCCTGTCTGCCTGTCTGCCTGCCTGCCTGCAGCAAGGTAATTCTTAGATTAAGGATTACAATTAAATGGCAGGTGGTGATGGACATTCAATTTGCATCAATATTGAACCCACCATCCAAGTTATTTTTCACTCTCAATTGTTAATGGCTGCCATGGGAGGACTTGAAAGAGAGGACTGAATACAATTGAGACAGCCTTGATGGGCCTGTGGCCAGCTGGACGGGCACCAAGAAGAGATTCTAGTGCTCTCGAGTCAGCATGTTAGGATCATCAGATAAACTACTATATTTACTAGTCTCCAATCCAACCTGTGGGAACCAGTCTTGGCCTACACAGCAGCCAGCCTCCTGGGAACCACGTCAAGGGGAGAACAGAGAAACGCCTTAAGTGTTCTAGTATCAAAAGTGATACTTGTGACTTCAAGGGAAGGCTGATTATCCGGGACATTGCTTCACTTCCAATACATGTGGAACGGACACAAGGGGCAGCTGTTTTGAGTGTAGTACTGTCCAGACAATTGAGCGGTGTGCTTAGATTCTTGCTCCAAAGGGTACTGCTGTCTGTGCTCTTTCCTCAAGGTGTGACGTGGGAGCGAAGGCGAACTGAGCTCAGGTGGCAAACTTGAGCTACACTGCTCCATCATAGATCTCACCATTCTGGGCTCTACCCAGTCTGCTACACCCAACCGTTCTCTGGTCAGCTGCTGCCTGCATGGATTTTGAGTCCAAGAGAATTAGAAACAACTCCTCAGTGTGAACTGAAAGCATTTAGCTTTGTCAGAGCTTATTGACATGTTGCAAAGCAGTCAAGCATCTTTGCAAACACATGGGCTCTTGTGTGCTTTCTTGATGTTTCTCCCATTGACTTAGTCTATTACTGTTGATGACATTATATAGAGCATCTTATTTAAGCTTTTGTCTTTTAGCTAAAAACACTTCTTTGGTAAACTTTTAATACTGCACTCTTTTTCCTTTAGAATATTTTGGAATGTACTTTTAAGACTTTTTTTCCCCCTTGAAACATTCATATCAGAATTTTAAAACAGGAAGTTCATAATAAATTTAGTAAGATTTATAAGCACCTGCCAGATCTTAATTCCTGTTCTTTTATACTCCAATGCTTAGCTGAGCTTTTCTCTGTAGCTAATGGACATCTCAAGTCTCTGCCTTGTGAGGCTGCAGACCATGTGTTTTAAGAACTCAGGACATGTTGGGTCATGATGTCATGGTCACCCCATAGGTGGAGGGTGGGTACCTAAAACAAGGACAAAAGCCAGAAGCTACTGTTACATGGTAATTTCCTTCTGATTGAAGCATCCTTCCAGGAAGAAGGGGAAGGGGACACTCAAGACACTAAACAAACATCACATGTCTTGGAAAGCTGAAGCTTAAGAGCCACAAAGTGCTTCCCCAAGGTTGTAGTAATGGAACTCTGTATGGGAACAGGACAGAAAGGGACAGAGGAGGCCTGGCTGCCTGGGAGAGGAGATTCCCTGACTAGTCAAGCAGCCTGCAAGTTATGTAGAGTTGTTACCCATGTTGAAGTGGGCTTTGGTAATATAGCTGCTTTTGAGTCATTTCTGCTCCTGGAACAACACAAACCCCTACTCTTAAAAGTGACCCCAATAAACTTATTAAATTGCTAAGTTGGACTTTGGCAATGTCATTACTTTGATATGTCATTGATTCTCTAACTGATGTGTGGGTGCATGTGTGTACAGAGAAAACCTGTGTACTGTATGGATGCAATACCTGTCAGTTAAAGCTGATTGGCCTGTAGCTGAGGCAGGAAATAGAAGGTGGGACATTCTAGGCCTGAGGCTGGCTGTGGAGGAGCTGACCCACAGAGAGAAGAGAATAGTTGCTTGCAAGTTGTTATTCAGGAGTTTGGGGCCAGGAGGAAAACTTGGTTTTTACAGGTGACACTCAACATATAAGGCATGAAGTCCAAACCTTTTAATTTCATATTCAGTTAATTAGACAGAGTCCTGGATGGAAAGTGGAGAACAAGCAGCCCTGCTGTGCTACAGAGCATTTGAGGCCTGTGAGCATGCAGTTTCTCAGACCAAAAGAGCTAGCCTGCCTGCTGCGGTTGAAAGAGACAAAGGAGCACTTTTAAGGTTACAACACTTGCTAGATTTTTGGCACACATGTTTCTGTGGGCCAAAGAAGACCTCTCCCTCACGGCAGCTGGTGGGACCTGCCGGGGAAACAGCTGCAGCAGGCCACAGGAAAAGGGTCAGTCATCCAGATAATGCAGCCAGGATTCAGAGGTTCAAAACACAGTCCTTGGTGAAACCCTGAGGGCACAAGGCAGGTGCACACTTTCCAGAGTGGGGAAAGGTCACAGCAGGTATTTGTGTGAATATCTGCTGCAGGTGCAGGACTGCTAGGGCCCAAAGACAGAAACAGATCCCATTCGCCTTTCCCTGTAAACCTAGGATCCAGGAACCACTGCAGTATCCTGAGTTGAACAGCAGAGAGAGACAAAGGAATCTGAGCAGTGAAACTTGAGAAACGTAAAAAAATGTATTTTAATACTAAAAAGGAACTGGATATTAAAATTCACATATACATATAAGTAAAAATTGATACATTTAAAGATATAAGGCATATAAAGATGAGAGACACAGTAACAGGTTTTGGAGTTTGTCTAATGCTCTTTAAAAAGATTCCAAGATAGAAGAGAGATCATATTACTTATTATGACATAACATTAATAATCCTCAATTTTAACCTTAATAATCGTTTTGGCTTTCCATGTCCTCTCAAAGGATAAAACTTTAGAAAGAAAATCACAGAATTTTACAGATCAGACTGACTGATGTGTGTTTTGAACCTGTGTTCCTGCTCCATGACCTGGATGACTGATGCCTCGCCCTGCAGCCTGTTTCCCAGGCAGGTCCCCCAGCTGCACTGAGGTGAGGGGTGGTCTTCTAGAGTATCAGAGATGAGACAAAATGAGAGAAATACATTTTGGAAGCAAGCTTTAGAGTAAATTTACAAAAACATAGATCAGACTGAGGAAAATGCTAAAATATCAGGTAAAACAGAGAAAATGCCATTTGAAAACAAACTTTAGAAGAAAAATTAGGTTTATAAAAAAGATACAAAGATGATAATGATCCAGGAAAAGGAAAAGAGTGAAAAATGGAGACAAGTCTTAGAAGAAAATTTACAAAAAGTTCTTTAAAAAACTGAGGTAGATAATAAGATAGGGACAGAGGAAGGCTAGAACATATAACACCGCCTTGTAACAAGACTGCAGGGCAGTCTGTCTGTTAAGAAACCTAAAATGACTTTCCCAACCTTGGTAAAGGAATTAGCAGATGAGGGAAGAATTCAAATGGTAACCTCTAGAGAGGAACAGGATTTCAAAAAGGGTTAAGGAAGCAGTAAACAAATTACGGCGTACACTCACCATGCGTCAGACACTTAAACTGGGCCACACAGAATCACGTAACTCTGAAAGAGAGATGTGATGACAGCCATCCTAACATGGTGGAAAGTTGAGGCCTCGATCATGGAGCAACGAAATGGGACTAGAGGCATTGATACTGTCAAGGATCACTGACTGGTTGAAGGTCCATATTTTGAACTGAGAGTACAGATACCCTTGATTGCTGTTCTAGAACAATGTCAGACAATAGCCTTAAATGCTTGGGACAAGATTGAACAACGGGGATGAGCTGAATCATTTACAAAGATAATCCAGGATTCAAATGAATCTTTCACTGAGTTTTTACAAAGATTACAGCTCTGAGTAGAGTGATATCAGATCCAACTGCTAAAGAAAGTTTAACTGAATCTGTAGCTTTTGAGAATGCTAATGCTGAGTGCAAAAGGGCCATTAGACCTTTAAGAGCAAGATCTGCATTCTTTATGAATGGAATAAGACTACTGCAGACAAAGAAGCAAATTCTCACAATTTGGTTATAGTTAGGCAAACATTTACAGGAGATTTAAAAACACAAAATGTCCATTATTGTAGCTGTGAAAGATCGTGTCATTCCCTAAAGGACTATGAATAAACAGTTCTTAAGGAAAAACTCTTCTGTAATAGCAACAATTCAGGGAAAAGGTTTCCTGGAAAGTGTAGATGATGTGGAAGGAACAGTCATGTGGCTCATGAATCTAGGTCATCCAAGGATATCCAAGGCAATTCCTTAATTTCAGGAAACTGACTAAAGTGCTTTGCTTAAGGCCCAACAAAAGACATGAGCCATTCGTTCCCTAACCACCAAGGAAAGATTATTCTGAAAAACAATTAGATAATTCAAAGCCTGATAAGACAAACAGCTGCTCAAGGCTTAAACCACTTAACGAAGATAGAGCAGCTCCTAGGGAATTCTAAAGATGAAAACAAAACAAACCACCCTCCATATTTGAAACTACAATATAAGATGGGAGCTCAAAGTTAAAATTACTGCTGGATGCCACTGAGATTGAAGAATTAATGGATATTGAAGCAGATGTAACAATTTCCCAAGATTCCTGGAATTCAACTTGGGTACTTCAAAAAGTATCTACACAGCTTCTAGGGATTGGGACATTGTCTCAGGTAAAACAAAGTCTAAAATGGATTAAATGTATGGGACCAGAAGATCAAATAGAAAGGTTAAAGCCATATGTGTCAGATATAGCTGGGAAGTTAAAGGAAAGAGATTTATTGCAACAATGGGAAATACAGATGAACTCTGCTCCAACTTTAAAGACAGGCTGTGAGGGAGGAGATGTTTCTGATAAAGAGATTAAAAGATTGAAGACAGTTACCCACTGTCCAACCTTTCCATAAGCAGGATACAGTAGAAGCTGATGTATGTATGGGGAAGCCACTGCTGATAAAAACACCAGCTGCCCTACTGCTACACTGGCAAACAGGCAAACCTATAAGGATAATAAAACAGTGGCCTATGACACAAAAAAAGTTACAGGCACTAGAACAGCTAGCCCAAGAGCAGCTGCAAGCTCAACATACAGAAGAGAATTCCATCACCCTTGGAATTCTCAGATATTTGCTGTTAAAAGAAATCTGGCAAATGGAAGATGTTGACAGATCTGAGAGCAATTAAGAAAATCACTCAGCCTCATTACAGCCTGGAATCCCATTACCTTCCGTGTTACCTAAGAAATGGCCTATTATAGTGATTGATTTTAAAGATTGCTTTTCCACAATCCCTTTTACATAAATACGGTATGGAAAGGTTTGCTTTCTCAGTACCTACTTTTAATAGACATTGTCCAGTAAAGAGGTATTATTGGAAAGTCTTTGGAAAACCACAAGGAACGTTAAATAGCCCTACTTGATGCCTATACTTTGTACAGCAGCCATAAGAAATAATACCTCTTTATTGGACAGCATCTATTAAAAGTTTTAAAAATGTATGCGTGTGAAGGTACATGTGTACCACAGAATTCCCACTTGTTCATGTACTTAAGTGCTTCTTTGAATGTATGTCCATGTACCACATGCTTGCAGTGCCCCCAGAAGCCAGAAGAGAGCATCGGATCCCCTGAGACTAGATTTACAGATTGTGTGCTTCCAGGTAAATGCTAAGGATTGAACTCAGTTTCTCTGCAAGAACAGGCAATTCTCATAATGGCCATCTCTTCAAATCCAAGGGAAAACTTTTGAGAGTGGGCCTTTACCTTCTTTCTTGTTGGGGCATGGTCTTTCTTATTTCTGTTGTGTAGCATACTCTAGGGATCAATTCACATCAGATTTGCCAGTCAAGTGCTCTTCCCCTCCCCGCCCCACCTCACTGGCTCCATTGAATCACCCTTAGTGCCTGGCGTTGTTTTTAGTACTTTGGTATGATCTTTCAAACAGTGAAGAGCTAGATTTTGCTTTGCGAGTCAGAGTCCTTTTTAGTAAAACATATTTATTAATACAAATAATGTAACCAAACTACCATTAAGTAAGACAACAGAACCAAAACATAACAGAATTATCTCAAATAATATACCCATGTGATATAACACTCCTCAGCTATATGGTACGTGTGTGCTATTTACTTTTTTATTTTAAATTTCTATTAGATCTGCTTTCTTTGCTCTTTTGATACCTATCGAATGCTTTGCACTTAGGATGGCTCCACTTCTCCAGGCCCTGTTTCCTGTCCCTTGTTTTCCAACCTTTTGTTTCCAGTGTTGGTGGTATTCTCACCCTTGCCTTTACCTCTTTTCCTCCTCCTGGGTCCTGATGGCTGCTTTTAAGTCATTAGGGTGTGCAAGTTGCATATTAAGTCACTCCTGTACCTACTTTGATTTCAGCCTCACATCTACATTATAATGCCTAGTATCTCAGGGCTTCATCTCAGATTTCCCCACAAATTCCTTCCTTGGATAATCTGGTAGACTGTGCAGAAATGTCTCTGAAGACAGCTTCCCCCAGGAATGTCAGCTCAGAAAGCCCCTTCATCTCCTGATGTAAGACTCCATGCCTCCAGACTGAGTTGTTCCTTCCCCTTCTCAGTTGTCTCTTCCCTCTGCCCTGCTCTTGCCATCTCTTTACCTTCTTCTTCAGTTGTCTAGGACTCTCAAGCTTCCCCTATATATAATCTTCTTCTTCCCATCCTTGGTCTCCAAAGGTACTGCTGTCCTTGAGTGTCCTCCCAAATTGTTGTGAGATCTTGCCCTGGATATTCAGGGGACAGGGATATTTGTAGGCTGATACCCATTTGAAGGCAGAGGACAGTGATTCCTTGGCTGAGGGCTGCTTGTATTCACTGGATTTTCCATTCTATATCTTGAGGAGGGCTGGAGGTGGGTTGTTGCTATTGTACAGATACTGGATCCCAAGGATAAGACAATGGCTTCTTGGCAGGGAAGAGGGTAGCAAGGGTAGGCAAGAAGTAGACAAAGGAAAAGTACAAGGAAAGTTTTAAACATTACATACATGCTACATGGAAGAAAAAAATCTGGGAGATCAGTGGTCACTCACCTGTCTATGAAGGACAAACCCTAGGGGCCCCGAATACTATAGCATTTGGAATTTAAAGATTCCACTGTGATTGTTTTTGACACTCCCATAAAACCCCCAATGTTAATTTTTGGCCAGCTAGCTGACTGGTGAAGACAAGGTTCCTGCTTTCCTCTCTCCCTTCTTTAATTGTCCAGGGTCAAAATAGACTGACACACTGCAATATACAGGCTATCTAGTGGGTTGTTTTAGCACAAATGTATGCCAGGACAAAGAGACCCTTAAGCATTTCATTAGAGTTCTCTCTCCACTTCGAGTAAATCCAAACAGGAAGGGAAATTTCAACCAAAGAAGGTGCGCCTTGGAGTATGATGTCACACAGGGTTGTTTCTGTGCTCTATAGCGGTTTTCTTCCTCACAGAATTCCTGCTTGTTCGCTGTTTTGTTTCTTGCAATCTCACTGTTTTCAGAAATGAGTGATATGAGGACTTCATTTGCCCATGGAAATGTGTGACCTGATCATGGTCTTCACAGGCGTAGCTCACAGAACCTTCTCTCATGTGGGAGCAAAACATACAAAACCCAGGAGCAGAGGTTGGAATTTCTCTTCACCCAAGAACCACACAATGAAGAATGAATTTCTCTTCTCCAGAGTGGATTCCTCCAGTGTTTTTTACTAAGGCATATTTTTAAATGTCACCTGAGCTCAAATTGGATTTGTTACCTAGACAACATGTTTCTGCAAGTTAAAAAAAAAACAAAAACAAAAAACAGACATACACATACACCCCAAAAAAGGACATGCACATTGAAACCTTGTGCCATGGATTGCATGGTCCTGTGATACAATGCAGCTCGAGAATTATTGTTTAAACACTTTCTGTACCTCAGTAATGCTCATGTGCTCTCATGATCTCCCATCTCCAGATCTGAGAGGGAAGTGAGGTGAGTCCAGGAGGATGGTACCATCCTTGTTCTTCCCTGGGCGGGACTCTGTCTACTTATTCTCCTGACTGAACCTCTTCTTCATACTGCTCTGGCGTGACCCAGGCTTGGAAGAACTCTTCTGCAGCCTCAGGGAGTCCTTGTACAAGTCTTGCCAGGTGTCTCTGCCCAGCAAGAATGGAAAGATATGATCCCTTAGGTATGGGGTCGTTCTCTTCCATTCACAGGTGATGTAGCTGCCACAGGGAGGGGGAAGGCATGTCTCTGACCATGGCTCCTAGATCAAGGCAGGGCAGTTGAGAGAAGTCGCAGTGGGGGAAGTACAGGTCTAAGAGACGACATAGGTACAGGGGAACAGTATCTCCAGAGTGACCCGAGTCCACAGGGACCCCAAGGCATTCTCAGCACTAGGTCCGTGTGCCCAAGTGGTACTCAGCCTTGGATAAGGGAAGTCCTCTCTCACAGTGGTGTCTTCCTTCAGGTAGCTCCGTCTGTAGAGGGCTACTGGCAATTACCGGCATGTCCATCCATGACCTCAAGTCCTGTCTCCCCTTACCACTTGGCCACTTGAAGATTTCAGTTGTATGTTGAGTCACCACTTGGCACACACAGAAGGATCCTGATGGAGTGATGGAAGCTGTGTGAGTTGGGGTTTGGACAGATTGAGAACTGGTCCTCAGGAGATGCTCACAGGGCCAGGAAGAAGTGGATCCTGTTGTAGAGATGCCCAGGCAGCCCAAATAGGACGAAGTATTCCACCACCATGGACAGCAGGTACTCTGAGCAGACTGCTAATAAGGGGTGGAGAATGAGCAGCGGACATGGCACAAAATATATCTCAATGGACCCTGGGACCTTCCCTATCCCTTTGCCATGTCAGCAATTTCACACATAAAGAGACTTGCTGAGAGGTCTAGAAGCCTTGTGACTGTGAAGGAGTTCAGGGACAGTACAGCTGGGCAGTGTGACCTTCCAGCAGATCCATTACAGGACATTTCCTTTTCTCCTTCTCTAGGAATTACTCCTTAGACCCATCCTCCTTCCTCTCAGTCACCTTGAGGAAAATGTCAGCTGCTAAGATGCTCTAAATCACAGCATCCTATGCAGAGGAAGGAGAGTAAGGAAGGCTGAAGGCTCTAACTGGGAGCTTAGTGGCCACATGTGGGCTTTCCTCTCCATGGATTCTTTGGCAGGTAAGAGTGGCAGCTGTGTCTTGGGTGAAGCAGCCACCTTTGTGCAGGAGGCCCTCAGCCCAGTATCACAAACCGTGCTTGCTTCTCTCATTGACACACACGTTGAGTGTTAATCTGTTAAATGTCATTGTTGTAAATTCTTTAAGGTGGTAAAGGGTGGGATTTGGTCTGTTTCTTTGCAGTTCTCAATGTTTAATAACTTCCTCTACTTAAGAACCTGGTGTTTGTCCTTCTGACTTGATGGTACCACATTCTGTCAATTCACCACATGATCGTGCATGGCTCCTCTCTTTTTATGTGCTGACGGATGTTTTGGCAAGGATGGAGCATTCTTGGCCCACTGCTCACAGTATCCTCCCCTCGCTGCTTTCTTGCATCTTCTCACTGCCTGCATTAATGACCGTTTTCCTCTGCACAGAAGCTCCTCACTTTAGAGTTGTTTTCTAGAGGCATGGATTTTATGTGAAGCCCGGAGAAGTGGGGTCTTCACCTGCCTTCAGTGCTGTACTGAGGGGAACAACGAATGGGTCTGCCTGTGGAGTTCCATCCCCTGAAGTATGTTCCACACTCCACATGCTCCTCTTCTGCCTCCTGGAGAAGAACTTTAGCTCTGAAGCAGCCTCAATGGTGACTTCAGAGGCCTGCAGGCCACTCTCCTGGAAAGCTGCAGAAACAAAACCCTATAAGTATGTACTTCCTGGCTACTACTCTGAAACTTAGACATCACTTCATAAGGACAAGGTGACAAGAAGTCACTCAGCTATCACTGGGCCTTCAGGAACAAGCAAGTTCAGGAGTGATAGAGTATGCATACCTCCCTTGACATCCACCAACTTGCTTTGCCTCTGGCCCTCTTCCTCTTGGTTCTCTCCTCAGGGACAGCCTGTGCAGGAGAATCACTAGAGCTGGCCTGAGGAGCTGCAGGGAGAGAAGACCCCACATGACCATGGGAGAGCCCCACCTGGGCAAAGGCTTCTACTTTGTAAAACATGGTGAGGAATTCTCATGTGAATTCTGAGGACATGAAAGGATGGTCAGTGTCTCCCTAACCACCCCACCCTACACACACTGCATATCTACAAAAGAGGCCAGGGTTAGTTACTATATACTATTTTTTGTCAAGTATATGCTGCTCTCTGGTTCTGCTTTCCATGGATGATTCTGGCTGCAGGATGCCTCCGTGGAGAGGCATGCACAAATGAACTTGTGGGCTTCTCCCTGTTGTAACTGCAAAGGTGAACAAGGGATTCTCCTCCCGGCATAGCAGGATGCCCCTTGCAGTGCCCCTCTAGAACTTGACTTTAAAAGTTGAGTTGGTGGCGAGAGGGAGCATGGTTTCTACCCCTCATTCACCTGGACGCCGATGGTGAAGAGGACTAGGAGCACGCCTTCCACGGCACTTGCTTCCTCCAACCCTTCTTTGTTGGCTCTCGTGCTTTGGAGCCATCTCTGAGGCAACTGGTGTGGACATAGAGGAATCCTGTCTTCTCTTGGTCATTTCAGAAGAGCTAAGGGACTCAGCCTGATTCTAACCAGGCTATTTCTTTCTGCTTCTTAGAGAAAGAATAATATAGTAATAGTTACAGTCTTCCTCCCTCCCTTTTGGAAGTGTTGGGAATCTAACGTAGGGACTGATGCATGCTGAGGAAGTGCTCTACTACTGTACCCCAGTAGTTCCTGATCCCTCACTGAACTTTAGATGTTACTTTGTACAGGAAGAATACCTCACTTAGAGGTATTCTTCATTATGTATACATTTATTTTTATTATTCATATTACTTATAATGTCCAGCAAGAACTTCAATTCACCTGGTTTACAGGTGAGAAGATGATTATACATTGTGTAAAACATGCCTAGGGTATGGACCTTGACTATGCCAGGCCAGAAACCAAATTACTATATACCATTGTTTGCCACACATAGGCTGTCCTCTGGTGTCTCTTTTCTGGATTATTCTGCCAGATTTGGTCCAGAACTCATGTGTGCTGCTGAGTGTCAGTTATATTTCCAAATAGGGCCAGACCACCCAACCTCTGTGCTGGGTGTCTTACCATTTCTGTTTCCATCTCTTTATGAACTAGAACAAATCCACGTGTAATTAAGTCTCACTCCAAAACAGGATCCTGGTGACACAGCCACCTGCCACGTGACTCCCTCTCAAGGCAGTCATGGTGGACAAGGTCCCTGTTGACCATCCTCCCTGCTTTCTCTTTATTTTTGCTCTTTTGCTCATATTTTATTCTTTGTTTCCTCTAACCCCAAACCTGTTTCCATTCTCACTGTATCACCAGTCGTCCATCCAGAGACTCTAACAGATCCCTGACACACCCCAAGGTCTCTGAAGGAACACAGCTGAGCACCTGACATTCAGCCTAGCACAGCAGTGGGGTGACACTCACCCATGTGAGCACCTGCTCTGCTCTCTAGATCTAGGCCTTCCAGGCACACTCAGAGCTTACCTAGAGTTCAGTCTCACCGTGATGAGTGTGCAGATGGTAACTAAGTGAGCTCAAACATTCTGAAGGCACTGACTGAAAGGAGCAGTATTGACTCAGGAGCCCCAAGACCAAGTTCTCAGCACAAAGGAGATTTATTTGCCCTAGAAGGACAGAGGGCAGGGAATAAGAGACAAATGTAAGAGACAGAGGATGGGAGAGAAGGGAAGGGAACAAGGAAGAGGGAGGAGGGGTATTTATCCCAGAGGGATAAAGGATTGCCTCTGGATAGAGAGGAGACAGATGTGTCTCATAGGAAAATGACAGTTCATAAAGGCAAAAGGGGAAAACTCGTGTCAGGATGAGGTGTTTAATTTTAATTGTACCTATTGATTAGGTGAGCCAAAGGAGGCTTTTGATTGCTGGTCTTCAGTACTTTCATAGCTGGGCCTTGGTAGTCAGCCTCAGGAGGAGAAAGTGGCCAAATAAGGGAATGGACCTTGGGGCTAGCTTTAGGAATATAATCTAAGTTTTTAGCAAGGCAAAGGGAATGGGGTGGGGTCTGGGGGGGAGGACAAGACCTGCCAGAGCCTCACTACCCACACTCGAGCTGGCCAGAGTCCCTTCACCATGTCTCTGGTCTGTTGAAACATACTCCAGAACAGGCCATGGGCATCAGAGGTAAAGATGGCATCTCCTCTGAACCCTCAAGCAATCTTCTCTTATCCCCATAAAACTTATATTTTGCTATAAAGATTCACATGCATTTGTGAGAAGTGATTCAGAGAGCTTTGGACACTTTTTATAAACTGTAGCACACTATCCCTGAAGAAATGAAGATTTCATTGTTGTGTCTGCGTTTCCAGCGTGAGGGCTGGTGGGATTTCAAGTCCTGAGCATGAGTCAGGACTTCACCATGGTCTCAGGCGGCAGGGCTAGTCACTCACATCAGGCTGTTCCTCACCGCCCTCACATCTCCAGTTCTGCCTCTCTTCATGTGGCTCAAACTGTTCTGTTTCTCCTTGTCTCCCATCTCTCCACCAAATACTTGCACATCATAGTGGCTCCCCTTGCCCATAGTGACAGGGTGGGTAGGGTGGGCAGGACTTTGGGTGTCTTCTGCCCACCTTTGCTGCCTAAGGGCAGGTGGTCCTTTTTTTTTTTTTTAGTTATGAACACACACACATTTCTCTTTCTCTCCTCTCTCTCTCTCTCTCTCTCTCTCTCTCTCTCTCTCTCTCTCTCTGTCTGTCTGTCTGTCTCTGTCTCTGTCTCTTTCTCTCTCCAGTTGGGTTATTTCCTTGTTTTATTGAATTTTTATATATATCCTGGTTGATCCTGTCAGATGTGTACTGGGCCTAGGTCTTCTCCGCCTCTGCAGGCCGTCTCTTCACTTAGCTGCCACCTTTACTCTATAGAGCTGTGTAGCATCATGAGCTCACAGTCATTGCTGGCCTTCTTTCCTGGGCTACTGGAACCATTTGGGCACTCCTCAGCAACGCATGTGTCCTGAAACGTTTTCCCTGGTTTTACCTCTGACAGTTTCAGTTTCAGGTCTTAGGTTTCAGATTTGGAGTTGACTTTGGTCAACTCTAAAAACTACACAGGGTGAAACATAAGACTCTTGTCTCATTCTTTGTGTAGTGACTGGTTTCTCAGCTCTATCTGTTCATGTGTCTGTCATGTTTCTCCCATGTGTATTTTTGTCATATCTGTCAAAAATGCAGAGGCTGGAGTTGTGTGGCCTTCACCTGGGCCATTGATTTCATCATCCTGCGTGCTCTGTACGGGCCCAGGCTGGTTTTTATTGCCGTGGGTCTAAAGTAGAAGATGGAAGTCAGGCACAGTGATAACATCTGGCATTATTTTCAATAACACTAGTTTTAGATTAATGTATTTGTGTGAATGGATGTGGTTTAATGCTCAGATCCCCAGGAGCTTAGATGCTAAGAGTCTTCTACCTGCATGTCCCTCAGGTCTCGGGTGGTGGTCTGAACTTGTCTTCTTTCCTTTGCAATCCAGAGGTGTAATCCTCAAACCTTGGTGTTAGTACCTCAGAAGCACTTTGGTATCTCTCAAACAGTAAAGAGCTGAATTTTGCTTTGTGAACTACTCAGAGTCCTCTTTAGCAATAATTCATTTTTATTGATACAAATAATATTGTGACAAATAATATAAGTCATATGATGATACAACCAAACATTACAGCCAAAATAATATAACCAAGACAGTATTACTAAAATGTTATAATAAAATTTTAAGATGAAAATAATATAACTTTAGTATGTAATGTAACCTAATATGTAATGTAATAATGTAATTTAAATAATATAACCAAAATATTATAATGAAAATAACCTGACAAAAATAACATAGCCAAAACATTAGTCAAAATAAATAATATAAATTATAACAAAAACAGTATAACAAAAATAATATAAGCAAAATAACATATATTAAATTAATAAAATAACAAAATTATAACTCAAATAATATAATGAAAAAACATAACATTATAAGCAAGATGATTAAATTGAACATTATCAAAATATAAAACACCAAATATAATCAAAACCAAAATTTCATAACAAAACAAATATAACCAAAATATCATGGTAAAAATAAAATTATAACCAAAAATATAATCAAATTATAAGCAATTATAACAAAAATAAGAGTTAAAGTGTAATCAAAACAATATAACCAAAATAATGTGAACGGTGTCAGCTGTGTCCCAAATTTATCTCTTTGTCTTTTCTGTTTTAAATCCTGTCTACCGTGCACTTGTCAAGTCTGCAAGCACCACTGTGACCTCGGGATTGGCCTCTGTGAGTCTCTCTTGCCTCTTCTTCAGCTTCCACCGTTTTATTCCTGGTGTTGGGATCCGTCCCCTCATCTCTTCCTTACCTACTTTTGCTTCTTGACTCTCATTGGCAAGTTGGGTTTTTCCCCAGTGGTTGTAGCCTGCACTTTCATGTGATCCCTTTCTCCTGTCCTATTTTGATTATTGCCTCAGGTCTCCACATCTTTATGTTCAGTGTCTCAGTGCTTCCCATCAGCCCCCTGGGGAGATTTCCATCATCTAGTGGGATAAGCCGTTATTGGATGACCTGGTGGACTATTTTGGAAATTGACAACAATTTCCAAAGACATTGCTTGCCCAGTAGGTGAGCCCATTCTCATCTTCCGACTTAAGCAATTCCTCCTTTCCTGGTTCCCTGCTACACCCGAGAGCCTGCACTGGCTTCTTCCTCCTCTGGTCCAGGACTCCTGAACTTTGTGTGACATCATAGCTCCTCAGTAGATGGAGATAATGGGTTTTGTGGACCCTTCCAAGCTGCTCTGGGATCCAGTGAAAATTCTCAAGGTAGGAACCATTATAGGCTGCCATCCTCGAAGCCGAGGCTCACTGGCTGCATTGCTTTCCTGCTTCACATGGCTAAGGCACATGCTCTCCTGAATCCTTCATCCTGAAGGTATAAGGAGAGCCAGGGCTGGATGATGAGTTCTTCGGGTGCCTGTATCATGGGGATAAGCTCTAGCTTCTTGTTGGGGGGAGGGGGATGTCAGGGGTGGGCAGGAGCTACAAGGAGAGAGAGTGTGTTGTTAGGATAGAAAAGGCAAATTCCCGCACATCACACACAATGTTTGTGGTGGAACACTATGGAAACTTAGGGTCACTTCTCACTGTTCCAAGGGATGAAACCAGAGTAGCCATGACTGCTGATGCTGAATCTTGAGATCCTTTTTGTATGTGTATGTGGTGAGTTTTACTATTCTAGGAAAGTCCGGGGGATGAGGCAAAACTTCCACTGAACTAGGTTTCTCTTACAACTTGGGGTTTCTGTTTTCACCTTTCCCCTACTCTCTCCACCCACTGGAACAGATGAGTTTCAGTCCCATCTTGCAGCATGGTAGGATACCTGGTGGGTTGTTTTAGCACAACTGTATGCCAGGACAAAGAGACCCTTAAGCATTTCACTAGAGTTCTCTCCCCACTTCCAGTAAATCCAAGTAGGAAGGGAAATTTCAACCAAAAAGGGTGTGCCTTGGAGTGTGATGTCACACAGGGTCGTTCCTGTGCTCTATAGTGGTTGTCTTCCTCACAGAATTCCCTGCAATCTCACTGTTTTCAGAGACTAGTGATGTGAAGACTTCATTTGACATGTGACCTGATCATGTGATCTGATCATGGTCTCCATGGGCCCAGTTCAGAGAACCTTTCTTTATGTGGGTGTGAAACATACAAAACCAGAGGTTGGAATTTCTCTTCTCTCCCAAGAGCCACACAACGAAGTCTCTTCACCAGAGTGGATCCTCCGGTGTTTTTTCCATCTAAGTATATTTTAAAATGTCACCTGAGCTCAAACTGGAGTTGTTGCCTAGACAATGTAAGTTTAAATGTTTTTCTGTGAGTTAAAAATAAGACACAACACAACAGCAACAACGAAGGCATGCGGATTATAACCTTGTGTCACCAGTTTTGTGGTCCTGTGACACAATGTGGCTGGAGAATTGAGGTATACTTTCTGTAGCTCAGCAGTGCTCATCTGTTTCCTCTCATGTCTACACAGCCCAGAATATTGCTTCAGGGACCCAGAGGACAGAGCTAGCCCATGCATGTGGAGCCCCTGGCTAGGACCTCTGCTCACCTGGATCATGTGCAGCCCCATGTTCCACGACCCTGCTGATGGCTCCCAGGACTGGGAACCTAAGGGGTGCCCTGGCGCACCCGACTCCAGACCCAGTGGTGTGGGTTCTGGTTCTGGATCTGAGAGGGAAATGAGGTGAGTCCAGGAGGATGAGCCCATCCTTGCTCTTCCCTGGGCAGGACCCTGTCTACCCACTCCCCTAGCTGAACCCTGGCAGACCTCTACACACTGCTCTGGTGTGACCCAGGCTCTGTAATCCATGGCTTGAAAGAAATCCTTCTGCAGCTTCAGGAAATCCTTGTATAAGTCTTGCCAGGTGTCTCTGCCCAGCAAGAACTGGAAGATGCTCCTCTTGGATATGGGGTCATCCTCTTCCATGTCACAGGCGATGTAGCTGCCACAGGGAGTGGGAAGTGCATATTCCTAACTGACAGTCAGACTCAGGCAGAGCTGGTGGGAGCACGTAGTTGAGAGGGAGGGTAGGGAGGCAGTCCGTGCAGGTTGACCTTGGTCTACACCATCCCCAGGGCATCCTGGACACAGAGCCTATTTACTTCTCAGCTCAGGAAAAGCAAACTTTGTTTCCCAGGAGCTTCTTCCCTCTCAACTTCCTTCAACTTCTCAACTTTCAGGACCCTCTCTTTCCTCCCCTACCTGGTCCCTCGAACTTTTCGACTACTCTGGTGTGAGGGTCACCACTCAGTCCTAATGGAGTGATGGAAGCTGTGTGAGTTGGGATAAGGACAGATTGAGAACTGGTCCCCAGGAGATGCTCACAGGGCCAGGAAGAAGTGGATCCTGTTGTAGAGATGTCCGGGAAGCCCAACTCGACCAAAGTACTCCACCACCATGGACAGCAGGTACTGTGAGGAGAGAGAGCTGGTAGGAGGCAGGCGGTAGACAAGAGGACAAGACAGAAATGGGGCCTGAACCTTCTGCATCCAGTTGCCAGACCTAATGAATCACAGAATGAGGGGATGGAATACACTTGCTTTGTGGATATGAGCTGATTGGAAAACTAGGAAGGAACTGGGGGAGTGTAATAGCGATGGACAATAGACTTGGGTTATCCTGGGCTCCCACCATGTATATTGTCTGCCTGTCCTTTAAGGGTTATGATTGTGTCTGAGGCTACAGATACCTTGTCCGTCACCCTGAAGAAGATGTCCGCTGCCAAGAAGTTCTGGATCACAGGATCCTCTGCAAAGGAAGCAAGAATGAGAGGGACTTGGAGCTCCCATCGGGTGGGCCAAGTGTGTGATTATGGGGTCCTTCTTCCCAGGGGATGTTTCAGGAGCAATCTGTGGCCTCCAGACCTCTCCCCCTGAGCTGGTTCCTTAGAGGAATCAGGACTTCTCTTCATATCAAAAGTATAGTTTGTTCCTGTCATTGACAGACCCATGTTGCTTTTGTATGTTGAATTTTGTTGTTTGGTCAGTGATGACATTTGATTCTTTTCCTCACTGAAGGGATTTAACATAGCTCTCAATGTTAAATTTTACTGTAACAACTCAGATGTGGCCTTAGATCTCTAGGAATGGATAGCCTGTCCATTCACCACCATATTGGAAGTGTGCCATTGCTTGTCTGTGTGATGACTGAATCCTTGGGCAGAGGAAGAGAGTTCCTAGCTCCATCCTTACAGCTTCCCTCCATCCCTTCTTCCCTGGGTGGTCTCTCTCCCTGAGACAGTGACTAACTTTGCCTGCTCCATAGGAGCTCATCTCTGCTTAGAGCTCCTTCCCAAAGGCACCCTTTTCTGGTGAAGACCTATGCTTGTAGTGCCCTGTGAGTCCTTCACCAGTTGCCCAGGCAAATAGCACTTGTACAGTGTGTGTCTTCTGTAATTTCCCTGCCTCTCAGAAGGGCACTGTCTGATGGAGCATTCTCAAGTGGTTAAAACATTCCATTCTTCTGCCATCCAACATAGCTCCTTAGAGACACATGTAGGTATTGAACACTGGAATGCAGTGGAGGAGGCTGAGGAGCTGAATGGATATGCTTTATTTAAAAATGCATAAATAACTATGGCTGGTAGATGCTCTACCAGATAGTATACCTGGATGTTGTTCCCAAACCGCCACCCTTGATCCCAGATCCGTGGCCTGCTATCACCTTGGAGAGACTTTCTGTACCTTTCTGGTTTCATAGAGCTCTCCTGTCATTGTCCTTGCCCACTTCTAGGTGCTGTGGCCTTCTGAAGCTCTCCTATGACACTAACAAGAGCTGATAGCAACTTTATTTTGGAAGTGTTTGGGTGCTAGGGCACCCCAAAAGCCAGATCAGTAACATTTCCTGTTTCCTTCTCTCCAAGAATTCATCACAGAAAGAGAACACCCCGACATAATCCTGGAATCCTTCATCCCTGTTACCTGGAGGTCCATGAGCACTCTGGGGAGCACTCTGGGACGTACTCTGGGGATGACTCTGGATAGGTTGGAACCATTACTCCCTACACTCAATTCTCGATTTTGAGAGTTGGCTCCAAGTATCCAATCCTCAGTTCGGAGAACCCACCCAGAAGTCGGTAGAAGGCTTCGAGGTCCTCAGGGCGGTAGCTGGGTCTTCTCTTCTTGTTCATTATGAGTTTTGTCCCCTCCATACGGTCCACAGTCCATATGCGCTTCTTCTTCTCCCTTCTGGGGAACTTGAGCTCGGAGGCAGCTCCAGGGGCAGCTTCAGGGGTGATTGTGCTGGAGGCCCGCATACTGCTCTCTTGGGTAGCTGTGGGAACAAAAGCTTCTCAGTAACCATGGATGTGGCCATGCTGAGAACACTGGCAACTTCCTGACCATTGCTCAGGAATTTGTTACTTCACGAGGACTAAATGATCGATAGTAACTTGGCTGCGACTGGCTCTTCATACAGGGACAAGAATGAATATATACCTGTGTTGACATCTACAAGTGTCTTTGTCCTGTGGACCCTCTTCCTTTTGGTTCGCTGCACAGGGACATCCCCTGCAGAGGCATCACTGGAGGCAAGAGTTATACAGGCTTCTGGATCTGCAGGAAGAGATCTCACATGACCACAAGAGAGACAACCTGGACATGGTTGGGTTCTTCCCTTCTCAGAATTCCATGTGACATCTGGAGACATCTGGGAGGAGTGGCTTTCACTTATCTACAAAGGAGACTAGACATTGAATTACAATGAAATATTCTTTGTCAAGCTCCAGCTGTTCTCTGGTGCCTCTTTCCCTGGATCATTCTGCCTGCAAGATACCTCCATAGAGACAAATGAATTTGTTGATCTTTCATCTACCATAGCTACAAAAGTGAAGAATAAAATTGATGTCCTAATCACCAGGATGCCCCTCCCTGTGGCCCTGTAGGACTTGATTTAGGATAGTTTGGGAAGAGGGAAGGACTAGGCATAGGTGTATGCTGTTTCAAGCTGCATTCATACTTGGACAAGAATGTCAAGGGGCAGACACATACCGGTCTTGATATTCTCCAGTTTACTTTTTCTTTGGCCCTTCTTCCTCTTGGATCTCTTCTCAGGGACATCCCCTGCAGAGGCATCGCTAGAAGCCAGAATGCTGCTGGCCTGTGGAGCTGCAGGAACAGAAGAGCCCACAACCATGAGATGGACCCGCTTGGCTGATGCTGGGCTCTTCCTTTCTCAAGCACATTGAGGAATTTCCATGTAACACCTGAAGACAGCAATAGGAATGCTTCCGCCACCCCGGTATCCACTTATCTACAAAGGTGGCTTCGAACTGAGTTCCTACGTACCTTTCTTGGCCAAGCAAACACTATCCCCTGGCACCTGTTTCCCTGAATCATTCTGTTTGCAGGACACCTTTGGGGAAACAGGTGACATCTCTGATCTTCTGTCTGTCCCAGCTACAAAAAGTGAACAAGAAGTGACCTCCTGGCTCAGCAGGACACTCCTTGCCATGCCCCTGCAGAACGTGACTCAGAATAGTTGGGGAAGAGGAAGAGGCTAATGCTGTTCCACCCTGCATTCCACTGGGGACCAGGGGTAAAAGTGCCAAGGGTCACACAAACCTATTGTTGCTTTCACAGGCACTTTTTTCTTTTGACCTTTTGTTGGCTTCTGAAGCCTTGGTGTGTTGTCTGAGGCAACTGGTGTGGACATAATGGAATCCTGTTGTCTTGGGTTGTCCGACCAAGGAAGCAGTCCTGCCTGATTCCTACTCCAGGCTATCTCTGTGTAACCTCCTTTTTCTAAACAAAAGAATAATAAAAAGTTGCAATAGTGGTTAAATAATTAATGGTAGCTGAAAGGTTTTTTTTTTCTTTTGAGGTGATGGGACTTGAATGGAGGACTTCACACATGCTGGGGAAATGCTTCACCATGGGGCTCTACGCCATCATTCCTGATTTTTTAATTTTAAAAAAAAATTATTTTATGTATGAGTGCTCTATCTGCATATATGCTTGTGTGCCAGAAGAGATCATCGGATCCCTGTTACAGATGGTTGTGAGCCACCATATGAATGCTAGGAATTGAACTCAGGACCTCTGAAAGAGCAGCCAGTGCTCTTAACTGCTGAGCCATCTCTCCAGCCCTCATTTTTGATTCATTATGAAACTAGAATTTAATCTGTGCATAAAGAAGGCCTCACTTACTCCTTGTAATCTATGAGTGAGGACTGTAATTCACCTGCCTTACACATGAGAAGGTGGACTTGCATAGGCTGTGCCCCCTGGCTGTGGCTAGGCCATAGTGGATTTACCAGTGGAAAGAATGGCTATTGCCAGTCATGTTTCCAGTAGGGTCATGTTGGATGCTTTTACACACCTGATTTCTTTGCTATAACCTCTTTACATATCTCTATGAACCATTATAAATTCACAGGCAATCGAATCTTCTTAAAAATACAACCCATGTGGCCCACACCATCCTCCTTGTGGCACCTTCTCAAGGGGAGTCATTGGTGGATGAGATTCCTCTTAACTGACCCTCCTTGTTTTTACTCTTTGCCCTTTTTGCTCACATTACTTCCTGTTCTGTTTCCCTTGATCTTAAACTTGCTTTTGTTCCCATTATATCACTAGTTGTCCATCCAAGACTTCCATGGGATCCCTGACACGCCCCAAGACTCTCTAAAGGAACACAACTCAGCACCTGACACTCAGTCTAGCACAGCAGTGGGTGACACTCACCCGTGTGAGCACCTGCTCTGCTCTCTTAAGATCTAGGCCTTCCAGGCATATTCATAGCTTACCCAGAGCTCAGTCTCACAACTGTGAGGAGGGCGGTGATGGTAGCTAAGTGAGCTCAAACATTCTGAAGGTCCTGTTGACATCACACCATTCCATCAGAACCTGCTCTCTGGTCTGTTAAATGTACCCGAGAAACAGCCCATTGGCATCCATGGTAAAAAAAAAAAGATGGATGTCTGTCTCCTCTGGACAATCAAGTGATCTTCTCTTGTCCCACTGAAAAGTTCTTTTTAGGCTTAATAGGCTTAACCATGTGCCAATCAGACTGTTTAAGAATACAAATGAGACTGTGTTCCTGAAAGAGCAGATTCAGAACACACAATTAAGCATTGCCCCCTCATCTGTAGAACAAAGCTATGTGCACAGTTTACTTTGTTGTCTTATTTGGGCTTTGTTCCTATCACGATGATACTAAGATTGGTATGTAGCTTCAGAACTTATACCTAGAGGTTGATCATACATCACTTTCTCCAAATTATCTCCTTGTGGGAACAACTTACATAACCCGTTCAGTACCCCAGGGAGGCGGGGATTGGAGGAAGTCAGCAGCTTTACTTGGGTTTTTCATCTTGACAAGCTCGTGCTTATGTGTCTGTATTTCATTCTGTGTAGCTGTGTCTTGTGTGTGTTTTGTGATCTCTATTAAGATGTACACAATTCTATGACAATGCACCATCGTGGTTCTTGAAGGATTCTGTTTCTCCAATATCCCTGGCAGTGTTAATTTCATCTGTATATAAAGTGAGGACATGACCGCTCCAAGGTATGGTTGAGCAGGATGTTTTAATTCTAGATCTGAGGGAGAGTATGGCCAGAGGCATCTGGAGTCCAGGGTTCTTTTTGGTTTTTTTCCCAATTAATTAATTAATTAATTTTATATCCTAGTCACTGTCCCCCCATTCCAGTCTCTCTCTCACAAGAATTCCTCCCCCAGCCCCCTCCCCTTCTCCTCTGAGAGGATGCCACCCATCCCCTTACCCTGGCACATCAAGTCTCAAGAGAGTTAGGTGCATCCTCTCCCACTGAGGCCAGACAAGGCAGCCCCATAGGGGATGGATTCCACAGACAGGTAATAGCTTTAGGGACAGCCCCTACTCCAGTTGTTGGAGGACTCACATGGAGACTGAGCTGCTCACATATATGCCAGAGGGTCTTGATCCAGTTCATGTATGCTTTTTGGTTGGTAGCTCAGTCTCTGAGAGCCCCCAAGGGTTCAGATTAGTTGACTATTGGTCTTCTTGTGGAGCTCCTAACCCCTTTGGGGTCTTCAATTCTTCCCCCAGTTCTTCTATAAGAGTCTCCGACCTCCATGAATTGTCTGGATGTATGTCTCTAGCATGTCCTAGAAATTCCCTCCACCCCTACAACGCTCCCCCCTCCCAGCAGCTGCAGATTTCCATTTATTCTCATGGCCCTCTGGCCCTCTCTCCTGTCTCTCCTCATACCCGATCCCACCCCCATTCCCCTCCCCATCCCCAATCCCACTCAGTTTCTTCCCTCCCTCTGCTTCCTATGACCATTTTATTTTTTCTCTGCTAAGTGAGATTCAAGCACCAACACTTGGTTCTTCCTTATTGTTTAGCTTCTTTGGGTCTGTAGAGTGTATCATAGGGAGCCTATATTTTATGACTAATATCCACTTATAAGTGAGTATATACATGCATGTCCTTTTGGGTCTAGGTTACCTCACCCAGGATGATACTTTTTAGTTCTATCCATTTGCCTGCAAAAGTCATGATGTCCTTGTTTTTAATAGCTGAATAGTATTCCATTTTGTAAAGAACCACATTAGGAATTCCCAACTTCATATGGAAAACCAAAAACCCCAGGATAGCTAAAACAATCCTGAACAATAAAAGAACTTCTGGAGGAATCACCATCCCTGATCTCAAACTTTACTATAGAGCAATAGAGATTTAAAAACAAACAAACAAACAAACAAACAAACAAAAACGCTTCATGGCATTGGTATAGAAACAGGCAGATTGATCAATGGAATTGAATTGAAGACCAAGAAATAAACCTGCACACCTATGAACACTTAAGTTTTGACAAAGAAGCCAAAATCATACAATAGAAAAAAAAAAAGCATCTTCAACGAATGGTGCTGGTTTAATATATATATTTGTTACTTTAATACAAAAAATTAAGAGTTTAATCTTTTAATATATATTATTCATTGTGTGATACTTTATTAGCTAGTCTCTCTAAAGAAGTTTTTCTGCAAGCCTTTGCTCCAATATAACGAGCTTTAAAAATTTTGGAGTACTTTTTGCTCCCAAAAAGATTTAAAGACAGTATCTTTTCAATATTTGAGACCTCAGTCATATCCTAAGCAGACTGTGGCACAGAAAATTCTAATAAAAATACATAATTGGGGCTAGAGAGATGGCTCAGCCGTTAAAGGCTAGACTTATAATTAAAAATATAAGAATTGAATTCCCAGCAACCACATGGTGTCTCACAACCATTTGTGGTGGGATCTAGCGCCCTCTTCTGGCTTGTAAGCATACATGCAAAAAGAAAATGGTTTGCTTTTGAATTGATTTCCATTTAATGATTTTTAAAAGTTGTTAAGAGATATTAATTGGCTAAAACCTCATCTTAAGTTTACCATAGGAGGATTTAAAACCTCTGTTTGATATTTTCAAAGGGATACAAGTCCTAATTCCCCTTGACAATTAACTATAAAGGAGAGATAGCTTTGCTGAAAATAGAATAAGCTGTTAGTTATCAACAGATAAATTATATAGACTAATAAATTGTTGGCTGTTTGTGTTATTACTACTCATATGTCCACAGCAGCCCTTTGACAAAAGAAACCATTAAGGTGGATTTATCTTTCTTCATCTACAAATAAAGTTTAAACATCCTATTATAAAATTATACTTATGTTAATACAAGATTATATGATAGAATCCTAAAAGCATTTTGGATAAAAGGTTTATTCCTTATTCCAAATAGCAATTAAATTGGTTATTAATAAATAATGATATTTGGCTTATTACATGACAAACTTTTTAGACAAATTTGATGATCAGTTGTTACAGTTTTTCTCTATACATGCTTTTATATTTCCTAAAATTTACTATGCATGCAGTCCATAGAAAAGATGTTTGCTGTATTTACTATATTTACAGATGCCTCATCTATTGAGAAGACAGTATATACAATTAAATCACATGTTTATTTTCTTGAGTTTCCCCTGCTTCAACACAAATAATTAAATTATGTGTTGTAGCCACTGTTTGAAATGCTGAGAAATCAAGCTTTCTATTTATATACTCATAGCCAGTATATGGCTCATGATTTATAATTGCTTAAAATTGTTTCTTAGATATAGCTAATTCTCAAATTTTATTTATAAAAATACAGGTTAATTTACAAAACATATACTGTTTCTTAACTTTATAAGACATTTAAAAGCTCATTGGATTGCCTGAACCCCAGGACAATGCCAGAGCAGATTTATATACTAGACATATTATAGGCCTTTCAAAAATAATTGGCCATACAGTCTTATTCTTTACAACATCAAAGGAGTAATAGCTTGAGACAATAATTTGTCATTTCTAGAAAGGTGCAAGTTAAATTACAAAAACTTGTTCTCAATATCTTCAATTTTTTCATAATGGTGTTAAGCCTTGAGGACTTACGTAATCAATTTTGACAAATAGATGTTACTCATTTTTGATTTAAAAAATTAAAATATGTACACGTGACTTGACACCTTTTAGACCTTTTAGTTGCAACTACTTTAAAAAGAGAAGCAACTAAAAATATAATTAGTTATTGCCTATATTATTTTCCTGTACTTGGTGTTCCATATCAGACTAAGATAGATAATGGAATTGTCTATTACAGTTATTTGGCTACAGTCAAACATTTGAGATGTTTTGTTGACAATTTAATATTACTGATATTTCCTTATTATCCTCAAGGACAAAAACTTGTGAAAGAGAGATTATAAAACTTTAAAATAATATCTTCATAACTCTCTAAATGTGGGAAAAGCAGCTAATGGTGCTTCTTCCCTGGTTTTACAAGTAATTCTAAAAAATTGGCTTTTTTAAACTAGAAAGGGGGAATTATACCTTACAAGGTCACCAAAAGCACACCTTGCTTTTGTCTTATTTGTTTTAAATTTTCTGCAAACTGATGCTAAAGGTCAGTCTGCAGCGGATCGCCACTGGCATCCTGTCACTTCCAGCTCGTTTTCCAGGGTCTTGTGGAGATGCTGGAGGCCAGCCAGTGCTTTGTCATGTTAATAGGTACCACAGATAGCCATTCATCCTGAGTTTCTTTTGGACCTGACAATCTGCAACTCTATAATTTTGCTCCCCCAACCCCAGAATATTATGTAACTAGAAGTCAGAAAGTATATAGTCTGTGATTAACATTTTTCCTCAGCAACATTCTCTGAGATCTATCTAAATAATTGCAAGAATCAATAGTTAATTCCTCTTTAGTACTCCAAGATCATATTGGTACATAAATGGGTTAGTTATCTTTCTGGCAATGGAACAAAATACTGAGACAGTCTGTCTCAAAAGAGGGTAGACAGGAAGACTCAGGTGGTAAAGGTGCCTGCTGCCAGTCAGTCTGATGACCTTTCCTTTGTCAACAAGCTTAGTGACCTAAGTCTCTAAAACCCACTTGACAGAAGCAGAGATCAACACCTACAAGTTGTTCTGACCTCCATATTATATCATGTGACACACACACATACACCAAGATTCACACATACACTGAGACACACACTGAGACACACACACACACTGATACAGAGAAGGGGAAGGATGGAGAGAGGGAGAGAGAGAGAGAGAAAGAGAGAAAGAGAGAGAGAGAGAGAGAGAGAGAGAGAGAGAGAGAGAGAGAAAGAGAGAGGCTGGACAGCTAGAGATATAACTTAGTGGTAGAGTGCTGTACCCAGCATACAGGAGGACCTATGTTCAATCTTCTACACTGCATAAAGGAAAAATGAAAAAGGTTCAGTTCCTATCAGTCCATGGTTGTTTGGCCATGTTGTCAGACTAAGGCAATTTATCACTGCGGGGTCTGTGAGGCAGACTATGATGCTTACCTCAAGATGGCTGGGCAGTAAATGGAAAGGAAGAACACCACAACCCCCTCAAAGGTACCCAGATTCAGCCTCTTCGAGGACTAACACCTCCAAGTAGGCTTCACCTTTTAAATGTCCCACCTAGAAAGCTGGAGAACAAGCTTTAACACACGGCCTTCTGGGCTCTTGCAGATCTCAGTCACAGCAAAGCAGATTTATTTTGTAAGCCCTGCCAGTATCTGCTCTAGAATGACCAACCATGTTGCTTTCCCATTAGCAGTGGATGAACAACTTGACTTCATGGACAGCCTCTCATGGTACTACTATTTTATCCTTTACGTGTATTATGTTGTTATTTTAACTGACATTTTTCTATCAGCAAATGACAATTTTTCTATATACTTACCTATGTGTCCCTTTGTAGGAAATGTTTGGCCATGCCTTTTCTAATTTAGTTGTTTCCTTATTATTATAAAAAAATCTATTAGCAAGCGTTATGTATGTGCATGTGTGTGAACATGTGTGTGTGCATATGTGTGTGCATATGTGTGTGCATATGCAATCTTCCTCGATTGCTTTTTCATCTTATTTCTGGGGGATAGGACCTCTCAGTAATCATGGAGCTCTCTGTCTTGGCTAGGCAGATAGGCTTGTCTGCCCTTTGGATCTGCCTGTCTCCTCTCTTTGATGTTGGGATTACAGATGCTGGCCACCAAGCCTTGCTTTTTACTTGAGTGCCAGAGAGCCAAAAATCTTGTCTTTGTGCTCATGAAATAAGTGCCTTTTTTTTTCAGACTCATATCCCCAGCCCCCTTTGCACCCTTTCTACAATCTGGATACAAATCCTTTGTCAGTTATGTAATTTGCCAGTCTTTCCCCTTGGCCCAGAGTGTGTCTATATCTTCCCAACATAAAGGTCTTTCACAAAGCCAAAGTTGTAAATTTCATGAAATGAAAATGCTTTTTATGTTTTGCCTTGTTTCAAGTGTGCTAAGAACTCTACCTACTTCCAGCTTTCAAGGATTTCTCTTTTATGTGTCTGTATTTAGTCCTATGGAGTTGTGTGTGTGTCTGTATTTAGTCCTATGGAGTTGTGTGTGTGTGT
>JANHMN010000002.1:191818930-191863630 GCA_030674055.1 Rhabdomys pumilio | reverse complement strand
TGTATTTAGTCCTATGGAGTTGTGTGTGTGTGTGTATTTAGTCCTATGGAGTTGTGTGTGTCTGTATTTAGTCCTATGGAGTTGTGTGTGTCTGTATTTAGTCCTATGGAGTTGTGTGTGTGTCTGTATTTAGTCCTATGGAGTTGTGTGTGTATTTAGTCCTATGGAGTTGTGTGTGTTATAAAATTCTGAAGATTACTACTGAGTTCACAACCCGACATGCGCTAATTATAAGTGGCTGGCGTAGGTCTGAGAGGTGTGGGTTGCTTTAGTTTTTCACTGTGGAATTGCTCTGCGCCAGTGTAAGTTTTGACAGAGTTCTCTTTGCTTTTACCCCTTTGTCAGAGTTCTAGTTCCGAGGTGGGCTTGGTGGCACATGCCTGCAGTCCTACTGTGGGCTGAACAATTGCCTGGCCACCTAGAGACAGGACCTGTGTGTGGATCCTGGAGCTGCAGCTTAGGCTGGGAGGTGAGGAGAGACTCTGTAAGGGACACATGCTAAGACTGGTCTTGTGGCCCCACAACTTTTCTAGAATGCTGCTGTCTGCCTGGTATGCAGAGGAGGTAGAGGCTGTGAATACAACAGCCTCCCACACCCCCATAGCGTGTGGGTCCTGCAGCTTTACAGGTTAGCCTGACGGTGAATCTGATATCTGAAAGAGGCAGGGTGAGTTACCAAGGGCTCCGATTAGTTAGTAAGCAGTATGATGTGAATGCAGTGAGGGTCTCCAGACTGGGAAGAAAAGCCGGACCAAGGCTATATGAGGGCTGCATAAGGTTAAATATGAAGACACTGGTGAATTACAAGTAAGTGAATGGAAAAGGAAAAGCATAGTGACATCCAGTGTGTGCGTGTGCGTGTGCGTGTGTGTGTGTGTGTGTGTGTGTGTTGGAAGGAATCTCTCAGAGGCCTGGCTCATTGCACAGGGAGGAGTGACTGAACACCGAGGGGCCTCATGGACACATGGAGGATGGACTATTGGCACAGAGAGGACAACTAGCACATGGAAGGAGGAACGTCGGTGCAAGGGGATCACTGATGGAGAGGACCATTGGCACATGGGAAGAGGAGCACTGACAGAGAAGAGTATTGGCACATAGAAGAAGAACTGTTGGCCTAGGAGTTGTGGCTTTCTGGGGACCATGTGCCAATTGAGATGTCACTGCAAAGTGGAGTGGGGAGAGAGAACTCTGGGCAGGGGAGCCTTCAGTAAATGGAGGCTTCTCCAAACAGGCCTTAAAGACTTCGATGATGATGATGATGATGATGATGATGATGATGATGATGATGGCAGCGGCGTCTTACATCGATGGCCCTGACTGTCTGGCTGGATGTCCACCCAGCAGACAGAACGTAGCTATGCCTTATTTCTTTGCCCATCGTCAATTTGTGTAAAAGACCAAAAATTAATGTTTTTTTTTTCATTTAGGTAGAAGAGATTTGCAGACTGGAGAAAGGGAGGAAGAAAGTAGTATTTCATTTGTACTGTTGTCCTGGGACATAAGTATGAATTCAAGAATCCTTGGTTCCTGCATAAACACAATGAAATCTCATTTTCTTATCCATTGTCCCTGGGCTCCGTGGCAGGACTGGCTAAATAAAGCATGATTATTTGTTGTCTGCAAAGGTCCATGAGAACATGTCCAGCCCTGATGGAACTGTGGGACATGTTTAGGGTGGCTTAGAGTGCCCCCTAGTGGGACAGAGTCTCAACTGTAGCACCTCTGCAGCCTGGCTGCGGTGTAGAAATCTCAGGACACTGTAGGGTGACCAGCAGAGGGCTTGAGAATGTGATTAGACAGTGTATTATGATTGTGAAAAATGTCACCATCTTACATGTTTAATAGGCAAGAATCTTCCTTATGTATCCTATAAATGAGCCAGTTGCTTAGTTACTTCACACCGGCTCTGTGAATACCACCATCATATGTGGGAGAGTGTTTGCAAAGAGGGACTTACAGTGTCCCAGTTGAACATGACCTGTGGCATTTGTAGGGCAGTTTATTAAGTTAGGTTTATATTTATTCTCTTCCGTGTGTATTTATGGAGCTCAGTTGTTTCCCTCTTAGGGAAGGTGGGAAGCTTTTTCAGTTCCTGCCAATGGAGCTGAGTCATTGGGACTGTGCTTCATGGTTGTGGGGTCTGATGGCCCTGCTTAGAAGAGCTGTACTTCTGTAGCTCCTGCTTCTCAGACACACTCATGGGACCCTGCCTTCTGTCATTTCCATATGGTAGGCTCAATGGAGCAAATTACAAGGGCTGTGAGTAGGCTGAAGGCAGGACCACATCTGCGGTGACATCATTCCCAACCACTCCATGTACAATTTGATTGCAGCTTCCTCTCCTCTTTGACTGGCACTTCTTATCCTCACTATTCTATCTGTCTTTCGTCCTTAACGATTCCATCCAGTACACGTATTGTTCACATACATCTGTATGTCTAGAATATAAAATCCTCAGTGGCAGACATCTTTGTGAGCAAACCAGCGTGTAAACACCCACAATTCACAGTGCTGTGAAGGGACCGTTCTACTACAGAAGGGAGAAATCTTGGGAAGGAAGGATTCCTCCTGAAACCTGAGGAAGTCCCCAGTGTCAAGATTTGTGTTTGTTGTCACACTTACACAGCATGAGACAGTATGAATATCGGATGGTCTACAGACCTTGAAGGCACAAGTCACTATTTGGCCTTAACTTCTTAACTACTCAGATTATTTCTGGTGTTATTATCCATTTTGTCAGCCTGGGACCCAGCGAAGATCCCTGTTAAGCCTGTGACATCCCCCTAAGAACATTTCATGGCTCTGTCATTTGTGACCCTTTAGTATCAGCATCTTTGGCTTTAGAGTCTTTAAATGTGATTGATTATCCAAAATCTCTGGCTGCCTGCTATGGCTCAGAGGCAGTTTGAATGTATCCCCTAAAGTTTCATGTGTTAGAGACTTGATCCCTGTCAAGGTACTGCTAAGAGGTTGTGGTACTCTTAAGAGATGGTTCATCAGGAATGGTGCTTTTGGAATGGGTTGTTATTCTCAAGGGATTGCTAGTTCCTTGGAGAGAAAGCCGCTAGAAAAGAGTAAGAATAGACCCTGGATCTGTCTGGGTTAACATGATTCCAGGAGTGCATACCTCTGCCATTGTAGTGCTGGCTGCCTTGAGAACACAGGGTGGCGGGGCTGGAGAAATGGTTCCACCAATAAAGGCTATGCTCACAACTGAAATGTCAGGAGAACATCAGAGGTCTAATTATTGGGGCTGCCCAATCTTAGATGTTCTGCCTTCAAAGCTGAGATACAATTAAACCTCTAAGTTTCCCAGAATTATGTATTTTGCTGAACCAACAGAAAAGAGACAACGATATCAGCCCTTTCTAGTCTCTCCTACCTACCCATCCAGAAGCTGAATGTTCTTGGGACTGGTCTACCTAACTATTTTGTTGTATTTTCTTTCATTTCAATTCCATTGTTCTGCATGGCCCTGTTTCCCCCGTATGACCCACATGCTGAGGATACCTGATGCTTCTGACACTTCATAGTGCTTTCTGAATACACTAGTTGTATTCAAGACTATTTCCATCCTGCTAGCTTCCAACTGTCCTTTGCTGAAACTCTATCTCAAAGCACACATCCACCATCCTACAAGGAATCCTGATATCATTCCACTATGTCTCCTCATTGACAACCCATCAACAGCTTCCCTTGGTTCTAACCCCTTCGACCTGTTCACCTCGACTTTCCAAAACCAAAGCCTCATGTCTTTCCCTAGATGACCAAAGAAGAAGTCACACTTGTCTCTTTGCTTTCTCATGCTCACTCTATCATTCTGTCAAGTGCTGTCCAACTTGAAGCTGGAGTGGTTTGCAAGAGATGGATCTGACTGTGTCTTCAATGGGCTCCCATTGTTTGATGCTAGTGTGATGTTTTTCTTAGAGAAGGACAAACCAGCCCCTTTCTGCTTCTCACCTTGTCCAGTGGTAAAGGATCTACGTCTTGCATCCAGGGCTTCCCAGAGACTTTCACCTCTGCTTGAGACCCCTTGCAAGCTGATACCTACATACACTCCTCTTAAGCATCATCTTCCCAGAGACACTTTTTCAGCTGCTCTTGTCCAGGTGCCTGGCTCAGACAGACAGCTCTGCCTCATTCTTCCTTTCTAAAGCAATTAGCATGGCTGCATGTTTGTTTTCCACATCCTCCATTTGAGTGTGAGCACAGAACAGGCTGACTTAGATATTGTGTTGTTAGTCCACAAGGCTGACACATAGTAGGTGTTCAGTGTACACTGGGTGAATGAATAGCTGCTTTTCTGTGGCTGAGGCTGAGGTTTCTCACAGGTCTTTAGTGGACACTCTTGCTCTAAATGTCTGTGCTGGATGTTGCTGCCTCTGTGATGTCACTGAATGTTTAACGTCACTTTGCCTCGCTTGTTTAACTCCACCCGTGCCACCCTCTCTCTGTGCCTCTCTCAGCTCTCTGTCTCTGCCAAGAGAGGCACCTCAGGGGTGAGTGTGCCTTATATTCTCGCCAGGCTTGCTCCTCTTCTCAGGGTAGTTTTATCACCTGCTTTTTAAAATTTCCTGGCATCGTTGCTCTCTGTAGCACCTACAGCTTGTTGGTTTATTTCCCTTGATGACCTGGTTAGTTGGTTTTGTTTTGTCTCATTGTTTGTTTGTTTGTTTGTTTGTTTGTTTTTGTCAACTTGATACAAGCCAGGTCATCTGGGACAAGGGTATGGCAACTGATAAGATTCTTCCGTTGGCCTGTAGGCAAGTCTATGAAACATTTTCTCAGTTAATGACTGATGTTGGATGGCTCAGTGGTGCCACATCTGGGCTGCTATTTCTGGGTTGTATAAGAGAGCAAGCTGAGCAAGCCGTGAGAAGCAAGCCAGCAAGCAGTGTTCATTATCTCATTGTCTCAGCTCTTGTCTCCAGGTTTCTGCCCTGAGCTCCTGCCCTGGCTTCCCACAGTGGACTGTGACTAGGGAAGTGGAAGCTGAAGTAAACCTCCCCAGGTTGCTTTCACCTATGGTCTTTATCACAGCAACAGAGAGCACACTAGGACAGCTGGCTGAGTTTTAGGAGGAAGCCATGGGTCAATTTTTGCAGCAGTGTTGGAGCAATGGGGCCAGGGAGACAGCACCCTGTCTGATCCTCCTTGTGAACTGCCTTCATGGTTTCCTGTTGGTCCTAGGACAGAGGGGGAGGGGTGGGAGAGAGGAAGGGGTTGGGGAGAAGGAGGGGAAGGTGGTGAGGGAGGGGAAGAGAGAGAGAAGGAGGGAGGGAGGGAAGGGGAGAGGAGGGAGAGAGAGAGACAAAGCAGGAGTAGAGATTATGTCTAAGAACTATTAGTCCTGCCTTCCAATTTCCTGTGTTCATGGGCTGGTACTCGTTCCTTTAATTCATCACAGCGAATATGAGAATGGTGTCTGGAAATGGAATCTCCATCCTATTTCTGCCTTGAACCTTGGCCAGAAACCTTCTTCCCAGTTCTCTCCAGAGCCAACAGCCGTCTTCAGGATTCAGCTATAGACATCTAATAAGAAAATGGCCACTAGTGAGAACTAATGGATATACAATTGCTAAATAAACTGGCATGGACATTGTTTTGAAATCTTTACTATAGGGAATCTGTCCCTCCCCACATCCCCAGCCATGGACTCTGAGTTCTAGGAGTTCATAAATCAACAGTGCCATCCACCCCCTGTGAAGACCTGGGTCCCACTCTGCAGGCTGACTGCACCCTTGGTTCCAGGTCCAGTCAAGTTGATGCTATGAGGAGAAGAAAAGAGGAGAGGAAAGAAGGAGGAGGGGTGGGGAGAGGAAAGGAGAGAAGGGGAGAGAGGGAAGGGGAGGGGAAGGGACAGGAGGAGCCTCTACCTCACACCAGCAGGAGGCTGCCTTGTTTTTAGGTGGAGGTGTGCTGTTGATTATGCCAAGGGGAGACAGTGGGCTCAAACTACAGGCCTTATTCCTTCCCTTCAGTAAAGACAAGTGGGGCTGTTGATCATTATCCGTGACTCACTAAAAAGAGGCAGGAAAGTGAGAAGACACAATGTCTAGAATGTTCTTCCTGAAGGGATGGGTCTGTCTTTGAGGAGGTTGTCAGTACAAATGATTCTTTCCCTAAATTTCATCTGTGGTCTAGCATGATTTTCTTTTTTTTAAAAAAATCAGGCCATATATTTCCATGGGTGTAAATCCTGTCTCACCTGGTCACGCTTGGAAATTTTACATATTTGCATATTTACACTATTGCTCAAATGCCTGTGAGGGGCTCCAGAGCCTGGATATCTTCAGTGGTAGCAAATTTTCATAATGTAAGGTTTTTTGTTTTGTTTCGTTTTTTTTGAGAAATAGCCATATGTTTGTTTATATGAACAGCAAGGTAGGTAACAAGGATGCAGCCACCTGCTACACCCACTGTAGGAGGTCTGGAAAGTGGTGACCGTGTCATGGTGACCTTGTCATGGTGACCTTGTCGTGGTGACTTTGTAGGGGTGACCTTGTCATAGTGAACCTGGATGGAAGCATTAGCTGCTGTTTGCTGTAGGAATTTTTAAAATTTTATTTATTTTTATTTTACATGCATTGGTATTTTGCCTGCATGCAGGTCTATGTGAGGGTATTGAATTGTCTGAAACCCCAGACAATGGTTGTAAGATTGGTTGTAGATGGTTGCAAGCTGGATCTTCTAGATTCTTCAGAGTACACTAGATATCTTTACAATGGTTTGTTTCCTTTGAAACAATGGAGGAGTGGGGCAGGAGAGATGGCTCAGCATTAAGAGCACTGGTTGCTCTTCCTAAATTCCCAGCACCCACATGGCAGCTCACAACAATCTGTAGCTCCAGTTCCAGGAGATCTGACACCTTCTTTTGAGCTCCTTGGATATTGTATGCATGTGATACATAGATGAGAATCAAGCAAAACACATAACATAGTCAAATTAAAGTAAAAAATGGAAGGACAAGATAGTCATTTCATTGTATTTCTTCTTTCTAATATATATTTAATGATGCTTTGATCCCTTGGCATATCAGAAGGACATTTCCGTGCCCCAGTTTCCCCACCTCCAAAGTGAGAATAATGACACTTACCTCATACATTGTTTCTAAGAGTTGAAGGAGATACTATGTGGCAACTGCTACATGGACAATGATGTAAATGACAGTTGTCAGCAGTAGTGGGATAGACTCTACTTAACCCAATATCTGAGTGTATGCTCTGTGATATAATGCCAAAATATATGATTCAGTGAGTGTGTGTGTGTGTGTGCCCACGTAGTGTGTCCTCCTGTATTGAATTTTCTAGCTATCTCTCCTTGGCAGGTAGAGGCATTTGGCAAGTGATACTATCATTGACCAGTAGGTGGCAGAAGCTGTCCGTCATGGACACTAGTTTGGTTCCAGTCTGTTTCAGAAGAATATCTTTCCCTAATCTAGCCAGGGCTTTATGGCAATGCTTAATCACATGGCAAGGAACATGCAATAACTACTGGTATTTCTGTAAACACACATGCTAAGAAGCAGCTGCTAGCTAGGGAGGAGGGAACATTCAGCTAGAGGTCTCCTGAGGACAATCTATATAAGGAAAGCCCTATGAGGAATTTTTTTTTAATCCATCAACCAGTCAACCTTCCTGACTCATTGAAAGAAATGTTTAGAATCCAGAAGGATAGTGATGATACATGTTGTGAATTGTAGCATGGTTGACAGCTGCCTGTCTCCTCCACTCCCTCCCCTCACAGGTCCAATCCTGGTGTCAAGATCATCTATAGAGCGCGCCTGCAGGATTCAGTTCCTTCTGCACTGTTGTGTGTGTGCTTGCTTCTCTTGTCCTGGCAACTTGCCGGAGCTAGTTTTTTCTCTAGAGGAAAGTTTATTTGAAATTCATTCTACCATTAATAAAATTGGCACCAGATGGATCTGTAGCTGATGATACATCTCAGCCAAACAAAAAGTGGAATCTGCCGAACAATGAGCAACAAAGGTTTCAGTGCATGCAGAAACTTTGCACAAAAATCGTAATGGTGGTAAAATACGTAATAGTCTGAGACTCATCATCTCAGTGCTATTTATTTATAGACAGGATCCTGTAGTGTAGGCCAGGCTGGACTAGAGTTTATAATCTCTAAAGCTCTCGAATTACAAGCTTGTGCCACCAATCCTAGACACCCTCATCACTTGAAGGTATTTAGTCCAATACTGCTAGGTATCTTCACATTCAGTATACAGTATTGTAGCCCTGTATCCATCACTCTCCCTGGTGAACACCAGAGGTTTTTTTTAGTCACCGACAACCCCCATCCTGCTCTTTGTCTCTAGGAATGTGACTGCTCCAAGCACCCCATATAAGTGAAATCATAGAGTACTGGTCGTTTTATGATGGGACATTTTATGTATCGTGTATTATATATTCCTGTTTTCTCCACGATAAATAGTATTCCATTTTATATGCTTATTTATAAAAATTATTTTATTGTTTTATTTATGTGTCTTTATGTACATACGTGCATGTGAATGTGTGTGTATGAGTGTGTCTCTGTGTGTGTGTGTGTGTGTGTGTGTGTGTGTGTGTGTGCGCCCATGGAGGCCACAAAAGGTTGTTGGGTCCCCTGGAGCTGGAGCTACAGGTGGCTGTGGGTCTGTGGAATTGAACTCTTCTGCAAGAAGAGCAAGCTCTCTCAACTCTGGGCCTCTCCAGCCCCTGAGATGATTAATGTTATATGTCACCTTAACTGGGCTAAGGAAGGACCAAATAGATGGCAGGCATTGTATCTGGATATAGTTGTGAGGGTTTCTGGATGAGATTAGCATTTGAGCCTGTAACTGAGTAAAGAGGATTTACCTTCAACAACAACATAGGAATCACCCGTCTGCCCAGGGTCCAAATAAAACAGATGGAAGACTGGTACACAATCTCTTCCTGAACTGAGGTGTATCTTCTCCTGAGTCTGTACTTCAAGGCTACTTATTCTCAGACTTTTAGACCTGGGACTCTCCACCCCTGCATCCACAGGCCTGCACTTCAACGAGCCACCACTCATTGGAGCTTCGTGGACCAAGATGATGGTACCCTGCCATAATCCCAGCACTGAGGAAGAGAGGCATAGGAGTCTTTGGGCTAATCTGGGCTACATACCAAGACCTCAACAGTATCAACATCAGCAAACCAGTGCATGGACCAATAATATCTGCAACTGAGGAACGCAAGGCAGTCTGAGAAATAGAAAGTCTTCCCTCAAAGCTACAATGTTGAGAGTGCGAGGGCTAAATGCAGACTGGGCTCTGCCACATGCAGGTTGTACACCCCTGCACACTTTATTATCTAGTTCAAGTTTCTGCTCATCACAGCTCTTGTCCTGGTGAGTTAAGCAATAGCAGCACATGGAGGGGCGAGCAACATGGCCAGGAGGGTAGGAAGAAAGAAGGGGGTCGGGGCCAGGCCCTGGATAAGGATCCTTGGGGGACCCAAAGTCTGCATATACTTCACCAAGTCTGACCTTCAGCTGCCCTCTGCTTTCATACGAACTCATCTGTTTGATCACAAAAGCCTAATACCTTCTGTGGCTTTCAAAATTGGGCATGTGGGGCAGTGTTTAGCAGGGACTGAGGATCCTGGCTGGGTTCCAGGGCCGCCGTTTCGAGACTAGAGGCTGCAACCTTTAATTTTGGGGCCACTGTGGTATTGTTGGTATTACTCAAGGGTTTGGCTTCAAGAGACTCAGCGCTAGTGTCTGTGTTATTTCACAGAAATTGGTACCAACTGTTGGCATGTTCTGTGGTAGTGTTGGTTCCCCTGTTTGCTAACACCTTTCCAGTGAGCCGGGTGGTGGGAAAAGCCTGTGGTCAGTTTGCTGACTTACACATATGAGCTGCGGTACTTCTTACTCTTGCTCAAAAATTTTCCCAGGCTCCGTGCACGTGCGACATCTGGAAAAATAACAAACCAACCTTCAGCGTTTGTCCTCTAAGTAAGTAGAAGTGTCATGGCTTGTTTTCTAGTGAGGAAGAGAGGGAGAGAGAATCTTGGCATATCTTACAGGAATGCCATGTCTCCATAGCTCAGCATTTATGCTTGCTATACTTCATGCCTCAGCATCCAGGGGGAAGTAGAGTGGAACAGTGTTTGCATACAGCCTCTGCTTACCTTCCTGTTGACCTTAGCTCACCTCTGACTTACAGATACCTAACACGAGGCAAAATGCCATGTAAATGTTGTCAAGCTGCTAACTGCGAGTTAGTGGGACATTTTATTGTGGCGTTGCTATTTTTAATTGATTTTTCTACTATAATATGTTTCATCGGGTTGAATCTGAGGATGTAAAAGCTGTTGATACGGAGAGTCCCTCCTCCTTTGGAGGGCTCTTTTTCCTGTTGTCTGTTATGCCCTGAGGAGATGCTTACAGCTTGTCAGCTCCTCTGCCTTGGAACAGTTCATGTACATTGCTGTGGGTTTCCGAAGATCACTTAATGGACACACTATGAATTCTGGTTTTTGTACATGTATGTTGTCATGCAGCCACCAGCAACAAACAAGTGAGACACACAGCATACCACAGGGACTCCACACAAGGTCCCTGACCATTTTTGCAATCCTACTCTTTTCCCCAGGCCCAACAGTCAGGGACCTGTTCTTCATCAGTACACTTCTACCTTTCATAGAATTTCATATACACGACTCCAAGCAGTGCATCATCTTTCGTGCCTGGATTCTTTTACTTAACTGTTCTACCTTTGAGCCTTGGTCATGTCCTCATGAGTTAGTAGTGCATTCCTGTTGATGGCTGTCTTAGGGTTTCCATTGCTGTGAGGAGACACTATGACCAAGGTAACTCTTTAAAGGGCAATATTTGATTGGGGCTGGCTTACAGGTTCAAAGGTTCAGTCCATTATCATCAAGCATGGCAATGTCCAGGCAGGCATGGCACTGGAGAAGGAGCTGAGAGTTCTACATCTTGTTCTGATTGCATCCAGGAAAAGATTGGCTTCCAGGCAACTAGGAGGAGGGTCTCAGAGTCCACCCCCAAAGTGACACACTTCTTCCAACAAAAACAAGCCTACTCTTAATAGTGCCCCTTCCTGGGTCAAGCATTTCAAACCACCACAATGGCCACTGCCACAATCTAGCTTTCCCTTAACAAGTTGGGTATTTGACATGTTCACAGCTTGAGGCAATTATGAATCAAGTTACTATATGTATATGTGTGTATATATATATATGTATATATATATGTTTAAATGTATATATGTATATATATATATTTGTATATGTATGTATATATTTATGTATATTTATATATAAGTGTGTATTTACTAGGCCATATGAAGGTAACGTGTTTAAATTCTAAAATTTCACTAAATTTTTCTTTCAAGATGGCTATTCCATCTGTATCAAAATGGGTGTCATTAGCCCAGAATGCGGCATCAGCTGATCTGAAACCCATAGTGATCTGTTGTCTGGTGGTGTTTGGAGACTGTGTTGCCTCGTTTTATGTGTCAACTTGGCCCAAACTAGAGTCATCTGAAAGGAGGGAACTTAACTCAGAAAATGTCTCTATAAGATCAGATGTAAGGAATTTTCCTTATTAGTGATTGGTGAAGGAGGGCCCAGCCCATGGTGGATGGTTCTACTCCTAGGCTGGTGGTCCTGGATTCTGTAAGAAAGCAGGCTGAGCAAGCCATGGAAAGCAAGCCAGTAAGCAACACCCCTCCATGACCTGTGTATGAGCTCCTGCCTTGAGGTTCCTGCTCTTGCTTGAGTTCCTGTCCTGACTTCCTCCAATGATAAACAGCAATGTGGAAGTGTTTGCTGAATAAACCCTTTCCTTCCCCAACTTGCTTTTTGGTCATGGTGTTTTTGTTGAATCAGTAGCAACCCTAACTAAGACAGAGATGTCTTATAGGATCACATATGTAATTAAGTTGCTTGACCTCAGTTGAAAAGATGCTAACATATCAACGGATGAGATGACCCTTGTTTCGAACTCTAGGCTCTGTAAAGGCTTACTGATGGAGACACACCCATCCTGTTATAATGCGTGTATGTGTGAGTCATGTCTCTCATGTGTTCTTTGGGTCCTCAGTTTTATGTTCATGCTTCTAATGGCAGTTTCAAGTCCCCCCTAGGTTGAGATAATGGCTAAAGGTCAGAGGGGAAAATATCTATGGGAAGTGATTAATGACAGAGACATCATCCTGAACTGCTTAGTTCCTGACCTTTATCTCATGTGCTCCAGGGAAAGGCTCCATCAAGTTTACACAAGGTGAAAGTTGGGAAACCAGGAAGGTCCCTGCTGAGTACTTGGAATGGGGCTCAATAGCGCTGTATCTCACACCTGGTAAAAACTGATACCCAATTAAAAGAAAAGAATTGGAGGAAAAATAGTTGTTGACATGGCCTTGGTTGGAAACTTCTTGCAAGGTTTGTAGAATCCACACATCCTTTGGGCACACTGGTTTGGGCAGCCCCTGAATCACTCTGTCGTACCTGTGGAGACAGTAATTCATACGTTTGTGTACTATATAAAGCACAAAGTAGTTGCTTCTCCTAAAATCCTTTGGCTTCCTCCCCAGGAAATCACTTTAAGCTTGCAAACCTCATAGCAGGAGTAGACTCCTGGCTCCCACTGTAGCCTGGGTCATGTGATTTGTGGGATCAAAGGATGTGGTTTGCTCATCCCCAGACAGGGTCAAGGGTCAGGTTCAGGTGAGGTTTACTCCGTCTAAGCCTGGATGGTGAATGTTTTCATGTTTTTCATTCAAAGAAATGACTAGACACAAGAAAATGTCGTACTGTAAGCTTATAGCTCACACCTCACCTTTAAAAAAAATCTGAGCATCCTGTCTTGGAGAACACTTTGAGGATCCCTGTACCCATTCAGCTGGCAGCACATAACCCCCAAACTGCAGGTTCTAGGTCTCCCTTGGGGTTAGGGGTGTGTGTGTGTGTGTGTGTGTGTGTGTGTGTGTGTGTGTGTGTGTATACACATGCCCATGTGCAAGGCCAGATGTCAGATATTTCTCTACTATCTCCACATTATTTTTTGAGGCAGGGCCTCCCATTACTCTGAAACACGTCAGTTTGGCTAGAGTGGCCAGCCAATGAGCTCTAGCGATGCAGCTGTCTGTCCACTATTCCAGGTTCTGAGACTGCAGATGTGTCTGCACCTGGCTTTTACATGTTCACAAAGGACACAAACTCCGGTCCTCCATACATTCACAGCAGGCATGTTAGTTAGCAACTGAGTCATTTCTTCAGGTCCTCCCTTGGGGTTAGCTCCTCTGGTTACCCTCCATTGCTCTTAGCAACCAAGAGGGGACAAGGTCCTGAATAAGTAACAATGAAGCTTAGCGTCTCTTAAGCTTCAGTTTTTAACACATCTTTCAAAGATGGCGGTGTACAGTATGACCTAATTTGTCCCACATCCTGCAGTCCCCGAGTAATTCCAGAGTGTGAAGCAGCAGGCAGTACAAACCCAGGTTGCCCAATAAAGGCTGTGTTGGGAAACAGTATTATTTTTCTGATTTAAAGTAAGTAGGTCTGAAGGGAGACAGTGGGATTTAGTTATAAAACAGCTATAATTGTGGGAGAGGCTTTTTATTTCAATTTTGAAACAGTGAACTGTGTATGCCACTTTGAAATAATTTACAGTTAGAGGAGGACTCTTTCTCCTGACGAGTGCCTCTCTGTGCTTGTAGGTGCTGTGAGACAGGGCCTTGGGTGAGCCTCACTTTCCCTTCAAACGAGTCTGCCACATGGAGCAGGAGGTTTTTATCATAGAGCCATGTTTTCCTCTTGTGAGAATTAGCAGGAACAGTCAGATACCCACAGGCCCCCTGCTGGCCACCCTGCTGGCCGCCCTGCTGGCCGCCCTGTGGCAGACTTGCCTGGAGCTTCCTGCAGACATAGAACTATCTGGGAACCTTGGCCACCCAGGGCACCCAGATGGGTGGCCCTCCCTTCTACCCACACAACTCTCTTCAGCAGTGTCAACGCTGTCAACTAGAGAGCCACTGTGTAGTACTCGGCCAAACAGGAGGGAAACCGGGACACAGATGCAATCTGGTCCCATTACAAAACACCAGGTGATGGGTGCCTGGTTGGCTTAGAGCCTAGAATAGAAGCCTGGCCTGGCCAAGGTGGGGCTAGCATGGTGGGTTCTGTGGTTAAACAGGACACAGGCTTATGGTGTGGATGAAGCTAGGCTGGCCTCGAATTGCATAGTAGGCATGAATCAACAGAATGGAGGGGTATGGTGTGTGTCATGAGGTGTCCTCCTTCCCAAGCAGAGCCATGTGTGGGCTGGGACTGGCCCCAGTTGGGGCCTCTTCCCCATTCCATTCCCTTCCCCTTCTCTCCCCCACCTCCGCCTTCAAGATACGGTTGCCCTGTGAAGCTCATGCTGGCCTAGCCTTTTACTTCGAGTTCTCCCAAGAGCTGGGGTGATGCGTTTGTATTGCCATGGTCACCTTTGTCTTTACAATCACTAATTACTTTGTGCTTGTCTCTTTGTTCTTATGTAAGAGCAAAGAACTGTGTCTTGCTTATTTTTCTGATTATCTGGAGGAACAATAGTACAGGCTGGTACTTAGAAACTTTCAAGAATCTGTTGAATAAGCCAAGTAAGGCATTGGTGTGGGTCTCTCAAGGGCCTGGTGTAGGGAGACACCAGATGCTACTGTGCAGCTTAGCATGACAAGACAAAGGCTGGATTACAAGAGTGGTCTGGAGGCTGGAGAGATGGCTCATTGGTTAAGAACACCGACTGCTCTTCCAGAGGTCCCAACTTCAATTCCCAGCAACCACATGATGGCTCACAACCATCTGTAATGGGATTGATGCCCTCTTCTGGTGTGTCTGAAGACAGCTGCAATGTACTCATAAACATAAAATAAATAAATCTTAAAAAAAAAAAAAGAATGGTCTGGGGCTGTCATGGCAGAACAAAAGGAGGCTGTCTCTGGTTTGGATTTTCCTGGAGAGGGTCACTTTCTTGGCCATGCTTTGGATGGCTCTGTAAAGGCTGGACTCGTACATGTAAGATCTGTTGGAACCACGTGCTTTCAGAAGCCTCCTGGGGTCTGGTCTAGCTCACCTAAGTCCTTGTTCTAGATCCCCAGGCTGTCACCTACTCCTCAACTCACTCTGTAGCTGTGACCCAGGTGGCTAAGCGTGAGGTACAGAAGACTGGCCATTACAGACAAAGTTAAACTTTCTCCTTAAAGTGAGAAGCCCCAGGTGAAGCTGGACACTGACGTGGATAGAACATAAAGAACTGCCAGGCTGTGTCTGGATGTTGGTTAGATTTTGTTCTCAGTTACTAAATGAATATTATTTAATTTAGTAGTTTAATATTATGCTTTGCTTTGTCAATTTAAAAGAGCTGTCCTGACTTTCAGGAAATAAAAAATAGTTTATTCGGAGCCAAATATGAATGACCATGTCCCAGGAACATATAATTCAAGTTACTCTGAGTGACATATTACACATATCCCTCTCCCCACAAAAGTCATGAGCCAAAAGATTGACCGGTTACAATGGTGAGATTGTGAGACTGTTAGGTAGATGAGCTACAGCAGGGCAGGGGGTGGGGAAGAATCTCTTCTAAAAGTCTCAGACATAGTTTTATGGTATTCTTAGCCTTAGGGCTAGGGGAAGGCAGAGTCCTGCTAATCTCAGTGATACATTCTGAGTTCACCTGTTAGTCATGAGCATGTTAGGTCAGATCCAAAGTTAATTGGCCTAAGATAGCCCAAGGTAATACCAGCCCACAACCTACATTTCACTTTTCTCAGTCCTGATGTTCTTGTCAGCCAAGGTCAAGCTGTCTGGCGGACATCTATCTATCCAGAGATGGTTGAGCCGGTGCCAAAGGCACTTTGTTACTAAACTCTGCCCCTAGCCTTCAGAATGTTTGCCCTAGATGCAGCTGCTCCAGGGGTTTCAGCTCTGTTTTCATTGTGTAGCTCGTCTTTATAGAGGCATGGAGTTGAGTTGTCTGCTAATCTGTGCTTTGGCTACTGTCTTTTTTGGTCATGAAGTTATAGCTCAGTAGAAGCTACCCAGATTGTTAGCAAGGAGCCTAGGGCACGCTCAGAAAGAGGACCTCAGAGTTGGTAATAAGGGAAATGTACAACTGCAGGAAGCCATCGGAGCCATGAATCAAGCATTGCCCAGGGGCTCCACACGGGGACTGTTTAAATCTCCAGGCACACAATACTTTCCTATGCTGTGTGCTAGTAATTAGGGCGCAGGTCTGCCTCAAGTTGGACACAATTTTTGCCAAATAAAAAAAAATGCACAGACTTTCCTACTACTTTACCATTTTTAGTCAGTTACATTTGTTTTTGACAATTTCTTGCAAGTTTGCAGGGCATACTGACATTCTCACTGCTACCCCTCTACCACGCCTGTCTATTGCCCCCAACACCGAATCTGTTTGTCACAGCTTGTGGTTTCCTTTTGTTTTGTGACCCACTCAATACAACCAAGGCCTTTGGAGCTGTATTTTGGAGCCTGGTGGGCTGAGCAGAGGATAACTAAAGACAATGATTCTTCCCCTTCCACAATTTATCAGTAGCCAGTAGTTCAGAAGTAAAGGGTAGAGCCCAGGAAGCCCAATTCTCTACTACGATTGATAGGGCCAGGGAAATCATTTCTTTCTGGTTGAAACAATTGTCCAACCCTCATGGCTTTACTCTGGTATGGAACAAGAGCTAGTTTTTGTATGTATCGTAGCAAACTTAACTAGTTCTTCCTCCACATGAACCTCAAACGCTCCCAGAATCCTCCTGGTGTGCTTTCATTTGCTAACTGTGCTTGGCCCAGGTACAGAAGTCAGAGAGCCAAATCTCTAATGTTTGAAAATGATGCTTCGATGGAAGAGGTTAAAAAGTCTCCAAAACATATAGAAGATTGTCAAGTGACATAGCCTATAGGCCAAAGGCAGGTTATGCACACTTTGAATTTTAAGTTGCGTCTCTCATGGAAGATTGTCCCAATGGCGGGCATGGGGCGGGCATGGGGCGGGCATGGGGCGGGCATGGGGCGGGCATGGGGCGAGGGTGTGTGACATTCGTTTTGTCACTTCAGCTCTGACCAGCCACTTTTGCCCTGTTCATTCACTTCATGTTTTCTCTTCATAAATTGTTTTGAGAGTTCTTACAAATGGACCCAGGAACAAGGTTTGGCCTGCTTTCTATCCATTTGTGTTCTGCTGATCTTCACTCCCCACCTTTGTCTCAGGGGTTCTAAACTGGCCCCTGGTGCGTGTGAAGGAGCAGGCCACTGCACAGGGTGGCCAGCATTCTAGTCCTGGCAGAGCTGCTGTGTGGTTCGAACCACAGCCTGCTTTCACCTGCTTCTCTGTACACCCTTTCTTCTCTGATTGCCCTTTAAGCCATTTCAGTACTGCTCAGCCCAGGCTTTGCCAAGCGACCTGTCCATGTCACCCCTGGGCAATGTTTATTTGAAAATGTAGAAGGAAAAAAAAATCCCAGATAGAAGCAGTTCATACGTCTCTGATAGCTTTAAATTTTTTCTTTTTATTTTTGTGTATATGTGTTTGCATGCTTGTCTGTTTGTGTGCAGTGCCAGAAGAGGCCAGAAGGTGGTGCTGAATCACCTGGAACTGGATTTACAGGCAGTTGTTTACCACCATGTGGATGCTGGGAACCAAACCGAGGTCTTCTACAAGAGCAGCCAGTGCTCTTAACTGCTGAACCATCCCTCCAGCCTAAGTTTTAAATAACTTTTAAGTTCATAATACTGTTAAGAGTTTGAATGTATTTTACGTTGCTAATCTCTCATTGTGCATAATTTACAGATTAAAGTTTCTCAATGGTGTGTGTGTATTCACATGTATACACACATATATTATATATGTATGTATTTACACATATATGTATGTAGTCACACATTTATATGTATATATTCACACATATATACATATAGACACACACATATATACACGCACACACACACGCACACACATGTATGAATGCAACCTGGTTAGTTTGTTTAGTGTGGCTAAAAATATCTAATGTATGGAGATTTGGTACCAGGGACTTCCTCAGCCTCTTCCGGGTTCTTGTCTGTTCTTGTCTGTATGTTCCCACTCCTCTACACACAACCTACAGGGATCCCAGTTGAAGAAAATTTCTTATCTCCGAGAAACTTAACTTTTCCTATAGAGCTGACTTGGGAGGCTTATTCCCCTCAGCTGACCTCCTAGAGATGTGGAGGGAAAGTAGAGATTCATCCAGATGACAGAAATTGGAGAAGAGAGGACTGACTGCCTCCCCACCCCGTGCTAGAGTAAATGACTGGGTTGTACCATTTTTCTGGACAGAGACGTCCACAGGTGCTTTAGTTGCAGTGCTCATGTGACTTGCATCAACCTGGTCCTTTGAAAGCTTGTGTCTGGAGGAAAGGAGGTGACCTAGTATTCCAGAACTTGCTTTCTCTTTAGTTTCTCAGGTCAAAAATTAAGAAACTTTTTTGTCCTAAGGACCTTCATTTTTTGAATATTTTAAAAATAAAAGATAATTATATCATTCCTCCTCCTCTCCCAGGTCCTTCTCTCTTCTCCCTTTCAAATCCATGGCCTCTTTAGTTATTACTGTCACACACACACACACACACACACACACACACACACACACACTTGTTTAGTGAGGCTTGTATATATGTCTGCTTTTTTAGTGTTGACCACTTGGGGTTGGATAGCTACCTTGGGTGCTCATATCTGTGTCAGACTAACTCTCTCTCTCTCTCTCTCTCTTTCTCTCTCAGATTTTAATTACCATTACTGTTCATCTAGGTCCTATGTGACTTCCTGCACTTAAGGCCTTTAAAAGTGGTTCCTGAGGCTGGGGAGAAGGCTCTGTTGGCAGAGGGTTCACATGAATGTATGAAACCTGACCTCAGATCTCTAGAGCCCATGTGAAGCCAGATGAAGTCATACATCTGTGTGTATTCCTATGGTGATGTGGAAACTGGAGACAGAAACATGCATAGTCCAGTTAGGTTGGTATATGGAACAGCACACAAGAGACCCTGTTTCAAACAATGTGGAAGAGAAGGACCAATATTCAAGGTTATCCCCTGACATCTACACATGCATCATGGCACACACCTGTACTCAGCAAGAATACACAGACACACAGACTCACAGACACACACATGCACGAATACACACACATACACCCACACACATAGATTTTTAGTTTTTTTTTTAAACTATTAGCCAAATAGTTAACAAAATTACCTGTAAGGAAAATTAAGAAGAGGGAGTTTGGAGTTAGAGTCTATGTCTCTGAGCTTTTATCCTTATATGTGTTTGAACATGGCCTAAGCTATCTGTGTGGACTTCAGAGGAGGAAGGAGAGGGAAGACTGTGAAGGAGGAAGGCTCCAGCATAGTCAGAGGAGTTACCTGGGCTTTCTAGTGTGTAGGCCTAGGTCTGAGCTCAGACACAGTTGGCCTAGCTGATGGGTTACAGGCCAGGCATTCAAGGTCACAGACATTTTTATTTGAGTCAGGGTTTCACCGAGTAGCACTAGCTGGCCTTGAACTCACAGAGACTCAGCTGCTTCTGTCTCCCAAGTGCTGGGATTAAAAGTGTGCACCATCATATCTGGCAAGTTCACCGACTCTGAGTCTAGAGTGGGACTGTCCTTGTTCACTATGAAGTCACAGGGACTCATGCGATGTTGCATGTGGTGCTGACCCTCTCTCTGTCACAGTAACTTCTGTTCATTTTCCTCTTGTTTACTGGATGCCTCTACCCTGAGCCACATCTCAATTCTCTGCCCACCATGGTGCTTAGCCTATGGACACACGGGCCTGTTCATCTTTGCTTATTCACTTTAGCAGGTGACAGGACATTGTCCTGGGAGGTTGGAGATGTGGCTGCTGTCCTGACAGGGTTCAAACTCTTCCCAGGTGTAGAGGATTCAACACCTTTTATGAGCCACAGGTGGGAGTTGACGTTTTTTTATATATAATGTGACCAACACAGTGTGACTGATTTCTTTCCCCGGCTCAACTTCTTCCCACCACTCCCTTGGGTATTTTTGAAATATGATTCAATGTTGTAAGGAAGGCCTTTGAGGCTAAGCGCCCCGAAGAGGCTCTGCTAACGTGAGTTTAATTTTGGCAGTGATTGTCTTGTGGTTACTCTGCCCCGAAGCCAGACCACAGCAAGGGCCTGCCTCCCTCCCCAGCAACCACAAAGTGGGGAGTGGGGCTCAGGAACTAAAGAAGACTTTCCTCATCCCCTATGAGAGGGAGACCATGAGAGCCTGGGCAAGAGGTGGTGACGGGTTGTATACCCTGGGGACTCTGTTATAGCCGCATTACCCTACGAACTGTCGAGCATGGACCAGCCTTTAGACAGCCATTTGGACGACTTCATGTGCTCAACGTTTTGCACATGGTCCTTGCTGAAGGTCGCCGCATCCCAATGTTTTTTGAACACAGACAGTTATGTGAATTTGGGGTTTCTTTTTTGCTTTATTCCAGCACATTCTCTCTACCTGTTTCCTGTTTCTGATCTAGCTATACATGAAGTTGAATATTTGCAGTTGAATCCCAAGAGGTCCTACACTGGAAACTGGATTCAGTGACTAAGGTAGATCTTTAGGGCTCTTTGCCCAGCTAGCCCAGCCTACTTGGCAACTTCCAGATCAGCGAGAGAGACTGTCCCCCCCAAAAGAGGTAAATAGAGCCTAAAAATGGTACCCAAGATTGTCCTATGGCTTATATGTACACCTACACGTGGGCATGTGCATGCTTCCCCCCAGCCCCACAGGCTAAATGTGCAAATAGGACCTCAGGGAAGATCTGGCTGGCACCTGGATGTAGAAAAGAGTGCCGAAGGAAGCAGGAAGCCCTGTGCAGCTGACAGGAGCATTGTTGGGCTGAGATTGTATGGGAGTCCCACCAACTCCCTTGTTTCCAAACTAGCTAGAGGTCTCAGATACAGCAGACGATCCATGGCAGATGAGTACAGGTATCCTGTTCTGCCTCTCTTCCTGGCGGTATCTGGGCGCAACCAACTCACCTGCTCAGATAGGAGAAGGCGGAATCTGCAGCCTGAGCTTCCCTTTGGGCATCAGATGCCTACATGACAGGCTAGAAGGGGGAAGTGGGGTTTGGGATGAATGCTGTGGTTCCAAGCTCTCCCTCCCCCTTGGGGTGCCTGGATGCCTGAGAAGAATGGGGGTCCATGGTCCACATTTCCCCATGGGGCATCTGCACACTAGCCAGGAAGGAGAAAGAAGAGCCCTAAGTGAGCAGGATCTGGAGTCTGTGTTGAGTACTGGAGGGTTTGGAGAAGAGAAAAGACCTTCTTCAGGAACCTTAGTGTCACAGCTTGTTTAGGCAAAGGCCTTCTAGTGAGGCAGCTCTCTGAGACCATCTTAGCTTGTTCATATTTCCTTATCGGGGGTGGATGTGAACACATACACTTTATTTGGAGTGAACCAGGGATATACTTTTGGAGGGAAGGATGTGAGAATATCCAGCAAGGGAAGGTCATTGGCTGAAGGCTAAGCCTATCTAGACACCTCATTAACATGGAGAAGGACTCCAGGTGCTGTTTCCATGACTGAGTGCCCACGGTCCTCTCAGTTGGTGGTCCTGGTTCCATGCTCCAGAGCAGGCCTGAGGGGGTGGGAGCAGGCAGCTCCACTGTCTCAGATCTCTGAAATCCCTGGGGTTTTAGCATGCCCCACAGCACCCATTCTTATGCCTGTCTGGTAATGGGTCCCCACGTGCCCTGCAGTCAGGGGTAGACACAGGAGGATAAAAAGATTGGGGGGAAGAAACCAAGGCTTATTATGTAGAACTTTGAGTTAGAGGTGAATGACTTAGTTTTCGGGGACCCGGACAGCTAATGAGTTTATTCATGAATCTTTTGCTTCACAGATTTTAGATTTCATGCATCTCTTAGTCTTCTAAGCAAAAAGGTCTTGGATGGACTTAGGGCAGAGCCTCTCACAGAACTAAGGGCAGAGTGAGATGGCAAGGACTTTGTATTTGAAAGGGTCCATGTAGAAACTCATGGGTAAAGGCCCTCCCTCCCTCCAGCCACAGAACTCAGACTTGCTCATGTAATATCTCTGTGGGATCCATGAAGCTGAGCTGTAACTGCAGGGATAGATAGGGAGGCAGGAGAGAGCATCTGCCTTTAGCCCTGCCCTGAAGGAAGCCAAGGAGAACATGACTGGAAAGGGCCAGTGTATGATCTAAGCCTCCCTTTCCTGACATGGACCCTCCTGAAGGAAACTCAGCACTGAGAAGTAGCCTCACCCTCAAGCACCTGCAGATCTCAAGGGTCTGGGTGACACAGTGTAGGTGTCCAGCAGTTAGAAGCCATCAACATGAATGTGTTGTGTGCTGTTTATCAGAAGCTCTTCATGGTAAGATCATAGAATACAAAGAGTGGAGCGGTGTGTATGGCAGATTTTTACTATAAATACACACAAAAATATAGACTTCTAGAAGGCTTTAATTGGGGTTGAGATTAAAGAGATACAATAATGCCTTTACATGTGATTTGGGCTCCCCCAGACATTTCCAGGACTCCTAAAATTCTGACGAACAGATAGTTAATGCATACATGCTTTCTCACTTTTTGGAATGTCGTACCAACAGACCCCTCACCCATCTAAATACTTGCACTAGTCTGACTCACTCTCCCAATTTCCCCATTCTCTCTGCTGCCTCTCAGCTCTACTGAGTCGACCCCACCCCATGATTCCTGCCACAGCAATTTGATGATATTTTTTATCATCATGGGCTTTGTTGGTATCATTTATTCTCCAGTTAATTTTCTATTTGAAAAGTATAAAAACTTATACCTAACAAGTGTACATTTTTTTAATGGGGCATAAAGCGACAGTTCTGTGCACCCGAGCAGGGGTGTAATGTTTAAACTTCTTTGGCAACTTGACTGGATTTAAAATCATGTAAGAGACACATGTCCAGGCTCTTTGCTTCTCCCTGTTCTAGAGGCAGCTGCATCTTCTCATCCAGTGACAGCTTCGTCCCTTCAACAGGACGGTGAATATTGGAATGAATGGACTTGGCTGTTGGGTACCTGGTTACCAGGACTGACAGCTCATCTGGCAAAGTGCAGATTGTTGTCATCAGTGACTTCCTCATTGACCTCAACTACATGGTCTACATGTTCCAGCATGACTCCACCCATGGCAAGTTCAAGGACACTGTCAAAGCTGAGAATGGGAAGTCTGTCATCAACAGGAAGGCTGCTACCATCTTCTAGGAATGAGATCCCGTTAGCATCAAATGGGGTGATGCTGGTGCTGAGTATGTTGTGGAGTCTACTGGTATCTTCACCACCATGGAGAAGGCCGGGGCCCACTTGAAGGGTGGGGCCAAAAGGGTCATCATCTCTGCCCCTTCTGCCAATGCCCCCATGTTTGTGATGGGTGTGAACCACGAGAAATACAACAACTCCCTCAAGATTGTCGGCAATGCTTCCTGCACCACCAACTGCTTAGCACCTCCCCTCCCGCCCCCACCAAGGTCATCCATGATAACCTTGGCATTATGGAGGGGCTCATGACCACAGTCCATGCCATCACTGCACTTAGAAGACTGTGGATGGCCCCTCTGGAAAGCTGTGGCGTGACAGCAGTGGGGCTGCCCAGAATATCAGCCCTGCATTTGCTGGTGCTGCCAAGGCTCTGGGCAAGTTCATCCCAGAGCAGAATAGGAAGCCCATGGCACAGCCTTCCATGTCTCTAACCCTAGTGTGTCTGTCGTGGATCTGACATGCCACCAGGAGAAAGCTGCCAAGGATGATGACATCAAGAAGGTGATGAAGCAGGCATCTGAGGGCCAACTAAAGGGCATCCTGGGCTACATTGAGAACCAGGCTGTCTCCTGCAACTTCAACAGTAATTCCTACTCCTCCACCTTTGATACTGGGGCTGGCATTCCTCTCAATGACAACTTTGTAAAACTCATATCCTGCTATGACAATGAATACATTGACAGGGTGGTGGACCTCATGGCCTCCATGGTCTCTAAGGAGTGAGAAGCCCTGGACCACTCACCCCAGCAGGGTGAACAAGAGAAAGGCCCTTAGCTGCTGAGGAGTCCCCGTCCCAATTTAGGACCCGACACTGAGTGTCTCCCTCACAATTTCCATCCCAGACCTCTACAATAGCAGGAGGGGCCTAGGCAGCCCTACTCTCTTGAATACCAACAATAAAGTTTGTTGTACACACACACACACACACACACACACACACACACACACACACACACACGCGCGCGCGCAGAAACACACCTCCAGGTATCTGTTTCCAGAGAGGGTTCACTGAGGAAGGAAGGCACAGCACTGTCCCATGGGCAGCCATCCCAAGCTGAATGTAAAGAAACAGAACTGTCCAGCTGAGTACCAGCATTCCCCTCTCTCTGGTTTCTGACTGTGGATGCAGTATGGCCAGCTGCCTCATGCTCCTGCTGCTTTGTCTGTTTCTCCAGGATAGACTGTACTCACAAACCATAAGCCCACATAAGCCCTTCCTTCCTAAGTCTCATTTACTGGGTGTTTTGTCAGAGCAATGAGGAAAGGTTCTAATGATTACAGCTGGGCACTTGCTGGATCCCATACCTTACATTCTATTTGTGATACATGATTAATTATTGTCAGCCATAGTTACCGTTCAATAAAACACAAGAAGTTACTCCTGTCCCATTGCTTTCTATACTGCTAACTTTCTCCTCCCAGAACACCCTTCCTAGGCTCTGGGAGCTACTCTTTACTATGAAACTGTATCATTGTTCACTCCAACCCCTCTATGTGTGTATATGTCTGTCTGTGTGTGTGTCTCTGTGTGTGTGTCCTCTCTGTATGTATGTGTATATATGGTGTTTGTGTCTGTATGTGTGGGCATCTCTCTCTCTCTCTCTCTCTCTCTCTCTCTCTCTCTCTCTCTCCCTCCCTCTCTCTCTGTGTATCTGTATGTGTGTGTGTGTGTGTGTGTGTGTATAGTGTGTGTGTCTATGAATAGGCATCTGTGTGTGTGTGTATCTGTATGAGTGGGTGTCTCTGTGTGTGTATGTATAGTGTGTGTGTCTATGTATAGGCATCTGTGTGTGTATGTGTGTGTGTGTGTGTATGTATGGTGTGTGTGTCTATGAATAGGCATCTGTGTGTGTGTGTGTATCTGTATGAGTGGGTGTCTGTGTGTGTGTGTGTGTGTGTGTGTATGTATGGTGTATGTGTCTATGTATAGGCATCTCTGTGTGTGTGTGTATGGTATGTGTGTCTTATGTATAGACATGTCTGTGTGTGTGTGTGTATGTATGGTGTGTGTGTCTATGTATAGGCATCTCTGTGTGTGTATGGTATGTGCGTCTATGTATAGGCATCTCTGTGTGTGTGTGTGTATGTATGGTGTGTGTCTATGAAGAGTCATCTGTGTGTGTGTATGTGTGTATCTGTATGAGTGAGTGTCTGTGTGTGTGTATGTATGTATGGTGTGTGTGTGTGTATGTATGGTGTGTGTGTGTACATGTATGTCTTCCTCAGATGCCTTCCTCAATAGCTTTTACTTTTAAACATTGAAGCAAAGTCTCTCCCTGATCCTATGTCCATTGGCTTAGCTGGCCTACCTGCCCTAGGTGGCCTACAAGCTTCAGGTCTGTCTCCTCCTCCCTGGCACTGGGATTATGATCGTACAGCACCCAGGCAGGCTTTTTACGTAGATAGAGGAACTGGATCTGAACTTAGGCCCTCATGATTGTATGACAAGCACTTTATTCAATGAGGCCCCGCCCCGGCCCTATTGTCCACTCTTAGTTGACCTCTTACACAAAACTATTCTTTATGTTCTAGATAAGCAGTTCAGAAGATATTCTCTGTAAAGAAAAAGCAGTCATCTAGAATGAAAGAAACTCAGAAATCCTTAGTGGCATCTTGGGATGCTTTTGATGTTTTTTCTGTTTATTTTTGGATGTTTATTCCTGTGGGGGTTTTTTTTTTATTTTTTTATTTTTTTGTATTTTCAACCATATATTGTCTTACTCACATGTACTCCAATTAAAAAAAAAAAATGAAGTCTTTAGATCGACACTAGACAGTCCTGCATGCAGAGGTCCTCTTGAAGTGCTTTTATACTTCTTGGATGCTGGCAGATGCCTCATAGGTGAGTTCTGTCAGAGGACTGGCCACTTTAGATGTAGTCAGAACGAAGTAAGCACTGGACATCAGACTCCATCCTCTAAGGACTCCTCTGTTCTTCAGCATCAAACATGGCTGGTCTTGCTCTGCAGGCTTCTGCAAACTGCCTGCGGCCTTCTTCCAACTCTCGTATTCTGCCTGGAGCAATTGGGTAATTAATTCCTAAGACGATTGCAAGTGGATAATGGAGGTGAAGGCAGCAAGATCTAAGCAGTTCCGAAACACAGATCTGGGGGTGCAGTCAGCACCCTCTTCCTCACTGCTATTGGCCTCCCCCCAGCACCACTCCCCCATCTCCTCTGGTCCTGTCATCCTGGATTCAGCCTCCCTTGGCTTCCCCTCTACCTGCTTGACATCCCTCCCTCTGGACAGCGGGGAGTTAGAGTGAGCTGGGATTCCCCTAGAACAGCTGGAGTGAAGGAAAGCACACCTGCGGTATGCACATGCCCTAGCACATCTATGCAGACTTTCATGTGGCTCCTGGAAAGACTTACCCTTCCCTTGAGTACTTAAAAAATTTAGAAAAGAAATCAGAAGTATGAATGTAAAGTACAGTTGGCAGCAGTCTAGTGTTCGCCTGTGCTCCACTGAGGAGGGCGCCATTGTGAGCCTGACCCTGACATCTGGGATGGCCCTTGCACTAAAATCTGCTGAGAGCAAGCTCACAGCTGGCAACAGGTTGATGCTCTCTGTGCACTGTGACTGCAGCAACTCGTTTCCCTCTCCTGCATAGCCAGAAGGGAGCCATAACTTTTCTCCATCCCCTAATACTCATGTACCAAACCAGGGATGACTGCTCTGAGACCCAAGTAAGAGTGTCACACTCGCCAATGAAAATGTATGGGCTACAAAACCCACAAAGGGCCCATGGAGCCAGGCTAAGGGCCTATCTCTTGCCATCTACACTTCGTCCCTAGAGACTTGGAGCTATGACCCTTCAGGAGGAGATATCAGGGTTGTCAACCCTCAGGCTGTAAATGGGAACAATGCCAGGCTTGAAAGGTGGCTGGGGCCACAGGAGGCCGCTGCTAGCAGGTCTTTGTGAGAGTGCCTAGTCAGAGGCTGTGCAGGGATGAGGGGCCAGGACATCCTGGCTTTTAACATATACTTGTCGCTTCGTCTTCATCTTCCAAACCTAAGTGGCACCTTGCCTTCTGTACTAAGGGCAAGTTGAGGCCAGACAGTGGGAGATGATGTGTCTCACCCTTGCCATCCCATGGCCTATCTTCATCTTCCCCTTACGCCCCATCCAAGCAGCTGTTGCATGGCTGGAGATGCAGAAATTGTTGATTTTTGCCTTTCACCAAACCTGCATGAGGCTTGGTTGGCATGTTGGCAGGGAGAGTCTAAGAATGCTCTTAGCATGGCCCAACCAAGTCTCCAACATTTCAGAATGAGTAAAGCCCTTGTTAAGATGCCACTCCAGCTTGGATCACTCTGTGTTAAGCCAGGGGTTCTGACCCTTGCAGAATTCCCTGGATGTTAGGGCGTGGCAGTTTCCTGAGACATTTCTGGATAATGGGGTTGTGAAAAGCTCCGAATAAGCTGCCTGCGCACAGATTCTAGCTCTGCCCTTGACCAATGGGTGACCATGATTGAAGTTCTAAACCTCTCTGAAACTAGGGTTCCTCAGAAGGGATAAGGATAGCAAGCAAGTTACCAGGTTGCCTGGTATGAAATGAACTCATTCTTACAGAATTAGCTCAGCGCCAGACAGGCTCAGGAGTCATTCACATAACTGGATCGGGTGTAGCTTTGACCTACTTCTCCTTCTCTGAGGGAAGCAGGCTTAGTGGGCCCCTTCTCCTTGTTGGATACACAGAGATTTCCTTTAAATCCTTTAAGTGCAGTGTTTACTATGAGGGAACTGATTCAGATTGGTTGTTGGACTTCACAAACATATTGATGATAGATGTGTCTGTCTGTTGAGCAAGAGCTGCTGGGGGAGGGGCCTCCACTGGCTTGTTCTATATGGGGGTCAGATATTTCAGAGTCCTAAATGAAGCCAGCTTGTGCCCATCGTAGTTACCTGTCTTACTGCTCTGGCAAAATACCTGACAAGGCAGTTTCGGGAGTGAAGCATTTCTCGTGGCTCATGGTTTACTAAGGGACACAGTCCATCAACAGGAATCTGAGGAGACACACCACTTGGCAGTCCAGTAGCAGAGAGTAGTCAGGAAGTGGGTGGGTCCCACCACCAGTGATCCACTTCTCCCAGAAAGGCTCTACCTCCTAGACTCTACAACCTTCCAGAACAATGCTACCAGCTGGGGATCATGTGTTCAAACACTTGAACCCCTGTGGAACATTTTGAATTCAAGCCATAACAGGCTCCTTCTGAGTCAAGGCTTGCCTGAGCCGTGCAGTGTAGCCTTGCCGCTGGGTGAGTGGTGGTTTGGACTGGCCTAAGGGTTCTTGTAACCTGGCCCACTGCCTCCTACCTGGGATGGAGAGCCTCCCCCTCCTCCTGCTTTGAACATTCTCCTTAAGTGCTGGGATGGGATGAGGATTTACCCACGTGCCCTGTCCTGTCCCTTCTCCAATGTGCTGACTCACCTGTGGTTTTAGTTCCCAGAACCTCTTGTGCCGTGTTTTGATTGAGGGAGTCATGTGTGCACCTTGCCTCTTCCCACGGCTGAGGCTGAGCCTGAGCCTGGCCTCACTCCTGTTACCACATCCAGACCTTCCCAGAAAACATTGCAAGCATACACCATGCAATTTTCTAACTCGTGAGAAAACAGAGAGTGACGTGCCGTGTCGTCCATTTTTAGTTCAACAAAAATGACACACCCAAGCCAACTTTTCACTTAGCTCACCTTCTAGAGACTTTCAGAAACCTTGAGATCAGCTGCTAGCATCCATCTCTAGCCTTCTGCCCTGCAAGTCAGGCCCCTGGCTGTCCCAGCTGTGCATCTTTGTCTCCTCTGGCAAGCTCAGAGTAGGCCTTCCTCCTTTTCTTTTGCTTTAGCTCTGGACACATTGTAGATGGATAGAGAACCCTTGAGGAGAGGTTTTACACTTGGACTTCTTTCAAAAGGTTTTTTGCAAAGGCAAAAGTAAATGAAAATGTATCCAGCATAGAAAATGCAAAGAAGAAAGTAGGGCTGAAATTCAGACCGTTGACAGAGTCATTACACACCTGGTGACTTCTGCCTGTCTGTGATGGTGACCAGCTATCTCCATCAAGGGAACTGACACCTGGTGACTTCTGCCCGTCTGGGATGGTGAACTAGCCATCCTCATCACAGGAACTGACACCTGGTGATGTCTGCCTGACTGTGATGGATGATAAACTAGCCATCTCCATCATGGGAACCGACAGCATCACACCACGCAGGCTCTCCCCCCACCCCCCCTTTCTATCTTCCTAGCCCTGGGCCAACTTCTTTCACGGTTTTCTATTTTGTTTTTCTGGCACTGGTACTAAACCAGGGCATCAAGGAAGTCAGGCAAGTGTTTCTATCGCTAGCTATACCCACAACCCCTGAGGACATATTTTTACTAGACTATTTCGATGAAATACAGTTCCCTAAGGACCTTTGATTGATGGCCTTGATTAATTATTCTGTTTGTGTTTCTAGGGAAACAGAACCATATATCTTTAGCAACACATGTTCAATAGCCAAACTGGATTTGAAGCCTTCCTTTCCTGCCTGCTTTGAGAAAGAACCATAAACTCCCAGTGCCTCAGTTTCTTCATCTCCATTATAACGGGACCCATCCCTTACATTTGTACAAGGTCAATCTCTTGATGGATTGTGCCACACTGCACAGACGTGTATTGGGGATACCACCTGAATATGCTTTTGAACAATGACCAAATCGACTCACAACATGCCCCATTTTTAAGCAATTCGTGATTATACTCTAACTAATTTTAAATACAATTTTATTTTTTTTAAATGGACAAGATTGTAAATATCATGCACAGCATGCTTTACAGTATGTATACACCATGGAATGGCTTAATAAAGCTAATTAACATATGGATGACCTCACATAATAATCACCTTTGGTGATGAGCACACTGAAACTGTGCTTACTTAGCAGTTTTCAAAATAATAGCATTGCATTTAACTGTCTTGCTGTATCCTATAATATCGATTGTGTTTTAAGCAGTAGTTTGCCTGTGGCAAGCACTAGATGACAGTTGTCCTGACCACGAACCTGACAAGCTAGGACTTTAGGAAATAAGGGCTACAGCAGTGTTCACTCAGGGAACACACAGTGGGAGAGGTCGGCTCATGTTGACTGTCCAGTTATCCCTAGCCATATCAAGGAAAGGTATTCAGGCCGGCCTGGGGGTTCTGGGGAGCGACTTCCTTCTTTCCCAATAGGCCTCTCCTGGTGCATGAGGAAAACACTTCCATCATACACACGGGGAGTGCTGGAGGCCATCTTTCTCCAGGCATCCTTCTCTCCCCTTGCTCAGCCTCCCTTGGCCAGTGGAGAAGTCTGATAGCAGTCATCAAACCTGAGCTTCTTGGGTGGCAGGCATTTCCTAGCCCCATCTCTCCTACTGCTGTATCCTTGGCTTCTGTCCAGTAAGCCTCTGGTCCTCCCTCTCCTGCTCAGACTTTTCATCCTTCTAGGCAGCTGTCTAGAGTCCGAGGACTGCCATGGGGCTGCAAGGAGCTTGGAAGTGTGCTGCTATTCGAGAAATAAAAATTGCTCCTGTCTGCTGGTAGAGAGGTCAGAGACTGGGGAAAGGAGAGTCTGTGTGATATGTTAACTGCACCCAGATAAGCTTTAAAAAATGTCGAATTAGCCAGGCATCCCTGTAAGGGAGTTAAATAAAACACTGTCTTCCAAGGTTCCCTGTTGGTCTTGAACCCCAGTGGGAGGCCACTCCTCCACATGCCCAGTCTGGTGGCTGCTGAGTTTGCAGTGTGTTTCTAAGTGCACGTTTTGGATCAGAGTCTTGTTCTGTCAGCTCTGTGCCAGATCAGGCCGTCACATAAGTCATCACTAGGGTGGGCTGCGGTGTGATTCCAGGCAGCACATGATTGCTACGTGCACAGATCCCAGAGGCACAAGCTGCGGTTCCATTACAGAGTGTGCCTTCCTAGTGTTAGGTTTGGAGTGCTGCTGAAAGGGAAGTCTCACTCAGAAAGAGCATGTGACACCACGTAAGTCCCTCCCTTCCCCCTCCCCCTGCACCCTTTCTCCTCTTCCTTATCTTCTTTCTCTCCCCTGTTCTCGTTCCTCATTCCTCCTTCCTTTCCACTTTTTAAAAATAGGATCTTGTTATGTAGCCCAGGCTGGCCTGGAACTTGAGATCCTGCTGTCTCTACCCCCTGAGCAGGATTATAGGTGTGTACCCTTAACAAAGCACGGACTCCAATCCTGTGAATCTACCCACTCCTCTGCATTTGCCCTCTGCCCTTGCAACCTCCCCACAACAAGCAAAGCAAAAGAAAACAAAAGCATCTCCATGTGGAAGTTGTGATGTGTCCCACAGTATACCATTTTGCCCAGTTTTACTTGAAAATATTTATTGCAATATGCCATTGGTCTGGTTTGAGGCCTCTGGCTTCTGCTACATTTTCAATATTGGGTCCTTACTGGAACTCCACTAGGGCTATCCTGCAGTTGTCCTGTGACATGGAGACCCTGCAGCTTTGATTCTGCCTGATGGGTCCCTTCATGTGCTCCAGCAGTTCGTAGATGGGGTAGATGTTGGAGTGGGCCAGCTCAAAGCCCTGGATCTGGGCCTGAGTGGAAGCTGAGTTGTTCATTCTACCAGCTCTCCTGCTTTGCCCAGGTGAGGTGTGGGCTGCTTCCTGGGTGCTGCAGCCAGCAAGGGGCGGGGCCAGCTCTGCTGTACTTTAGTTTCCTTTGTAAGAGCAGTGGGTTGTGTTCCAGATGCTAGCATGTTCGATACAGCTCTTTGGCTGTATTGGAGAGGCATGTTGTGTTATCTAAACATGAAGGCTGAGTGGAGAAAGCAGGCGAGGAATGCAACGGAAAGACAGGTCTTCAGTTTCAAGGAAGCCATCTCTACATGTGTTTTCTGTGAGCACCAGGGGTATGCTGGGAGGTGTGGGTTGTCCTCTTTGAAGCTGGGGTTTACAAACTTCAGCACCCTAGCGAGGCAGACCTGACTCAGGAGTTGAAGCTGTTGTCTTCCTCACTGTTAGCTCTGGGTGAGTGCCTGTCTTCAGCACCTTTAGCCATATGCCGATATTTGGCATTTTATGAAAAGCAATCTTCCAGTGTAAACACAGTAGTAACGGAACCTCCTGCCTCCCTCATGGCATTTTTTAAAAAGACAGAAGCTGCTGAGTAGTCCAGGTCAGGTGTGCTGAGCCATCACTCAGGTTGCCGTGTTACTACAAATTTTCCAGGTTCACCCTCATCTCCTGCTCCATTGTGCTCTTGGGAACTCGACACCAAGTTTCATTCTATAAGGCAAAGCTGTCAGGCTAGGGCAGGGGCATGGGATTCTTACTGTAATGTTAAACTGATGTTCCATACAGAAAAGCTATTAATCTTAGCCTGCATCACTAGCCAGGGGATTTTATTTTCTCTTCAGTCACTTAAAAACCTATGAAGACAGTGTTTAGAAAGTACCAAAGGACAATGTAAAAAATGAACTGTAATCTTACCACCCAGAACAGCTCCATTCGACAGTTTACATTCCTGTCCGGTTCTCTGTATAGGTTCACATATAGGTTCTTTTATTGTTCTGTGTATTTGACTTTGTATTATAGATTCCCACTTAACACCATGGAAACTATCCTATGTTTCCACATCATTAAATAGCCTTGGAGGTGCCATCTTGAGACTGTGAAGCACATCCCATCTCCTGAACGCCCTGTAATTACTTAACCGTTCCCATCCGCTGAGAGAGACGCACTCTTGCCAGCTTTTAACAGCTACATATAAAGCTTCATTGAGCCCTCTTTGGAAGACGAGGCCAAGTTTTTGACTTACTCCTTCCAGCGGTTTTCCAGAGAAGGCCATTGCCAGGTGGAAGAACGTACACTCTTCTCAGGCTCCCAACTCACACTGCCAAATTGTGGTGCAGAATGTTTCTTCCAAAGACAGAAAGCAGCCTTAGCTCAGGGCTTGTGGAGGTGAGGAGAGTCCTCTCCCACTTCACATCCCCTGATGTGAGGAAAGAGGTCAGGACTGGACTTGCTCTTCAAGGCCCAGAGAAGGAATGCAGTGAATGAATGAATGCTCAGGATTTACCTTGTGAAAATAACAACAACAACAACAACAACAACAATAATAATAATATGATACCCAGGAAGGAGCTCTTCTAGAACATTCCACACTCCTTGTTTGTTTGTTTGTTTGTTTTTTTAACATTTTTATTCAAGTCTATTATTTTCACCATTAGAGCATCCAGTTTACAAAGATGCAACGCATTAGGTGAAAGTCACATAAACCACTCAAGCGTGGTCAGTGGTGACGTCCAGGGGATGTGAGGAGCCCCTGGCTTTTCTCTGTACAGTGTCTACAGCTAGCAGGTCCTTGGGTACACCCAGGCCCAGGCTGGACAAACGCTCCCTCTGAGAAATGTCAAAACTGTCACTTTGCACCTAATTCTCAGTACACAGACTCTGAGAAAGGCTGTTCTCAGGGTGTCTGGACAAAGACTGTTGGTTTCTTGCAGTGATTTTTCTCGTTTCTGCAGGTTCAGATTCCCCCACCCTCTGCTAACTGCTGAGTTTGGAGTTGCGGGGATGATTTAGCAGAATGCAGTGATTCTCAGATTTAAAGTTTACTTAATTTTTAAAAAAAATCCATAAAAAGAGTTCCTGACATAAAACACTTTAACTGAAGACATGATGTTTGCAGGCAGGATCCACCAGGCCAGTGTTCATGATACCAGAATGAACTGACCAAGAAGGCTGTGGGTAGGTCACTCTCCAGGAAGTAGAAACCCTTTGGGTCTCCAGATGGCCCTATGAGGGCCTTTCTCCTGAGATGCTTGGGGCCCAGGACCACTCTGAGGTGGAGAGTAAAACACCAGACTCTCCAGACACTGACAACACCAGCCTCTTCAAGGAAGAGAATTTGTTCTGCTACAGAACTGTAGCAGGCAGGATAGAGAAAAGGGCTATGGGGTCTGATGCCCTGGGGTGGAACTGGAGCGTAATGAGGTATACTATATATAGTTCCTCATCTACAAAATGGGCCAAGAGGGGCTGGAGCCACTCACTGGCTAAGAGCACTGACTTCTTCCAGAGGACCTGGGTTCAGTTCCCAGCCCCCACATGGCATCTCACAACTGTCTGTGACTCCAGTCCCAGAGTATCTTACACCCTCTTCTGTTCTCTGAGGACACTGCATGCATGTGGGACACAGACATGCATACAGTCCAAACACCCCTACATGTAAACATAAATAAACAGTATTCAAAAATGAGCTGGGAGAACTGTCCACACCTAAGGTGTTGTGATCACACTTTGAGAGAACATGAGCCAAAAGTGAGACTCTGAGGAGGATTTCAGTCCGCGTAGGTGACCTCTGTGGAGATACTGTTCTCGTCCAGTAATGCTTCCTGATGCCCAGTCCCTGATTGTGCTGCAGGCTGCTCTTCTCCATAGAGCCGGGAGCGCCTCCTTCCTGCTCATTCTGCTGCTTAGGCGATCCCTTCATACCCCTGCCTGCGCATCTTCTCGGTATCGCTAACTCCTTACTGTTTTAGCAGCGAGGCTTTCACTGTTGCATCCAGCGGTTGGTGTGTAGGGAGTAGAGACCTTCTGTTGGCAGCCTGACACTTGTAGGTAGCTGAACTGCAGAGCCTAGCAGTTCAGGTGATGGAGGGAAGGCTTTGTGTGCTTTTCCCCTCCCCCCTCCTGCCCTGCTGTTGTGGAGTAGACTGACAGGATTCCTAGTTCCTCATACCCATATTGGGTAGCGCTGAGGAAAAGGAAGTTTTCTGTGTTCAGTGAATCATGCAATCCAATCTATGGAAGCCACATTTGACTCAAGGTCTGGCTCCAGTTTTGTCATGTGTGACCCCAAAAACCTGCACTAGGTGTTCCAGAACATGACAACTCACTCTGGCACTGCTTCTAAAGTGACGGTGGTGTTTGCCTGGCTACTCTTAGACAGATGGGCTTGTCACAGTTGCCCATCCTGCAGAGAAAGGGTCTTGACTGTCACACAATGTGAACCCTCTCCCGTCAGGAGGCTGCTAATTCCAAGCCTGTGCTCAGAACCCCACTGGCTAGAACACTTTGGTGCCATGCATACACAGCAGTACACAGGTTGTTCAGGCGGGTACAAAGCCTTAGGATGCATCTCTACACAGCGCCGCCTAGTGGGCAGAAGAGGCCCAGTTCTTTACATCTGCACGGTGGTATCTTAAAGGAAATCTCTCACCCAGTCTCTAAGGTGTGGCACTTGGCTGCTGGGAAAAGACACAGTTTATCTGGCAACAAAATTGTTTTGCAAGAGGTTCCCACAATTATGGTCTGAGGGAGGGTCCCTGCCAGCTTTTCTTAGTCACTTGGGCTTAGGGAGGGAAGGTGGTTTTTCTTTATTTTGTTCTGAAGGCAAAAGCCATCTGGGGGCAGGGTAATTACCCTGAGCCAGGGAGACAAAGGGACTGTAGTTCTCAGCTCAGCTGCAGGTGGCTGAGAGCTCTGGTTGGAATGTCACAAAGTACCCAGGTTGAAGGGTGAGTCAGAAATCCTTAGGTCACTTGTGGTTTTCTTTCATGGTTTTGCTGTGACTAGTCACTTGTTTTTACTTAGCAAGAACAACAGATGTTTGGGTGTCTGAAACAGCACTGCCTGCCCCCTGTAGACCCGGGGCAGCCCCAGTTTGGTAGAGAGGAGTTACACGGAACATGACACCTGACAAGTCTTTTATGGAGCCAATGTGAATCTTAGATAAGGTGTGGGCCCCTGGGCACAGATACCGAGCCAGGCTTCTATGATACTCAAGTGAGCTTGAAGTCGGGATATTGAATCATTAATTTGAGTTACCCACTTTCCTGGGCCAGTCCTTGGGACTCTCAGCCCTCTGGGAGCAAATTCCTGCCTCAGGAGTGAGTGGGTGCACTCAGATCTTGGCTTTGCTTCCTTATATGAGCCAACATCTCTCACCTCAAATTCTGCTGCTTTTTAGAGATAGAGTATCTGTCTAAATTCTGCATTTTGTCTCTTTCCACCTGGTTAGGCATCCAGACACTGGACAGCTGTTGTCACCAGATGCAGACATTCTCGTCACTAACACTAACAGACTAGAACCACTGTCTTCTGAGTTGCGGGCGCCTCCTGCCTCCCTTGGTGCTCAGGTCTGAAGTAGGATCTTTCAGACTTTCCTTAAGACAATAGATGAGGTTTCTATGCACTCTACAGAGGGAGAGGGAAAGGAGACACCAGCTGGGCATTTCACTGCAGGTCCCCAATGGTTGCTATTTGTTAGTAAAACAGAGAGAAGCAAAACTGGGAATTAAAGCTGGCCCTTGACCACCATTCTCACTGAGCCTGCCTAGTTTACCTGTGAGTGCAAATGCTGAGCTCTGTGGGCCTGGGGCTTTAGTCTGTAGCTTGGACCATAAATGGGTTAGAATACCACAAAATAGTATTATGGTTTAAGGATGGCACATTTGAACACTTGTGTCCAGCTGGTGGAGCTGTTTTGAAGGATTACAAAACCTTTACTGGATAGAGCCTTGCTGGAGGAAGTGGGTCACTAGAGGAAAGGCCTTAAGTTTTTATAGCCAGGCCCTACCTCTGATCTGTTGTCTAGTTCCTTCGTGCATAGTGTGACAAGATGCCTCCCACTGCCAGACCTTCCTTCCATCATCGGCTATACTGATTCTTAAGCCAAGATAAACCTTGCCACTTTCAAGTTGCTTCTTGTCAAACATTAGGTAAGAAAAGTAACTAAATCTGGGAGTAGCGGTGCACACCTTTAGTCCCAGAACTCACAAGGCAGAGGCAGGCACATCTCTGAGTTTGAGATCAGCCTGGTCTACAGATCGAGTTTCAGAACGGCCAGGGCTGCATAGAGAAATCCTGTCTTGAAAAAACACAAAAGCCAAATGGAAAAGTAACTAATAACTAACAGTGACTGATCACAACTTAACCTACTCTGTGCCCTGCCACCAGGTCAATCGCGAAGGCTTGGGGGGCTCTGGCACATAGTGTTTGGAGTCCTTTGCTGTAGGAAATTTCAAATATCTAGTGTCTCACAGATGCACTGCTGAGGGAAAAGTAGGGGCTGCAAGACTCTGATGCAGGCATCATTAGAGAGGCATGTTATAGAGCATGCTCCCAGAGGGGAGGCGGCAGGCCCTGCAGAGTTTACATTTATACATGGTGATCCTAGCTGGAGCCATACCTAATCTTTTATTTAACTTTATTATTTATTCAGTTATTTATGTGTTTATTCATTTGCACATGGTGTGTGTGTGTGTGTGTGTGTGTGTGTGTGTGTGCACTCAAGTGTGTCGTGGCATGTCTGTGGAGGCCAGAGGGAGCTGGTTCTTTCCTTCTACCATCAGGGAACCAGAATCAAACTTAAGTTTCCAGGCTTAGTGGCAAATACATTTATCTGCTGAACCATTTTGCTAGCCCCACAACCTTCTAAAACCTTTTATATGTTTTATGTATTATAATATCTATATGTATCTTGAGACGACACTCTTTTTTAGTTAATTAATTTATTCACTTTATATCCCACTTCCAGCTCCCCCTCCTCCCAGTTCTCCCTCAAGATAACACTCTTATTTAAACTGCCCAGGCTCCTTTGGAACTTGTATTGTAGCTCAGACTAAACCCTTGTGCTTGAGATTCCCCTGCCCCAGCCTCCCAAGTGGCTGGGATTATGACTTTATGCCTTCAGATCCAGTTTAGTTCTTTTGTTTCTGAGACTGGGTGTTGCTATGAAGTGTATAGGTGTGTGTCACCGTACCTGGCTCTCCTTTTCAAATTAAACATCGCTGACCTTGAACTCCCTAAGTAGCCAAGGATGACCTTGAACTTCTGATTCTCTTGCCTCCATTTTCTGATTCCTACAATTATAACTATGCTTCACAGCATTTGGTTTATTCTATAACTGGGGATCAAAACCCACAACCTCATGAATGCTAGGCAAACAATCAGTCACCTGGTGAGCTAGCTGGAGACTGTCCCAGCAAAAGACCTAAGTGTAAACTATAATAGAAACCTTCATGTCATTATTTATACTGCTGGCGGGTCTGAGAAATGAAGTGGAAACTTAAAGGTTCTTTGCAGAGTCAGTTGGATGGTGTTTTGCTGGGGCAAACACGTGAAGAAACATTTCATTAAAGTGGACACAGGTGTGAAAGGCTAAGGCAGACTCGTGAAGGGATGTTTTGCTGAAGCAGACACGGGGAGGATATTCCGCTAAAGCAAGCGTGTGAAAGAACATGTGATGTTCTTTGCTAATGACACGCCAGTATGGGTCCGCCTTACATTGTGTAGTTGAGCTGCATTTGTCGAGACAGTATAGAAAGAAACTCACCAAAAAACTTCTAGTGGTGTGCTGCAGTTTCTTGGTGCTTTCACAGAATGGGGCTGATTGGCAGAGTGATGTCAGCTGAGACAGACGCACGTGCTGAGGCAAGACCCGTGGAGGACACGTGATGTCTGAAGATGGTAGAAAAGGACTAGCTGCACAGTGATGGAGGCTGAGCTAGCTTTGCTTATAGCTGTGCACTGCTTGTGGGTCTCTCATCTTCACTGATCTTCATTTCCCTGAGAGAGGCTCAGCCAAGAAGATCTTCTGGTGTCCCTCCAAGTCCCTCCTGCTGACTTGTCCTGAGACTGAGGTTGGCTGTCCCTGCTAGGTCATGATACTGCTGCTGATTCACGTTTGCTACCCCGACTCTACAGAACTGGTGTATCTGTGAAGTGTCTGTGAGTGGATCAAACTGCTGCCGCCTGCTAACCTGTGAACTGAACTGCCGATTTCCAGACAACACAGACTGGAGTTGCTCCAAAGAACCTTTCTAAGCAAGTCCACTTCCCCTGTATCCTTTCTTTTCTGCTACCTCTGGTGGGTGGTGGGCTACAAGGGAGGTTACAGGATTTAAGAACCATCATTAAAAATAGGTTTTGAGCCGGGCAGTGGGGGTGCACACCTTTAAGCCCAGCACTCGGGAGGCAGAGGCAGGCGGATTTCTGAGTTCGAGGCCAGCCTGGTCTACAGAGTGAGTTCCAGGACAGCCAGGGCTACACAGAGAAACCCTGTCTCAGGGGGAAAAAAAAAAGAAAAAAAATAGGTTTTGAAAAACTTAAAGTTACAGAGAAAGTCCCACTACACATGTCCATCAGCCCAAACATTTATCCATGTTTTCTGTGTTAGGAGTCCTCTCTGCTAGTGCTTTGATATACAGATGTCAGTCAGCCACCCTACAGTGCTGCAAGACATCAGAAGCTTCTCCTAACATCACACCCACTAACAACCCTTTCTGCCCCTTCCTAGTTCATCTTCCCATCAGTCTCCTCTGACAGCTTGTTCCTGCTTGTCCCTACTGTGACCTGTGGGTCAGGTTTGGCTTTCCCAGCAGGACCTAAGACCCTGCTCTCCCCTCTGGAACACTTGGCATGGGGGTGACACTACTTAGGCTGTAACCTAGAGATCAACTAAATTCTGTCACCCAGCCTTATAAAGTAGCTGTGATCGTTGCAAGCTTTGGGTAATTTAGTCCGTATTTTCAACGAGTTTCCTCCATGTGTAAGCTCTTTGTTTTCAGGGGAATGCAAGTTTTCTTGCAGGAAATACTGGGCAATCACAAATGTTCTTAGAAGCGAGGACACTCACTAATGAACTTGTCATTGATGTCTTTGGTGTGATGTGACTGACATGTTACAAGTGTCATTAGCTTCCTTAGACAATATCTACTGACAATGATTTGGGCCCCAGGCGGTTATGGTGGCAACGCTGAGGCCTGGAGTCTTCCAAATGTTCACTTGTGTTTGAGGTTGATGATATCAGCTGGGACTTCAGTGATAGCTGTAGGCCAGATCACATAACCTACACAGATTCTTGGCTTTTGCTCCACATGAGGACCTTAAGATAGATGACCAGGAAACACCCATGTGAGGGCAGGGTCTCAGGGACCCTCGGTTTGGAACACTTGCTGCTCTGGACTTTAACCAGAGTTGCTGGCATTTTCCTGTGAGAGATCTTTCATTGTGCTGTTTGAAGCCAATAGCATTGGCCTTGGGGCTAGTAGGGTTGCAGGCTGTGGGTTTAGCAGGCGGAGAGTCTGGAGTTCATCCTCAGTGTCAGAATGAATGAATGGAGTGGCCTGTTGAAGATTTTCTGGAAAAGTACCTAGTGAAGTTTCTGTGATTAAATCTGTCCTACTAGCAGGGTCAGGGCTGGTCTGACCTTGACCAGCTAAGCACTGGCATACAGAGGCTTTTACTGCTTACTTTTCAAGAGCTGATTCTCACCTTTTCCAGCTCACATTCCTAGGAGATGTGCAACTCAGGGGAAGTTATTTTAAATGTCACAGCCTACAGGAAAAAAAATCCCTTCATTAAACTGTTTATATGGTTAGTAGGTTCTTAAAACACTCTTTGACTATTTCACATGCATGTGCAATGAATTTTAACCGCTTTTACCTTCGTCTCCCTTGTTCAACACTTCCCCCGCCTCCCCGCTCTATCTGAAACCCTTCTTCCAAGTGCCCCTCCTACTTTCACATCTCATTTCTATGTGAGACCCCTGAGTTTAATTAAATTAAATTAATTTATTATTATATATTTATGTATATAATATAGGTACTATATTATATATAGATATATAATTATAGATATTATTATTATAGATAATATATATCTATAACATATTAATATAATATTGTTAATAAGTTTAATTGAATTAATTTAATTAAAATTGCTTGAACATAGGTAGAAAGAAGATTATTTACTGGGTTGCAGACAACTTACTGGTGGCTACACCACTGAAGACTTTCCATTCTCCTCCCTAGCAACCGTCATCTACAAGTCCGGCAAGGAGGGATGGGCCCTCTCCTATCCATGATGGGATGTTGACAGGACCAGTCTTGGTCAGGACTGGTAGAGAACCACAGCTGCAGAGAGCTCATGGCTGTAATGACCTGGTCATGCCCAGGAGATGTCTTCTGGTGTCACATCTCCTGACCCTTCGCCTTTGATGTTCGTTCTGCCCCCTCTCCTATTCAGTTCCTGAGCCTCGAGGAGGAGGATGCAGTGTCCCACTGAGGGCCAGGCATTAATGTTTTTCACTTTAACCAGTTATGAGTGTTTGCACTAACTGCTGCCCACTAGCTTTAAATTATGGATGTGAGAAGTCTGATGGACATAGTTATTTAAAGATATTTGTTATTACCTTTTTAGGGCTACATATCTGGTATCTGTGTTTATATTTTCCATTTTTGATAAGGTAGCTGCAGTGACACAGGACTTTTTTTTTCTTGGTTTTTCAAGACAGGGTTTCTCTGTATAGCCCTGGCTGTCCTGGAACTCACTCTGTAGACCAGGCTGGCCCCAAACTCAGAAATCCTCCTGCCTCTGCCTCCCAAGTGCTGGGATTAAAGGCATGTGCCACCACTGCCCGGCTTGACACAGGACTTTTGTTATAGGGTTTATCAATGCATAATTGACTTCTAGTTACCTTGTTCTGGTGGACAGTCAAAGCAATATCTTAGCCCAGGTGCCAGCGAGGTGCTGATGCACTTTCTCTACTTCAGGGACCAGATGACAAGGTCTCGCCTGCTCAAGCCGAGCATCAAGCACACAGATGGCCTTGGTCGGCTTGCACTGTTGAACATCCTGTTTTCCAGGAATATTTAATGACAGTGGGAAATGTGATCTAACGTGAGGCCTGCTCCACCAGTCCTACAGACTGTGCCCAGGCACTCTGAGTCAGCATGAACAACCACAGGCAGGAAGGGAGCCAACCAGCCAGGGCTACTACCCCAGGATAGCTACAGAGAAGAGCCAACAGGAGTTGCCAAGCCCAGGGAGGTCAGTTAACCCTTGTCTTCCAGTATCCTGGTTAGAGGGAAAGGCAGAAGTGAAGAGCCAGGAGGTTAGGCTGCTAGAGAGAGGTCTGGGGGAAATCATTGGTGAAATTCAAGAGTGTAGACCAATATTTCCATAAGCCAGTCCCGTTGGGTCTACCAACCCCGTTAAAGACAATTGGCTGCTGACTCCTCAGGGTAGCCTAAGGTCATGTCTACAAGGTCCTTATTTTTATCCCAGAATACTGTATAAAAGGCAACTTGATGTTGCAACCACAGTCAGATGAAATGGAGCTGCATGGGCCTCAACAGTCGCTCACAGATTCATCAGTTACTATCGCTAATTGTTTCAGCTCCTGTCTGACTGTTCCTGCCAAACCTTGGAGGAAAATTGTCATTGTATTTGTTTTAAGAAGTAGGATGGGGCTGGAGAGATGGCTCAGCGGTTAAGAACACTGACTGCTCTTTCAGAGTCTGGAGTTTAATTCCCAGCAACCACATGGTGGCTCACAACCAGCTGTAATGGAATCTGATGCTTTCTTCTGGTGTGTCTGAAGACAGCTACAGTGCACTCATATACATACATACATACATACATACATAAATAAATAAATAAATAAATCTTTAAAAGAAGTGGGGTAGAGTCAGATATGGGGACCACATCTGTAAATTCAACACTTGGAAGAAGGCGGTGGTAAGATGGAGAGTTCAAACTTCCTCGAGGTCAGCCTAGGTTACAACAGTAAGTTCAAGACCTGGGCTACAGAGCGAGACCTATGGGTATGGGTTATCGAGGGTTAGGTTCCCTCTGCACCCCTCCACCTGCTGGTCATTCTGTCATGTTATGCTATAGCGCTGATGTAGATTCTTACCAGGTGAGCTTACTTGGTCTTGGACTTCCCCACTTCCCAAACCTCAGGCAGAGAAACTTGTGTTGTTTATAAATCATTGTTTGTGGCTTCCTATTACAGCAGCTGCAGAAGGACGAAGAAGCTGTTGAGGGTTGGCACATCTCTGTGGTCTAATTCATTCCTATGAAGGGAGTCTATCTGCTGATGTCTGTGACCTTTGCAATGGGTTATTTTTTTCCCCCCTCCAGCTGTTGGTTTTGATAGAGATGAACTCAGCTTATCTTAAGAAGAGGGGGAAATGGAAACTAACAAGTCTGGGTTCCAAAGCACCAGATTTCCACACACTGGGTTGCTATTGCTGCTCCACTGTGAGAGGACCCACGAGAATAAGGGGCCAGTGAGTGCTGCAGCCTCCTCCAGGGTCCTGAGCTCCCGGGGCTTGGCCACTCTAGGGGTGGCTTGGCATGTGGGCACTCCGCCTTTGTACTTGCTCTAACAGTTGACTTGTTGGGGACTGAACCCAAGGTGGCATGCATGCTCACGGTCTACCACTGAACTGCAGTGGACACCCCTAGTAGCTTCTGTGCCTTGATATGTAGCTCAGGTTGGCCTTGTTCCCTAGAGTTTCCTGCCTCAGTTGGACCCACGTGTTGGGATTTCAGGTATGTGCCACCACACCCAGCTAGACATCAGGTTTCTTTTCTTTTCTTGCCCCCACCTCTCTCTTTCTTTCCTCTCTCTTTCTCTCTTTACTTTTTTTTTTTTTTTGAGATAGTGTCATTTGGCTCCAACCTAACCTCAACTTGTTATATAGACAAGGCTAGCCTTGAATTCCTAATCCTCCTGCCTCCACCTCTCAAGTGCTGGGATTACAGGTGTGTGTCACCAGACCTGACTCTAGGCATTAATTAGTTAATTAATTAATTAATTTTGTTTTTTTGAGACAGGGCTTCTCTGTGTAGCCCTAGCTGTCCTTAAACTCACTCTGTAGACCAGGCTGGCCTCGAATTCAGAGATCTCCCTGCTTCTGCCTCACAAGTGCTGGGATTAAAGGTGTGGACCACCACCTCCCAGTTGAGGCATCAATTTTTAATAAACAGGTTCTTGTCTAAATTTTTTTTGGAAAAAATGTATTTTCATCTTTTAAAAAAGAAAGAAAAAGGAGCCAGTGGCTTGGCTCAGTGGGTAAGTGCACTGGCTGCTGAACACAGCCAGACGACCTGAATTTGATTCCTGGGCCCCACATGGTGGAAAGAGAGAACCGATTCCCATAGGCCGTGTTCATCTTCTGGCCTTTGTATGCATGCCATGACATGAGCATGAGTGCATGCACACACACATGTATGCACATACATGCATGCACACACAAATAAATGATTAAAAAAGAAAACAAATGGCAACATGCATATTAGTTCAGCAGGCACCTGTGTTCATTGCTAAATGTCTTTATGTGAGCTCTTTGCTGTAAATCCTCCTCCTCTTCCTCATCTCTTTCTCCTGCTCCTCCTCCTGCCTCCTCCTCTTTCTGTGTTCTTCCTTCTGCTCCTCCTCCTGCTCCTCCTTCTGCTCCTACCCCTCCTCCTCCTGCTCCTCCTCCTGCTCCTCCTCCTGCTCCTCTTCCTGCTCCTACCCCTCCTCCTCTTGCTACTCTTCCTGCTCCTCCTGCTCCTC
>JANHMN010000002.1:191801044-191811452 GCA_030674055.1 Rhabdomys pumilio | reverse complement strand
TGTGTGTGTGTGTGTGTGTGTGTGTGTGTGTGTGTGTGTGTGTGTGTGTTTTGGGAATTTTCTACAGTAGTGGGTTTCCAGATAGCATTTTCAAAGGTCTTTAGTGTTAGGTATCCTTCCCTGTACGTCCTCCTCGACTCTACCCTCCCACATCTCACCTCTTTAACCCTTCCTGTTTCATTGTACTCCTTTCTTGTGAAATGGTTTATGGTTTCCACATGGTTTGCATGGGCTACCCTGATTGATTTTCAAGCATTGAGCCAGTCTTGCGTCCCTAAAATAAACTCCACTTGATCACGTGGAGTCAGTCTCTTGAAGATTTCTAAATCTGTTTACTGGTATCCCGTGAAGGATTTTTTAGCATCTGTACTCATGAAGATCACAGAGATTTGGGTTTTATTTTTTGTTTTATATCAGGTAATTCCACCTTCATAAAATAAGTTGTATCGAATCCCCTTGTATTTTGGAGGAGGAATTGCATAAAGTTTACATTAAACCACCTTTAAATATCTGTTGGAATTCTCTTCAGAGAAACTCTCTGGCCTGGAAGTTTCTTCCCAGCGAGCTGTAGAGCATGGTTTACATTTGTATTTTTGTTTCAGTGCTGCTGAGTGTTCCATTTTGGGGCTTGTGAAAGTTGGCATTTTCACAAAATAAATCCATTTTCTCAAAATTATCAAATTTATATATGAAATCCTGGTTGTTATCTGTATGATGTCTGTATCAACTAACTCCAGTTTTCTCTTCTATTTAATCTGTGGTTGTGGAAGTCTATGCTCTCTCTCTCTCTCTCTCTCTCTCTCTCTCTCTCTCTCTAGCAGTCTTGATGCAAGTTTGTCAATTTTCTTGATTTTTTTCAAAGACTCTATAACTGGAGAGAGAGGTGCAGGGGAAAGGAAAGTGGAGATGTGGGATGAAGATGGAATCTCCATCCTTCCCTTTAGGGGGCGGATGGGAAGAGTGGATGGAGGTGGAAGAGAAGAGCCCCAGGAAGAGAGGGTGTTAGGGCAGACATTGTGAATCTATGTTCCTTTTGCCTCCAAGTTACTGGGGAAATGAACTGGAGATCTTGAGGAAGGCAAGCCTCCTCCTTCTAGTAAGGGGCCCTGGATCAGACAGATCAGGGGAGACTTTATGTGTATGGGAGGTGTCATCCAGAAACCTCAAAAGCATTATTCAGAAGAAAGAGAATGATGCTGAGACCCTCGGCTGCTCCAAAGGGGATATAGTCTCCCCCTCCCCATTAGGAACTCAGCATTTGCATTGCATTTACACTGCAGGATGCTAGGTCAGGAGGAAGGTTTTTGAAAAGGCTTGTATTGAACACACAGATCTGCAGCAAGGACCTGAGTATTCTTAGTTGTGAAGATAACATGGTTTGGACAAGACCCAGTTGACCAGTTGTCTTGCCTTGGCCTTGGATGTGTCCACTCCTAAGCCTGTCAGGCTATCCTGGGATCAGGAAGGGCAGGCATCAGGATCATGGAGCCTGACAGCACACTGGGCCTCCCATTTAATAGAAGAACCCTGGCTATTTTCCATATATAAATATATGAGGGGAAAGTTTCCCAGACCTTTTGGAGTTTAAACAGCTCTTATAAAATGGCATTTTGATGAGCTGAGCATAAACGAATTGGAAACATTCAGATAACATTTCCCAAGGGCTTAAAAACTAAGGAAAAAAGTGCTTGGCAAAAGGTCTGGGGGACTGGGCCAAGAGCCTGAAAAATGATTTGTGACGTTGTGATGAACCCAGAGTACCACCAGCTTCTCCTGTCAGCTACTTTAGAAAGTCCAGAAGAGGAGGCCTCAGGCAGGAGGGACAGCTATGTTCTCTCCAGAAAGTGGCAGGAGCCACTCTGAAACCTTGGTCACCTGCAAGGAGCATCCCATCTGGGCTATTTGTTGCCAACATCCACCCATCTATCCATCCATCCATCCATCCATCTCCCCACCACCTGTCTGCCTATTCACATGTATACATTTGTATATATTCACTAGCTCATCCATGCATATATCCAGCCAGCCAGCAGCCAGCCAGCCATAAACTTAGCCAGCCACAAGCCCTTCTTTTGTTGAACACCCACCCTGTATGGCTCTAGGACAATAACAAGACTCACCTATGTCCTTGGAGAAATCAATGCAGTGGGAGAACCTTGAGGCCAGTCACAGCAGGAGGCTTGAAAGGCTTGATACCCCTGCAAGGTCATGAAGGCAGTGAACTTGCTAAAAGCTTCTGGTGTTGCTCTAGCAGAGTGTTCTTCTGCTTCCATGTTAGATGACAGATCTCCAAATTGAGATGTTACTTGGAACAGAAGGGAAAGGAAAGGGTTCAGTTAACCCCAAGTGTGGGGAGTGGGTGTGGTGGCCAGCTAAGGTGGCGCCATAGCTTATGAATGGCACCCGCCAAGTTTTGTGAATGGCGCCTGATTTGCTCAAACACCCGGTCGGAGCCACGTCCGCAGAGCTACCGCGCAGACTCGCTGGCGCGCAGAATCGGCCCATTTGACGTGTGCCAATGGTGTGTGCCCACATGGCAGGCTCTGAGTGAGCAGGCATGGGAATAAAAGGAAAAGTGGAACTGGGATCTGCGCTTCCAGAGGGATATTGTAAGAAGGTTCCTGAGTAAACTGCGTTGGGAAGAATCTCGTGTTGGGTCACTCCTTTCTGCGGGTCGGAACGGGCAGCGACACCCAAGCCCAAACTTGCTCCAGAACTTTGGATTATAGCTATCTCAGCAGTGGGATGGTCATGTTTGCTAGGGTAGAGACCCATCCTGCAAATATTGTTCATGCCCAGTGCAACCCCTACCACAACTGTGGGGCAAGTAGTCATGTTCTTTTTCAGGACATAGATAATAAAGGAAGACCTGGCTGGAAAGGAAATAACTGAGACCTGAATTTGGGACCATTGTCTGAATCAGGCGATGAGGCATCTTCTAATGGGTAGGAGCAGAGTTTCGAACCCATCAGTTGTCAAAAGATTCAGGCTGTGCTATTGGGCTAGGTAATAGAGTATTTGACCTTAACCTTAAAGAAAGTTCTTGAGGCCCAGGGAGATCTTTTTTTTTTTTTTGGTATAGAAGACAGAGTCTTAGAAAGACTGTTGCCAGAATTCTGAGGCACTGGGATCTGCAGGTAGGATGAGAGTGATGAGGTCAGGAGCCCTGTCCTCAGCCAGGCTGGGACATTCAGCCACCAGCTGTGGTCAGTGACCCCAGAAGAGGCCAGGTTTCCTTTAGTGCTCACTGACCCAAACTCGGCTCACTTACTGTATTAGTCAGAGCTCTGTAGAGGACCAGAACTGAGAGATTGAATCTCTCTATATAAAAGGGATTCATTAGTGTCTCCCAGGCCATGGTTCAGCTAGTCTAGCTAGTCCAACAATGTCTGTCTATCAATGGAAAATCCAAGAATCCAGTAGTTTTTTAGTCCACAAGGCTGGATATCTCAGCTGGTCTTCAGTATGTGACAGAATCCTAAAACAGGCTCTAATGCCAGTGAAGGAATGAACTTGCCACTGAGAGCTGGGGCAAGCAGGCAAAGAGCAAAAGCTTCCTTCTTGGATGTCCTTTATATAGGGCACCACCAGAAGGTGTGGCCCAGATTTACGGTGGATCTTTGGACCTCAAGTGATCTGGATATAAGGTGGGTCTTCCTATGTCAAATGATTCAGTCAACTAAAAACCCCTCATGGGTGTGCCCAGTGGCTTGGAGTTTAGTTAATTCCAGATGTAGTCAAGTTGACAACCAAGAAGAGCCATCACACTTATTAAAGGAGCCCCATTCAAGAACCTGAACATCACTCCACAGATGCAGAAAGCTCATGGTGTGAGTTCCCTTCTTTCCCAGCCTGCTGCACCCTATTCTGCTCCTATTCTATCTGCCCCGCCTCGGTATGACATCAGGGTTGGCACCAGGAGCGTTTGGGTAGCCAAGGATGCATAGAAACCCTCTTCTTAATCCTTGTATAGAACCTCAGCCCTGTGAAGGAGATGCTGTTGAAGGCCTTGGACTCTTGGAAGGAAACAGAGGTCCAGACAGGTTAGGGTACCTGCTCCTAGCCAAACTAGGACGTAAAACATTGTTGAGCCTAGTACACTGACTGCAGAGCTACAAAGCCTGTGTTCTTCCTGCACAGACTCATAGACCAGGATCCTGGGACCTCCCAAATTCCCTGGGCCCTTCTTCTATGTCCACAGGGAGGCAGATTTGACTCCTGAAAAGGAAGTCTCACCTTCACTAGGAATCAGACACCAGAATGAGGAAGCACATTGTCTACTAGCAAGTCTTGCCTGGGACTAGATGGTGAATGTGAAGGTGAGGGTTTGGGGCTACCTGTATCTTATTACTTATTGGAAAATCCACCACTGGGGAAGGGGTTCTTGAGGGCTTCTCAATTGCTACTCAGAATGCTTTGAGAATGTGTTAGCCAAGGGAGACTTGGGGGGCCTTGAGACCACACACCTGCTCCCCATCTGTCTTTTCCACAGGTGGGCTTGAAGTCTTTGGCCAACAATTACCCAAGTAGTCTTTACTGTCTGGAAGAGATGTTGCTTCCTGCCCCTTGAGGTTGGTCAGTCATGTGATCAGTTCCAGCCAATTAGCTGTGGGCTGAAGGGATGGGGAAATCTGTTGGAGCTCTTTCTTCCAACACAGAGTAAGAAACATATTATCTGGGGCTTCTTCAATCAGTAACGGTCCCTGGGTAACCCTGGTGAGCACCAGAGGTCAGGGCCTTGGGTAACAATTGAGCTTTCCAGACCCAAGTAAGTGTGGCATTTCTGGAGGAAAAACCAACCAAAGAGAGTTGAATATCCAAGAAAAATGTTTCTGCAAACATTAGTAAGACATCCAAATTGTCACATGGTAAGAAAGATGGGACAACAGAACTCAAACCCAGTCTGTTTATATGTGCTGCCTCCCAGTGGCTTTGTGGTCACGGAATTAGAGGGCCAGCCTGCCCTGTGACAGGGAGCTTGGGAGGGCATTTGAAGTAAACGTACTTGAGTCGGAGACAAGGGAGGGCTTTCTCTCTCTTGGAGTCCACTTTCAACAAGCTTAAAGAGCAGATGAGAGTTTACTGGTATAATGTATGTTAGAGGCTAAAAGGTCATGGTGCTGGCAGGTTGTTTGGAGAGGTCTTGGTCTGCATGATCACGCACTATCTGTGTTTGCATGGAAGGACAGCACGTGCGTGTGTGTGTGTGTGTGTGTGTGTGTGTGTGTGTGTATGTGTGTGTGTGTGTGTGTGTGCGCGCGCGCGCGTGCGTGTGTATATGTGTGTGTGTAACAGCTCTTTGAAGTCTCTTTCATAAGGAGATTAATCCTATATGAAGGTCACACTCCATTATCCTCAACTTTTGAGTCCATCGCCTGGGAAGTTAAGCCTATGCAAGACTTTTAGAAGAACACATACATTCAGACTATAATGACGGGTATAGCATATACATGGTCTATTATTGATGCTGCAGGGACTGGACAAGGGAAGCACTTGGAGTTATTGGGGGTGGGGAGGGGAGACTTTACCCCATCCTTTGTGCATTGTCCAAAAGGAAAGGTAAACGCTGGTTCTTAAAGGCATGGTTTACAGCAGTCCTTCTCTAATGTGACTGTGCTCATGTAAAACCTTGTGGGAAGGCAGCCTTGGGCTCAGCAGGTCTGGCATGAAGCCTTGGGCTCTGCATTTCATCCACTCCCTCAGGCTGTTCAGGGCATCGCTTTGTGTGTGAGGAGTTTTGATGAGCTATGAGTCCTAAGAGCAGCCAAATATAGGAGAGACACAGCTAGGCCTACCTGTTCAGGATCCTGTTTGTCCCTAGGGCGTTGCTGGATGGCCTGAAGTGCCCAAGTAACCTTGCAGTTCTGCCCATAGTAATAAGTGGTAGGAGACTTTAACACCAGGCCCTAGCTAACAGGTTTTGGAGTAGGCTGGATTTTATTTGGTCTCTGAAATGTTGCCAGCTTGGCTATGGATTGGATTGTCAGCTCCAAAAGAAGTTTCATTTTCTAACATATTGAAACAATTAGAAGTAAAGGACCCTTTCCCACTCTTGTTGAAAAGAAGACAGTGACTTATGTATCCAAATTTAAGCCAGCACAATGGCTCCCTGGTGCACATATGCCTTCTCCCAGCTGTGCAGTCAGACACCAAAGGGATTATCTTGGGCCAGCCTGACCTAACAGGGTGTTCGAAGGGGCCAGGCTCTTCCTGGTGCAAGAGATGCCAAGAGTGAAAGCAGTCAATGCGTGTGTGCGGGGGAGGGTAGAGGGGGACTCCCTGCCATTGGGTCTGAAGATAGAAGGGGCAGTATGGCAGGGGACTTGGGTGGCAGCCAACCAAATCTTATAGTCCTTAGGGACTTTAATCCTACAGCTTATTCATCTTGAGTGAACTCGGCCAAATCTTTCCTTGAGATTCTGGAAAGGAAGTCTGCTATCTCTATGTTTTAACTTCAGCCTTAAAGATTCTAAACATAGACGTCTGACCTGATGAACTGTACGTGACACATAGGTGTGCTTTTAGGTTGTTAAGTGTGTGACACTTCAGTGTTCAGCCATATAAATCTAATATAGCCACAAAGAAACTTTAAAACCCCAGGAACCATGTGGTAAAACTGTGTGAAGGGACGGCAGTCGTCATCCTTTATGTCCACCTTATGGTCACCATTGCCAGAAATCATAGGCTTGGAATCGAAAACTTTCATTTTTCCACCTTAAGATGAATGTTTTTCTTCATGTGTATATGTGTGTGATATGTGTGTATATATGTGCGTTTGCATGCATGTAACGCACATGTGTGAAAGTGTGCATACATGTGTATATATGTGGAGGCCCAAGATGGGCGTGAGGAGTCGTCTTCCATCTCTCTCCACCCTACTGACTGAGGCAGGGTCTCTACTGAACCAATCAAGCTATTTAACTAGCTCAGTTCTAGGGATCCTCTGTCTCTGCCATCCAGGCACTTGAAACTGCATGTGGACCACTCCGTCCTCTTTGTCCTTTGAGTTGCCCCTGGGGATCTTCTGGTCCTCACACTTCTGGAGCAAACATTTTTATTCACTGAGCCATCTTCCATCCCAGAGCTGCTTTTATTTTAATTTAAAATTTTGTTTTTAATTTGTTTATGGGGTGGGGTTTATTTTTAGTTAACTTTTTTTTAAAAAAAAAAAATGTGTGTGCACATGAGTGTAGTTACTAAAAGAGGCCAAAAGGGGGTGTCAGATCCCCCTGAAACTAGAGTTACAGGAAACAGCGGGTCACCTGACATGGAGACTGAGAACTGAACTCTCCTCCTTTACATGAACAGTCTACAATCATAACCACTGAACCATCTCTCTGCCTCCCCCAGCCCCCGCAAGCTAAGGGTGTTTTAATTTTTGTTTTTTTTTTTAAGATGGAAAATCTGGTTGCTCCCTTTTCCTTGTAGGAAAGACTTATGGACAATATTAAGAGAACTGTTATTTGTATTAGTTGTACCTGTAAAGACAGTAGCAGAGCTTTAAGTATGGTCTTTATGGAATTCTGCTCAGTCAAGGAGGAAAAATACAGTTTGAAAATAGTTGCCTGACCTGCTCTGTGCACCCAAGGAGGAGATGGTGGGAGAGGAGTGCTGATGCTGAGGTTGGGTCAGAATGTTGCCATAGACCATATACTCTTTCTCCTTGTGGTTAAACCTGTTTGTTCTGGTTTTAAAACAGTTACTTATGTAAAAAGCTGTATACTATCCACCTGTGTTGCCCAGATATATTAGGGACAGCATTTTGCAGAAGAGGTAAGAGTAAAGAAACCTCAGAGAGGTATTTCGCTGTTCTGTGACTCTAATCTCTGTAACTGAGATTCCCCTTGAAAGATGCTAAGAGCCCTTAGGGGAGGGGGATTGTAGAGCACAGGTGATGTGAAGGGGAAGAGGGAGGGGTGTTCAAGGGGTGATAGAAATGTAATAATGTAATATTGTAATGTATGTAATAATGCAATATTACAGGGATATAATGAAAGGGAGTTGGGATGGGTGGAAACGTACTTTATAGGCATATCAAAGTTTAATCAGTTATCCTACACAGGTGATTATTCTCTTTCCGGAAGCCACAAGTGACCAAATAAAAATCCCAGAATCAGATTTGAGGTATCTTCTCTCAAGTTGTTGGTCAGAGGTCTCCTGGAGTCCCCCAAAACAATGCAGGCTCTTGCCATGTTCCTGGTTGCCCACCAGAACTTGGTGGGAAGACACGATTGCTGAAGGCATCCCACACATTAGTTATAAGACATGGAGACATTAAATTGGTGCTGACCAGGAAGTTTCCTCCCTGGTAACAAACTTCCATAGTATCAGAAGGTGCTATGTAGGCTGCTTTGGTGGGGGCATTAATAGTCTTACCCAGCTACCAAATCTGTGAATTATAGTAAGTGGTGTGAGAAGATAAGCCCATGAGTGAACAGTGTTTGGAATGTTCTGAGGTAACCATTTTCTGATTGTATTTAAGGCTCACTCTACAGGAGGATATACATGCCCAGTATAGCAAACCTGTCCAACAATCACAGGACCAGGGGTGAGCCTTCTACTATGGGTCTGCTAAATGGACACAGCATCAAAATGCTTTCTACATTTGTATCTGTTTATATCCATAGATCAGCGAAGCTCTCAGACCTCTTCAGAGATGGATTCCCACCCATCTCCCCTCCTTGCCCCTGTGCATGGTGATTAACACAGACACTCACACCCGAGGGGTCTGCTCTTCCTTGTGTCAACAGGGGGCTTAGGGTTCTTGGGTGCCATGGTTTCAATCTGAAATGTCAAAGTGCAGAGAATAATTTTCAGCACTCAACCATAAATGGGACATCTAAGTCACACCCTGTTTTCCCGAAAGCTCAGGGATCCTTGCAGAAACGAGAGTAGAAAGACTGTAAAATTTCTAGAGCTGAGGTGGTACCAGCACTTGGACCCAGATCCAGAAGCCCAAATGCAGGAACTGTGTTTGCTACATTTGGTTTTACTTTTTCCTGAATTTCCCTTGATATCCACCCATTCCCTTCTCTATCATGGAATGTTTACTTTGTGCACAGCCCTTGGATGTTGGTAACTCTTTTTAAAAGTTCTTTTACATGGGTTCACAATTAGGACATTACCTGGTGTCCCGGGAAGAGGCTTTAGACTTCTCAGCAGTGTAGGGATGCTTAAGACTATTCCTCAGGTCCAAATGAATGCTTTGTGAGACAATCATTAATGTAAGGGCCAGAGTATGATGGCTTGAATTTAGAATGTCTCCACAGGCTCCTGTGTTTAAATACTTGGCCTCCAGCTGGTAACATTTTTTTGGGACTTTGCGGAAACATTGGGACTTTGGTCTAGCAAGCAGAAGTTGTTGTGGGTGGCCCTTAAAGGCCATACCCACTTGGATGTTAGCCCAAGCTTTCCCTTTCCTAAGCTACGATGTGAACAAGCTATATAGTCATCTCCTACTGACACAATGGACTCCATCTTGTTGAACCAGGAGCCAAAATAAACCCTTCCTCCATTGTATTGTTTCTGTCAGGTTTTCTGTCATAGTAATAAGCAACTACCTAATGCATTGTAGAAGGAGTGAGTAGACACATGTGACCTGATTTGAGCTGAAACAAGCTCTTTCTGTGTGAATCCACAAAGGCCAGAAGGACAGGGACCATGCAGAGGTGATTGCTAAGGACTACATCAAAGGTGGGACCCTGGAAGACAGAGAGGGACAGAGTGACAGAGTGGATGTAAGTAGTATACAGGAAAGGGGTGGACCCGATGTCGGCTTGCAGCCTGTGCACACAGACTGAGGATCAGGCATCTCGGTAGAGAGCCGTGGTGGGAGGAGGCTGAGTCAAGTGCCAGGCTTGATGGGCTAGACCTGCAGACAGTCTGCTGAAGAGACTTACAGTGTGTTGGGAAAATGCCCAGTGCTAAGCAAAGAGGCAAAACGGACTGGGAAGGTGTTTGTGAACTGCCCCATGGGGGTTCTGGGAACCAAACTTTGGTCCTATACAGGAGCAGCAAGCACTGTTAACTAACTGAGCCATCTCTCTGGCTTCAGTGCATCATCCCTAATGTTCACCCCAAAGTCCAGTGTGTAAAAGGTAGATACTGACTGCAGGACCACCACTGAATCTGAATGCTGTCCTGATACCCTGGAGTTGGGATGGTCTATTTGTGTGATGTAGGTCTAACATGGGCTGGCATGGGTACTTGTCATTTTTCATGTAAGACAGACATGCGCCCGGCGGTGGTGGCGCACGCCTTTAATCCCAGCACTTGGGAGGCAGAGGCAGGCAGATTTCTGAGTTCGAGGCCAGCCTGGTCTACTGAGTGAGTTCCAGGACAGCCAGGGCTACACAGAGAAACCCTGTCTCTAAACACACACACACACACACACACACACACACACACA
>JANHMN010000002.1:191726483-191801034 GCA_030674055.1 Rhabdomys pumilio | reverse complement strand
ACACACACACACACACACACACACACACACACACAAAGACAGACACAGAACTGAGTGGCTATACTGCAGCCAGAAGCAAGTATTTTTCATTTATTTTTGAGACAGAGTCTGCCTATGTAGACTAGATTGGCCCTGAACTCACAGATATCCACCTGCCTCTGCCTTTCAAATGCTGGGACTGAATGTGCTCACCACCACTCCCAGGATGAATGAAGACTCCTGCAACCTCAGTCTTCTCCCACCCCTGGCTCAGAACCCTGGTCCATCTTTCCCAGATCTGACACTGAGTATATTTTCCTTCATGCTTTTCCAAGAGGTAAGTTCATAGGAAACAATGTTTGGGCAGGGGCCTTCAAAAAGGAGGACTTGGCTTCAGCTCACTGTCTGCTACATTTTTCACTTCTAAAGCACAGTGGAATCATATCCCAAAAGGTAAAAGGGTATTTCTGAAGAGAGAGAGAGAGAGAGAGAGAGAGAGAGAGAGAGAGAGAGAGGAAGAAGAAGAAGAAGAAGAAGAAGAAGAAGAAGAAGAAGAAGAAGAAGAAGAGTAGAGAGAGAGAATGTGTGAAATCCTGCTCTACCAGGAAAAAAAAACTCTGAAAGTAGATTTAGAAATCCAAGAGCTTGTGTCCTTGTTATATGTTGGAGCATCTTCTGGGTATATGCCCAGGAGTGGCATAACTGGGTCCTCAGGTAATACTATGTCCAATTTTCTGAGGAACCGAAGACTGATTTCCAGAGTAGTTGTACCAGCTTGCAATCCCACCAACAATGGAGGAGTGTTCCTCTTTCTTTACATCCTGGCCAGCATCTATCCCCTGAGTTTTTGATCTTGGACATTCTGACTGATGTGAGGTGGAATCTCAGGGTTGTTTTGATTTGCATTTCCCTGATGACTAAGGATGTTGAGCATTTCTTTAGGTGCCTTTTGATCATTTGAGTTTCCTCAGTTGAAATTTCTTTGTTCAGCTCTGTACCCCATTTTTAATAGGGTTATTTAATTGTCTGGAGTCTAATTTCTTGAGTTCTTTGTATATATTGGATATGAGCTCTCTATCAGATGTAAAATTTGTAAAGATCTTTTCCAAATCTGTTGTGCCATTTTGTCTTATTGACAGTGTCTTTTGCCTTACAGGAGCTTTGCAATTTTGTGAGGTCCCATTTGTCAATTCTTGATCTTAGAGCATACGCCATTGGAGTTCTGTTCAGGAACTTTTCCCCTGTGCCTAGGTATTTGAGGGTCTTCCCCACCTTCTCTTCTATTAGTTCCAGTGTATCTGGTTTTGTGTGAAGGTCCTTTATCCACTTGGACTTGAGCTTTGTACAAGGAGATAAGTATGGATCAATTTGCATTATTTTGCATGCTGACCTCCAGTTGAACCAGCACCATTTGTTGAAAATGCTGTCTTTTTTCCTTTGAATGGTTTTAGCTCCTTTGTCAAAGATCAAGTGACCATAGGTGTGTGGGTTCATTTCTGGGTCTTCAATTCTATTCCACTGATCTTCTTGCCTGTCACTGTACCAATACCATGCAGTTTTTATCAGTATTACTCTGGAGTACAGCTTGAGGTCAGGGATGGTGGTTCCCCCAGAAGATCTTTTATTGTTGAGAATTATTCTCGCTATCCTGGTTTTTTTTTTTTTTGTTATTCCAAATAAATTTGAGAATTGCTCTTTTTAACTCTGTGAACAATTGATTTGCAATTTTGATGGGAATTGCATTGAATTTGTAGATTGCTTTCTGCAAGATGGCCATTTTTACTATATTAATTCTGTCAATCCATGAGCATGGGAGATCTTTCCATCTTCTGAGATCTTCTTTAATTTCTTTCTTCAGAAACTTGAAGTTCTTGTCATACAGATCTTTCACTTGCTTGCTTAAATTCACACCAAGGTATTTTATATTATTTGTGACTATTGTGAAGGGTGTCATTTCCCTAATTTCTTTCTCAGCCTGTTTATCCTTTGAGTAGAGGAAGGCTACTGATTTGTTTGAGTTGATTTTATATCCAGCCACTTTACTGAAGTTGTTTTTCAGGTTTAGGAGTTCTCTGGTGGAAGTTTTGGGGTCACTTAAGTACACTATCATATCATCTGCAAATAGTGATATTTTAACTTCTTTCTTTCCAATTTGTATCCCTTTGACCTCCTTTTGTTGCCTAATTGCTCTGGCTAGGACTTCGAGTACTATATTGACTAGGTAGGGAGAGAGTGGGCAGCCTTGTCTACTCCCTGATCTTAGTGGGATTGCTTCAAGTTTCTTTCCATTTAGCTTAATTTTGGCTACTGATTTGCTGTATGTTGCTTTTACTATGTTTAAGTATTATTTATAATAGCCAGAAGCTGGAAAGAACCCAGGTGTCCTTCAACAGAGGAATAGATACAGAAAATGTGGTACATTTACACAATGGAGTACTACTTAGCTATTAAAAACAATGAATTCATGAAATTTTTAGGCAAATGGATGTAACTAGAAAATATCATCCTGAGTGAGGTAACCCAATCACAAAAGAACACACATGGTATGTACTCACTGATAAGTGGATATTAGCACCAAAGCTCAGAATACCCAAGATACAACTCACAGACCACATGAAACTCAAGAAGAAGGAAGACCAAAGTATGGATGCTTCGGTCCTTCTTAGGAGTAACAAAATACTCAAGGGAGCAAATATAGAGACAAAATGTGGAGCAGAGACTGGAGGAGGGGCTGTCTGGAGACTTCCCTACCTGGGGATGCATCCCATGTGCAGTCAACAAACGCAGACACTGTTGTGGATGCCAAGAAGTGCATGCTGACAGGAACCTGATATACCTGTCCCCTGAGAGGCTCTGACAGAATCTGACATATACAGAAGTGGATGCTCGCAGCTAACCATTGAACTGATCACTGGGTCCCCAATGGAGGAGGTAGAAAGAAGACTAAAGGAGCTGAAGGGGCTTGAGGCCTCATGGGAAGAGCGACAATACCAACCAACCAGAGCTCCCAGGGTCAAAACTGTCAGCCTGGGAACACGCATGGAGGGACCAATGGCTCCAGCTGTATATGCAGTGGAGGATGGCCTTGTCAGGCATTGGTGGGAGAGGAGGTTCTTTGTCCTGTGAAAGCAGGATGCCCCAGTGTGGGGGAATTTGAGGGTGGGGAGGGGGAGTGGGTAGATGGGTGGGGGCACACTCTCATAGAAGCAGCAGGAGGGGGGACAAGATAGGGAGTTCCTGGGGGTGGGTGGGAAGCAAGCTGAGCAAGCCAGGGGAAGCAAGCAGTAAATAACACCCTTCATGGCCTCTGCATCAGCTCCTGCTTCCTGCCCTGCTTGAGTTCCAGTCCTGACTTCCTTTGGTAATGAACAACAACATGGAAGTGTAAGCTGAATAAATCCTTTTTTCCCCTCCCCCCCAAAAAAAAAAGAAATCCAAGAGTCATCTCAAAGAGTCTGGCTAGAGTCTGGGTGCTGTGTGGCTGTCATTTGTTAGTAAGAGATGGCAAGTTCAGTCCTTAGGATGCTAATGGAAACAGTTGGGTCTTGCTGGGTCCTTGTGAGCAGAGGTCCTGTGTCCCATCAACCTCTTGCTCCTGTGTACTTGGCCTCTACAGAAGCAGAGCTGCAGGAACCTGAATGCAGAAGCTGACGCCATGGAGGGGTGCTGCTTCCTGGCTTGCTCCTCGTGGCTTGCTCAGCCTGCTTTTCTATGCATCATCCCAGGACCACCTGCTTAGGGTGACGCCACACTCAGGCTGTATTCTCCCAAATCAATCATCAGTTAAGAGAAGAGTGCCCACTGATTTGCCTACAGGCCAATCTGTTGGAGACAGTTCCTCAATTGAGATTCTCTCTTCTCACGACTTTCTAGGTTTGTATCAGGTTGACAAAAACCAAATAGCATAGCAAAGGAATGTCACACGGGGAGGACCCCAGATCACAGCAGCGGAGAAAGGGAAGGTTGGTGGCTTCCCCTTCTGCTCTTTCCCAGGCCACATTTAAAGCCACTGATGTTTTTCAGAAGTCTGAGGCCAGAGTGTAACTCAGTGGCAGTGTACCTGCTGAACATGGAGGAGGCCTGATCCACAGCTGAAAGGAAGGGGTCTGGGAGACGAGGCTCAGTTGTAGAGTGCTTGCCTAGCACGCGTGAAGACCTGGGTTTTAGCTCTAGCATGGCAGAAACTCCCAGTGGTGGGACATGTCTTAATTCCAACCCTTGGGACATGGAGGTAAAGGATGAAGAGTTTGAGGACATCTTTGTCTTCAAAGTGAGTTCAAGGACAGCCCACAATAAAAGAGACTGTTTTTAAAAGAACAGAAAAGAAAACAGGTCGTCCCTGCTTGTCACAATGATGTACAGGGTTCATGAAGAATAGGAGGCATCCTCACCCTTAGAACCATCCTGCTAAATTCTTGCTTCCTAGGAGATGAACACAGACAGAGAACATGGCAGAACTGGCCTTCTAGAGAGCCTGCCAGCCAAGAGTGCCCCAAGGCTGTCCCTGCTGCCAGATCCAGGGGACCTGAAGTTTATTCAGATCCTGTGTAAAGGCTGTGGTCACTAATAACTGAGTGTTGAAGGCTCCATTGTGTAAGAAATGTAAACCAAATATGAGCCAGAAAGTGGCTTTCCTGTGGCTCCAGGAGCAGCCACACGGGCATCTTACCTTTCAAGTATCAGTCAACACAGAGGGAGGAGAACCAGGTACTGGTGGTGAGAGAGTATGGGTTCAGCTGGGACTTCCAGGGTCCCCAGGCTGCCCAGGGCTTCTCAGGGAAGAAGAGCCCAAAAAGGAGTCTGAGAGGCAGCAGCAGAATTATTTGAGGGTGCAGCCAGACTGCAATTGGGCCCAGTGTGCATTGCAGGTTCCTCCAGTTGCTGATTTTGTGATTCAAAGCTCGTTCCATGTAAACATGAGTTGCCAGTCTCAGGCCCCAAAAAGAAGGCTTTTCACAAGTGAAGCAAAGCGAAGCTTAGAAATGACTGTCCTCGCAAAGGATGCTTGCCCGCCTGCTTCTATCCCTCCTTCAGCCATCCTCCCTAGCAGTGGAGAACATCCCCAGCTCTGCCTGTCCCGGGAGGGAGCTCAAACCAATCACATCTGCTGACAAAGCCTGGGTCTTCTGCCTTGTGGTTTGTGAGGAGGATGCAAGGATCACAAGTTGCAGAACTCCTGAAAACCATAGAGTTTCTGTGTTGAGGTGGGTCCGGCTCAGGCTTTTCACTTCTGTGCATTACAGACAAGACCTCCAGGGCTGGCAGTGTGGGGCAATGGATGAGGCCACACAGCTAGTGACTGGTGCTGACTTGGCCAAAGGGTTGCAGGGAGAGCCCCAGCTGAAGTCACTGTGCTAGTTACAATCTGCACCATCTTGGGGGAATCACCTACCCTAGAGGTACAAAATGGGAATCCCAGTTTTGTTTATTTTGGCAGCTGGGTGAGGAGTCACTGTGTTTGTGCACTGCCAGGAAAACCATAGTCCTTATTCTATTTTTTATTAATGGTTTCAATGTCTTTTCACCAAAATGGTGAGTTATGCCTCCTTGTGAATCTGTGAATGGATTGAACAAACATTTTCCAGGTCCATTCTGTGTACTCCAAAATCAGACCAAACACATGCTAGATCCTGGCACGTCCAGTCTCCACATTGGAACTGTGTTGAAGGGTTGGCAGTGAGACCTCAGGGAAGAGAGTATCAGACACGAAGTCTGTGTGGAGAGCGCTCCTTGTGGCCAGGGACAGATAAGCAGGCCCCAAAACAGAAGAGTTCTGATCTCAATTATATAAACTCCCATGGCTGTCAGAGTGAAACAGAGTTGCAGGCTGTGGATGGCATGATCCGTAGAGAGAGCCCTGGATATACAGGTCTCTGCTTCCAGCCCCAGCAGTGCCATGTGACTAAACACCTATGGAAAACTCACTTCCAATCTTGGGCCTTGGTGTCCTTCTCATCAGATGAGAGAATTCAAGCAGATGACATTTCCTCATTGTCTCAGCGGGTCCTGTCTGTAGTCCTCATATCACCACCACCAACATTGCCTATTGAATGCCCCACTGGAGTACGCTCCAAACACTGCGTCATTCCCCATTCCCAGACAGTCGAACATTCATCGCCAGATGAATAAGCCAGCGGGATCTCAGGGTGGCCAGGCGTCTGATGAGGTGCAGTTCATTGCTTTACCAACCTTAACAGTGAGACCATTAGTAGACAGGAGCTGAGGCAGGAGCATGGAACATCAAGACCCGTTGCTGGGAACAAGTCAGGATGGAACCAGCCTGAAAGGCTTAATCAGATAGAAACACAGAAGTAGCCAGGCAGGGAGCCAGGAGATGGCTTTTTGCACTCAAGCGTTGAGGACACCCCTCCCCGCTCTGTGAGCCCAACGAGGAATCATCAGCCTCTTCAGTTCCTGTTTCATTGTCTGTATTATGGGCCACTTCATAGTGTTGGTCTCACAGGGCATTGAAAGGACCAGGTAAAAAAGCTTATGGAAACAACACAGGGATGTACAGAATAAATGCTTCCTGTGTGCGTGCTGTTGTTTCTGAGACTTTGAGTTTCTCCTATTTAAAAAGGAAGATGGCCGTAGCTATTTCTGCTCTGGAAAGAAAATGAAACAGGGCAAATGTGTGTGAAAGTAATTTGGAAATGTAAACACGCAGTGCAGTATTATTGTTGGCAGCCTTTGCTGAGCTCTCGCTGGGCAGGTGGAGGGAACGTTAGGGACATGGGGGATTTTATGTGTTGAGTTAGGAGAACGAGATAAAGACTCACATGGTCACAAAGGGAAAAAAGTGATCTTAAAACTGTTTTCCCCACCAGATTTGTGGAAAGAACATAAAATCCCCCTGTTATTGGCCTTTTGTTTAATGAAAGAAGGGAAAACTCGATTTAAAAAGCTGGCTAACCACACCAGCAATGTGTGGGTAACATTAGTGAGCCGGCTGGAGGGAGGCATTTTGGAGGTTCCTTGTCTTCATAGTCAATTACTGAAGAATATTAATCTCTGGTAATCTATTAAACACGTAGGAAACATCACGTGTGGTTAGTCATTAGATGTCTTTGGCTAACTGGGGCTTGGCATGTGCTCCCCCATCTGAGTCTGTGCTAAAGGATGGTCCTTGGCTAACTACATATACATATACATATACACATACACACACACACACACACACACACACACACACACACACACACACACTCACTAGCTGGGAAGCCCCGAAGCCTTGTTTCTCTTGATTTTGTTTGCAGTTTCATTACATAGATGCTGTTGAGATTGTTGCCATGTGGCTGAACTCAATGCCTAGTGGCCTCTGCTCCATGAAGACATGGGATTAGGGCTGAGCTTGCCGCTGGCTCCTCTGTCACGTGCTTGGTTTTCTAATTACGCCAGCTTCTCCCTTGAAACTATCCAAGGGTCACCCTCTTAACATAAACTTAGATTAAGTTATAGCTGAAGTTACTTAAAGACCTGACAAGAAGCAGTTTAAGAGTTGAAGGATTTATTCTGGTTTATAGCTTGAAGGGATTATTCTATCTTGGTAGGGAAAGCCTGATGTCAGGAGCTTTCTGGTCACTTGTATCTATAAGCAGGAAGTAGAGAGATGAAAGTTTGTGTTCAGCCCGGACCCCCAGCCTTTGGGATGGTGCTGTGAACAGACATTTAGGGTGGATCTTCTCTCATCATTGACCTAATTTAGAAAATCCTTTACAGATATGTCCCGAGATTTATTTCTATGATGATACTAGATGCTGTCGAGTAGACAATCAAGATTAAACATCCTAACGAACAATAAAGACATCTCCACACTCAGGTGCTTCAATGGCGTTAGAGGTTCTAGGTCAGGAGCAGAGAGCAAAGAGTCTGCACTTGCCACAGCACAGTGTGGGTTGGTACAACCCAGAGTGGTGGTTCAGATCCTGGCTCCTCTTGCAGGGCAGGGCTCTGCTCTTTCAGAGCTTACCTTTATTAGTAAGACTACGGTAGTGACAAGACTATGTTTAAGAATGATATCACCGAATTCCATGGATGGAGGTGGTAAAGACTTGAGGTAGTGTCTAGCCTGCAGTTGGGCAAGAAAGAGCAGGATTGAGGGTGGTAGTAGGGCTTGGTGTGAAGGGAGGGACTGCACAGCTGATGTGTGGCTTAAAGCTCTGCAAAGGGAAGGCTGGGTAACCATGCTCAGTAATCAGAACACACTAAGAAAAAAGAACTTGACAGAAAATCCCAAGATCTCAGAGTGGGGGAGATGGCTCAGTGGGGAAAGCACTCACGGCTCAAGCGTGAGGACCGAAGTGTGGATCCACAGCAACCACATAAAATCTGGGTGTGGCAGCAGGTACCTGCAGCCCCAGGGCTGGGTAGGGAGGGTAGCAGAGATAGGTGGACTCCCAGAGCTCACTGGCTAGCCAGTCTAGGTTCAGTGGGAGACTGTATTTCAAAAGCTAAGTCAACCAGAGGCTCTTGAGGAGGTTCTGTGGGTTAAGGTGTCTGTCACTAAGCCTGACAACCCAAGACCCACATGGTGGAAGAAGAGAGCTGACTCCCACACCTGTCTTCAGACCTGCACGTGGACACTGTAGTGTACACATGACACACTCCTCAGCCCCATGTGGACACAAAATGAATAATGTTTTTACAGAAATTCAACCAAAGTTAGCTTCTTGCCTTTATGTGAGCATGTACAGGCAAATGTACTGGTATATACACTCTCTCTCCCTCTCCCTCTCCCTCTCCCTCCCCGCTCCCCTTTCCCTCCCCTCCCTCTCGCTCTCTGTATGTATGTATGTGTGTTCCTCAACTGCTCAGCTGGACATTGGTGAGGATGACAGTGGCCTGAACTAAGACTATTGTTCAGTTTTATAGGGAAACAGAACCTTTGGGATCTAAAGAACTAGTCAGTACTTCATATACTTACTGTCCAGGACTATGAGCAATGCATTTTGTTTGAACAGCCATAGATAAGGCATAAAACATCTGGAAAGCTTGAGAGATGAGAGGGGAAACCCCCATTCTCCTGAATAGGAGACACATGTTCTCCCTGCCCAGGCTCAGGGCCAGCATTAGGCATCTTGGTCATTTTGCACACTGGCTTAAGGAGTGATAGCATGGTAAGCCAGTGAGTGATAGTGCTTCTTGAAGAAACCAGTTAGACCTTTACCCTTTGGCTCATAATAGAGCCACCTTCAAGTCAAGTGACACTCAGCAGCAGTGAGAGTGACAGCGAGGTTATCCTGGGGAAACAGTGCATTTGTCAGTGCAGTGTGGGAGGACAGAGCAGGAGAGACTGTTGACCTGAAGGGTGAACCCTCCCTGCCTGCCACAGTTAGCTGTCCCAGATGGGAGGACAGAACCAGCCTGAACCCATTTGTTCTTAGGATTTTGATTGTGTTGTGTGGACTTCATAGAGGCGTTTTTAGTCATTGCTCTGGTTAGCCCATGCTGGGGAAACAAAGGTTGTTGTCTCCAATGACAGTAATAAAGGTTATTGTTCCTTAATCCACTGTACAAAATGACCAAGATGCCTAATGCCAGGTGTGTATAGATATTTGTGTATATGTGGCTATTTGTATGTTCATGTATATGCATGTATATATATGCATATATATGTCTGTATATGTTTGTATGTACATATGTATCTATGTACACATGTGTATTCATGTATGTGCTTATGTGTGGCTATGTTTATGTCTATGTGTGCATATGTATATATATGTGTGTATGTGTATATGTGTGTGCATGTCTTTGTATGTACACATATGTCTGTGTGTATTCTTATGTTTCTGTGTGGATATGTCTGTGTGTGTCTCTCTCTGTGTGTTTTGTTCTTTGCTCTGTAAAGAGAAGACTAGCCATGAGTAGGCCTGGAGTCCCAAGAGCCTTCTTACACTCAAGTATTACCTAGTCCTCTAAATTTTATTTATTTAAATTTTACTTTTTAATGTGCAGGTGTGTGTAATGTGCATATTTCTAATGTGTGTGGGCTTGTGTGCATAATGGCGCACATGCGTGTGTGTACATGCACAATGTTGGCTCAAGATTTTTTTCCTTGGCTGCTCTGCTTTGTTCATTGAGGCAAGGTCTCTCAGTTGAACCCAGATACTGATGCTGTGGGCTAGTGTAGCTAGCCATATTGCTCTGGGAGAGGCCCTGCATCAACCTTCATAGTACTGAAATTATAGGCAAGCTGACATGGGCATGTGGGTCTGGATCTCTGAATGGCAGTCCTTGCACTTGCATTTATCCACTAGTCCATTTCCCCAGCCCCTTTGTTGTCTGTTAAATAGGCAGTATAGTGCCACCATAGCAGGAAGGTGGCTTTAATGCAAGGATGGCTGCAGAAGCAAGGTCATCTCTCCATCTTTTTGCCTCTTAGAGCATCACGCTACCCTATGTAGTATTTCTCTAAGACAAAACCCCTCTTCTGTCCCTCTCCTGCATTCCTCTCTGGCAACAATAAACAGGGCCCTGGCTGAGAACACATTTGCTTGCCATTGGAGGGTCAGGTCAGAAATGTTCTGCATCATGCAGAAGCCTGAGTGCCTGCTGTGGTGTCCTGGATACAGTGGAGTCAAGCCCATGGAGCCCATGGAGCCCATGGAGCCCATGGAGCCCATGGAAGGGAGACTGGGAGACACCAGCTGCACATGCCATGGCAGTTGTCAGTGGGTCAAAAAATAAAAATGAAAATAATAAAGTTGCAAGCCAGATGCTTGAGAGAGGAATTATCGTGGTATTGTCAGTCAGAGCCGGCCAGAGGAGGAGCAAGGCCCATAAAGTGTCGGAAAGAAATCTCGTCTGTAGTGAAATCTATAACCTTGTTTAACCCACCGAAGACTGTCAGGAGTGAGGGACCTGAAAAACAATCTTTGAAGGGTGTTGGCAGCTGTATTGTTGGATTTTTCTCTCCTGGTACAGAGCTTGCTTGAAGAGTCTTAGTGTTTTTGTAACATACATCCATCAGATTTGGGTAAAGAAAATCTCAAAAACATTTGTTCAGATTGACTTTCTTCGTTTGTTTAAAAAAAGAGAAAAAAGAAACTTGTACATGCCAGAAGTTGAGGCAAAGGAAATAAAAGAAGAATATTATAATTCAGAGAGAAACTCCACATAACACATGAAAGGCCCAAAGTTGATTGACAATTCCTGCAAAGAAGAAACGGAGTAGAGGCTGGCTTGGAAATGATCCATGTTTGGAAGCATGCTTTGTGAGCTGAGGTAGGTAAATCATGAGGGCGCTGTGACTATGGAGTCCATGGGTGTGGTTAGAGTGCTGTTTTCTTTTTAGTGCACTGAAGAATTGGCTGTACTTCTTAGTGACAAACAATCCTTAACCACCATGGCTGAACAGAAGTCAATACGAGAACTCTAGACTGAATTTCTGAAAGTGGCAAGAGTGATGTCTTTGGGGGACAGGGTACTGGTCATCCATAGGTAGAAACATCCCTAGAACATCTTTCCCATGGTACAGCACCCCTGGTGCCACCTACCAGCTTAAATGAGACGAATGTCCTGGGCTAGCTAACGAGATAGGTTCAATATGCTAATTTATATAAATCTCACAGTAGCTCCTGGTAGGGCAAGCCTGAAAACTGAGCTACTTGGGATGTTGAGGCAGGAGGATTGCAAGTTGAAGGCCTGTATAATGTATTGACTGGAATAATAGTCAATATTAGATTGGGGATCTTAGTGAGGCCCTATCTTAAAATATAAAGTCAAAAGAAGACTAAAGATATAGCTCAGGGGCAGAAGGCTTGCCCAGCATGTATGAGGTGCTAGGTTCAATCCCCAGTACTGTCCCAAACAAAACATTGTAACCACCACCACCATCACCACCACCACCACCACCAAAAACAACCAATCAGAAGAAACCAGGAGCCCTAATTAGCCTGAGGTTACAGGTGAGGACAGCAAGACTCAAGGAGGCCCTCTACCCAATGGAATTAGGTCCAGGAGATCTCTCAAGGTAAAGTCTGTAGATCCAAACTGTCTGAGGCTGGACTGCCCACTAGATAGTCAGCACCGGATGCCATACCTTCACAGTTGCCTCAAGAACTCGGTTGGTCATTACTGGGTCACCAACAGGGGAGTGCTGAGCAGAGGAGGGAGTTGTGGCTCTGACTATGCCAATAGGATTCATGTTCTTTACCCTGATTCGTTATAGCAGCCTATGGCTTTCTTCCACACTCCGGCTGTTTGTCAGGCTGTTCTTAGCGTTCACCACAGAATGAAATACTGTGGATAATAAAACTAGTAGCAATCAGAATAATTCTTTTACCCTTTGGCTTGTAATAGAGCCACTTCTCTTTATACAGAATTCTGTAACGTGGTGTTGAGATGTGAAGTTTGGTAGGGTGCTCTGGGAAGGAGGAAGGACCAACACTGAGCACCCGTGTGCCCTTCCCTGGAATGCTGCTCCTGAGAAAACTATGTCTCATCACTTAGGTACAGTGTCCCCTGATCTACACAGTGAACAGCTGTAGTATCTGTCTTTTCTCCTCATCCCTGTGAAACTCAGACATTCTAGTCTGAGCACCAAAAACAAGGATTCCCTTTGTGGTTATGGACTTTGAGGGAGCTGTCTCTGTCACTGTACTCAGAGAAGGGGGCTTTGAGAAAGGCATTAATAATAGATTATATACAAGAAAGTAGTGTGCTTGCTAATCATGATGCAAATGACCTCTACCTTGCTCCAAATTGCATTCTTCTTTCTTCGTTGCTTTTGATGGCTGCTGTTTATAAACTTCCACAGTGATACGAAATCCATCCTTTGAAGGAGAGAAACTATAACCTCAGCGTAGCTCTTTCCACTGGGAATCAGTTCAGGTCCATGGGTTTGGGGGACTTTACATCTGTGTTTCCAGAACCATCCCAGCCCTTAGCAGCCAGGAATATTCATGCCCACTAGTCTACCCCTAGATAGCAAGGAGAGGAGAGATCTTGAGAGCACAGTTGGCCTTCTATATTCAAGGGTTCTGAACACATGGATTCAACTTGTGAAAAAAATGCATTTGTACTAAACAGTTACAGATTTATTTTCTTATCATTCTTTAAACAATATGGTACAACAGCCACTTGCACAGCTTCTGCATTGTATTATGCTGTATGAGTCATCTATGTGATTTAAAGTACACAGCGTGGTGTTTGTGGATTGAATGCAAATATGACTGTAGCATCCAAAGGCGCTCTGGGAACTTCTAGATACCAAGATAACTGGTCCAGCTCATGGGATTGTTGCCCCAGATCTCTGATGAGCCACTTCATAGTAAAAGTCGCCTCTTGGTTTGGGGGACTCCCTCCTCTGGGTACTGTGTGGAGCAGTGGTTAGAAACCCCACTACAGATGTTTTCTTTTACAGAAAAGCCTGCCCTTCAAAGGTTTTCACCAAGAGGAAACCTTTTTCTGGGCCTGGCCATTACTGTAGAATAAATAGCAGGATTTAGACTGTGGTTGAGTTGAACATTCCAAAATGTATATGAACCTCTTAAGAACATTATTTCTATTTGATGAAATTTTGTATTTGTGGTTACTTTCCTCAGAACGTTAACCTATGAGGTAATCAAACTGGATTCACTTTTTCCTGTGTAGCATGCATTTTGCATTTCTGTGCATGGATTATTTATAGCAGACTTGAATTCCCGAAGACAATTCAACCAGGAGACAGCTGGTCTTGCAGATATGAACCTGGGTAACTTTGGTGGTGATTTTGACCTTTGACCTGTGCCATCAGGAGTTGGAAGAGTGCAGGAATGAAAGGAGACAAACCCCAGCTCTACAATCTACTGGTGGTAGGAATTATCAAGGTACCAAGATTTTATGTGTGTACCTACTTGTGTGTGTGTGTGTGTGTGTGTGTGTCTGTGTATGAGCGCATGTGCACATGCACACACATGGAGCCCAGAGGGGTGTTCTTCTTCAAGCCTTATACACTTTTTTCTTGTTTTGTTACTTTTTTCATTTTTTATGTGGGTTTTATGGGTGTTTTGTTTGTCTGTCTGTGCACTATGTGTATGCAATGTCCTTGGAGGTCAGAAAATGTCATATTTCTTAGAATTAGAGCTACAGATGATTCTCAGCTTCCATGTAGGTGCTGGGAGTCAATGCCAGGTCGTCTGGAAGGGCAGCCAGTGCTCTTAACCACTGAGCCATCTCTGCAGCCCATTGTTTTGTTACTTCTAAGATTCGGTCTTCATTGGCTTGGAGCCTATCAAGTAGGCTAAGTTGGCTGGGCAACAAGCGCCCCAGAGTACTACTCATACTGCCTCTGCCTCTGGAGTGCTGTGATTCCAAGGTCACTGCACTCAGCTTTTAAATATTTTATTATTCTATCTTTTCAGTTGGCACTGGGCAGCAAACATAGGTCCAGGAGCTTGCTGCATTTCACTGCATTTTGCATTTCTAAGTATAGCCCGTATTTGTGCTTCACTATCCTCATCTGAACATTAGGGATGGAGATGATAAAATATGTATCATAGACTTGTGGGATTAACCAAGTTAGCATATTTCTCTGTGCCAGACACTGCTTGGCATGAGGCTTACACTCACCCATGCTTGTCACACCAGCAGGGGCTGTGACCATTCCAAGAGGCAAAAGAATGGTATGCCAGGGTTCCACTGTTTCTTCCTGGTCATTTTCAGAGAGAAACTTCTCTTGGGGGAGGTGGGGTGGGATTGCCTTGATGTATACACATTTCTTTCTTCCTTCTTCGTTGTATCAGGAAAGTCTTGGAGGTGGTTCAAAACCACAGCAAGGTTTTCCATGTGGCCAGAGCCAGATTTCCTAAGCATCTCTGTCTGATACTGAGGGAGCAGCTGTTCTGTTTCAGGAAGAGCAGGCAGTTGATTCTGCCTGGAAGATTCGATAAGTGAAGAATCCGGTCTTGCTTCCTGACTGTGCTTGCAGGCTCTGGTCAGCCTCATCTCAGTCAGGCTGCCTTTCACTCATACTCCTCCTGGCAGCTTCTGGGTGACCTCTCTTGCTTTCTGGAGGCTTTTGTTGGTGGTTTTTCAAGTGTGGGGTAAATCTTTCAGCATACACAGGGGAAAATGTATACTATGACAAATCAAAGCATCAAAATAGGGTCTTGAACATTGTGACACCGTGCTTGCGTTCACGCCTCTCCCAAAGAATCACCTCTTTCAGAAGCAGCTGCTGTTTTGACTCATGTTTTGAATCCATACTTGAATGGAACGCCACAGTATGTCCCCTCTGTGCTTGGCGTCATTTAGATACTAGTCTGTGAGGTCCTTGTATAAGGTGGACAGAAGGGTTTTTTTTTTTTTTCACTATGATTAATAATGTGTACCTGTTCAGCTCTTTGCTGGCTGTTTGGCTAGCTTCTTTTTGTGATTACATTTTATGATTGACAGGCCTGATTACATCATCACTCAGTTGTTACATTGGACTGTCAGACTTTACCTGGTTTGGAGATATTCTTTACATATGTTGGATATGAATTCCTTGTTGGATATAATAACCAACAAGGTCTGAATAACCTTCTCTCAGCACATAAGCTTTTCACTCTTTGAATGGTTTTTATTTTGTTGAACAGACATTCTTAATTATGATGAAATTGAATTTAGCAATTCTTTCAAACAGAAGAATTTTTTTATTTTATTTTATTTTATAAAAATTAATGTGTATGTGTGTGTATCTGTCTGTGGGCTGGTGCATGTAAATGCAGGATTTCCAGGAGCAGGAGTTACAGATAGTTGTGGGCCATCCATCGTGGGTGCTGGGAACCACATTTAGGTCTTCTGCAAGGCCAGTATGCATTAACTTCAGAGCCATCTCTTGGTTTACCTGTTAGTGGTTTTCTGCCCCCATTGAAAGCTCTTCTACTAGCTCAAGATTGTAAGATTACTGTCTTAGTTATGGTTTCTATTTCTGTAATGACACACCATGACCAAAGTAACTTGGGGAGCTAGGGGTTTATTTGGCTACCCTTCCATGGCACTGTTATCAATGAAGGGAGTCAGGACAAGAACTCAATTAGCAGAGCTGGAACCTGGAGGCAGGTGCCAATGCAGAGGCCATGGAAGGGTGCTGCTTACTGGCTTGCTTCTCAGGACTTGCTTAGCCTGCTTTCTTATAGAAACCATGACCACCTGCCCAGGGATGGCCCCACCCACAACGGGCTGGGCTTTCACCTATCAATCACTAATTAAGACAATGCCAAACAGGCTTGCCTACAGGTGGATCTTAGGGAGGTATTTTCTCACCTAAGTCTCTTTCCTCTCCAACGACTCTAGCTTGTGTCAAGTTGATGTAACACTAGCCAACACAATTACTCTCCTGCATATCATGGTGGACACTTTATTTGTTTTACTCTCCACCTTTAGGGGAACAATAATACTGGCGCTGTCGTTGGCACATAGCACCAGGCGGACTTCACAGCTCATTTTTCTCTACATGAATATCTGATTGACCCCAAAACATTCATTGAGAAGGTCTTTTTATCTTTTGCTATTGTTGCATATGGACACACATCTGAAGGTCTGTTTCTATTTCTAGTTTTCTGTTCTGTTTTTCTATTTCTCTATACATTCACAACAAACAGCACTGTCTTAAGTGCTATAGTCTTTACAATAGCAATTCTCTAGCTCTGTCCTCCTCCGAGACTCTTGGCTCTTTTTGTAGACTTGTACTTCTGTGTACTTTAAAGTTTTTTAAAATTGTTTTTATTATTTATATCTGCATGTTATGTACACATGTGCAGTGCCAGCAAAGTCCAGGAGAGGGCGTCAGATCCCCCTAGAACTCACAGCTAGGTGTGGTGGTTCATTTCTGTAATCCCTGCACTTGAGAGGATGAAGCAGGAGGATTGCTATAAGCTGGGAGCCAGCCTGGGCTACATAGTAAGTTTCAAGCCAGTGGTTGTAGACAAAGTGATACAAAGTGATAAATGAATAAATAAATAAGTAAATAAATAGGCAGCTAGATGATGATAGATAGATGGATAGATATATAGATAGATTATTGCCATTGTATTGAAACCAAACCTATTGAGATGTAACTACATTTTACTCCTTTCTTACCCCAACTCATACTGTGCTGCATTTTACTGAAAGATGATGTCTTTTAACTAACTCTTACCTCTTTCGGTGATGAAGGCTGACCAGCAAAGTGTGTTGTTAATCAGACATGGCTGCACTGATGCCCCTAAGAATTAACCTATGGTCCTGTGACTGATCAAGGACAAGCATATATTTTCTTTGTTTGTGGGTCTGTGGGTCAGTTGAAATTTGGCTGCTTCTGGTTAGGCTTGGCTCCAACTGTTAGTAAGATTTGGGTCTGTTCCATGAGTCTAGTTCTGTGAGCAGCAGGGCCTTGGAGCAAATTTTTTTTTTCTTTTTTCAAGACAGGGTTTCTCTGTGTAGCCCTGGCTGTCTTAGAACTCACTCTGTAGACCAGGCTGGCCTGGAACTCAGAAATCTGCCTGCCTCTGCCTTTCAAGTGCTGGGATTAAAGGTGTGCACCACCACTGCCCAACGGAGCAAATGCTTTTTATAGCAAATCATGGGAGCTCGAGAGGCTGAGCCAAACTGTGCAACCCCTGCTCCTGCAAACTGTTGATGACTTAGTGATGGATAAAGGAGGTCACGTAGCCAACCCAGGAGGCACTGGTAGGTGCCACAGAACAGGGAAGGACTGGATACAAGAATCCAGTTTACTATGATGTAACTGGAAATACCTTTTAATTTTCCAGCATTGTTTCTGCCTTGACTGCATTCCTCATGAGTCTCTGTGTTGACTGTCACTCTCTGTAAAAACAAGCTTCCCTGGTCTAGGCTGAGAGCAGCACTAGTTTATGGAAATAAGCACCCCTATTGGAAGGCCGTTATATTACATGCTCATTTGGCCATGTGTCAGTAGTAAATGGCTGGCTTTGGACCTGGCCAGGGATAAGCTTTTGACTAGATTTGCAGCACCATCTTCCCATGGAGTGGGCCTCAGACAGAACCAGAAGTGGTTGCTTACCCCCTGAACAAGCCATACTGCTATTGTATCAGTGGGTACATGTTGCCCGACTGGTCAATATCATAGCACACAGTGTCTACAGTTGTTTAAGACTATTAATATTGTTTCTCCTCTAGCAGCCAGCACCTCTGATCAACTCCAGCTTGACTCTTCAGAGTCCTGTACATAAAGTGTATGACTTTAGCAATCAGGTCTTACTGTCTAGTTCTCTGATGGATAACCCAAAACAATGACAATAGGCTGTATTGTTCTGTCAGCCTCTGGGAGCTCCCTGGCCAGCAATTCACAGAGAGTTATATTCTTTAAGCACTGGAATATTTATTTATGTATTTATTTAGGGTCTCACTATGTAGCTCTGGCTGTCCTGGAACTTGCTATGTAAACCAGGCTGGCCTTAAAAAAAAAATCACAGTTCTAGGCTTACCTCTGCCTCCTGAGTGCTGAGATTAAAGATGTGTATCACTACGTCCACACTACTGCCTTCCTTTCCCTTTTCTTCTCTCTCCCTCCTCCCCTCTCTCCTTCCCTTGGAAATATTATTTTACTTATTTTGTGAGACAGATTCTCCATCCTTTTAGTGCACTCTGGATAGAACTTGCTGTGTAGATGGAGCTGGCCTTGAAGTCAAGACAATCTTTTTGTCTCATCCTTTCCCAAGTGCTGAGATGACTTCAAGAGCTTTCACATTTGTCTTCCTGGACAGTTTTACTTGTGCTTCATATTAATTTGTAATTTTTGAGGGAGACTTTTAACTTGAAAATTGCTGTGTGTAAGAACGTGTACCGATGACTTGTATCCAATTAATCACAACTGGTTTTATGTTTTCTTGTGAATACTTTCCCTGGACCACTGATTTTCCATGTATGAGTTTGATGCTTTCCCCCTGAGGGTTATTTTCTTTAAGTACTTGGTGCTGTTTCCTGCTTCCCGGTCTGGTGACTCGTGAGGCTTGTGGTCAACATCTGTCAGTGGGTGTGGCTCTGCTTTACCTCATTGAGTCCCGCAGCTCTGGCCCCTGTCAGCGCCCCCTTCTGGTTATCCAGTGGAGGTAAGAATTTTTAACCTCCACAAGGCTTACTTTATTGCTCTCTAGACATGGAGGACAAGAGGTCAGCGGTCATAACGCTCTTTGGGGACACAGTTTAAGAGAGAAGTGAGAGCCAGGCCCGGGAGACAGGGAAGAGGGATAAAAAGAGACTTAGACTCTTAAAATCATCATGTCCCTTCTTGTAGCATCGGCCTGGTTCAGGCATAGTTTCAGGTCATCTTTACCTTCTCTCTTTTCTCCCCAGTGCTCCTGTGTTGGGCCAGGCCAAAAGCCAAAGCTGAGAGCAGCTCCCGGCTCTTCCCTCTGCTCTTCCCCGACGATGCTACGCACCCTTTTTGTGGCTGCCCCCTGTAGCCAGCACACCAATGTGTTCTTCAGAGGACCCAGCAGGCTTCTCATTACCCATTTCCTTGATGTGAACAAACCCCTTGTAACACTCAGTAAAGTATCCTTTCTCTGAAGGAAGAACCAGAGATCTGTCAGCTGATATGTCAAACATTCACTGAGTGCTGTTACTGCTGGGTACTTAGAGGGGAAAGCCGAATACCCATAAATATGGCCACATTTCTGATTTTTGGAGGCTGTTAACAGAGACTTTCACCTAGGTATTATAGTACTTATGAATTTAGTTGGTAGGTGTCACCCTTGGCAGGTGCTTGCTGAGGTGGGGAGGTGGTTGAACTAGGTACTAAGAAAGATTTTACAAAGAAAATGGGTCTGAGTTGGGAAAGTAGCAGTAGCATGCATGCAAAAATTAATTAATAGTCTCTATATAATTAATTATGAATTAACAGTAAACTATAAACTGAAATTTTATAATTCCAAACAATAAATATAATCCACTCTCCTTTAAGTAGCTTTAGTCAGGGTACTTTATCACATCAATAGGTAAGGATGCCAGTGATAACGACACTGGTAGTTCTTATGGTTTCCCATTGGCTTCTGGTGCCCTTGTGCTTGCACATGCTCACCGAAGCACTTTTTCATAGAAGTTACTTTAGAATCTCTGTCAGCTAATTCTGATCCCACTGCCCTACCGCCTCTGCTATCTCCTGATACTCCTCCTGCTGAAAGGGGCATACATGACTCACTCTTTCTCTTTACTTGAAAAGCTGGGGGAGGGGATGGGTACTGATCTTATCACCGCTGGACTCTGGTGAAAGTCTCCACTTCCCACTCAGCCCTATTGCTATGAACTGTCATGGTGATCCACACTCCCCCATGGTCTCCAGTGGCACCTTGCAGGGCAAAAGGGCTTCATGCTGCTTGGAATATGGAAGTTCAAGCTCCCCATTCAGCCTCCTACCACAGAGGATTAAGGCGACTCCTGGTACCCCGTAAGTCTGGGCTCCCCAGTCAGAGCCTTGGCTGGTGTGGGTAGCAACTGAACCACAGCTTTTGTATGGCATTTGGCTGAAGTGGTGTGACTGTGGTTAGTCTGTCTTTCTAGGCTGTCTTCTCCTGGTCCTGTGGCTGTGAGGAGCAGGTTTTTGTGAACTATCTTTGTGTTCTTGTTTCATTTCTGTGACTGTCATAAAATACCCTGACACTCCCCACCCCCCAGCCTCCCAAAAAGGTAACTTAAGTAAGAGTTTATTTGGCTTAAAATCCCAACTAACAGTCCAGTCTATCATTGCAGAGAAATCAAGGTAGGAACTCAAGGCAGCTGGTCTTGTCATATCTAAGAGCAGACAGAAAATAAATGCATGCCTGCTTAATTGCTTTCTTGTGCTCAGGTTGATGTATCCATTCTTAGATAGTTCAGTACCCCCTGCCTAGGGAATGGCACTACCCACAGTGAGCTGGGTCTTCCCACATTAATTACCTTAATACAGTCCTTCACTGGCAAGCCCACAGGTAAAAGTAATGCAGACAATTCTTTTGTTGAACTCTCACCCCAGGTAATTGTAGGTTGTGTCAAGTTTGGCATGTAAGCTAACCACTCTAGTGTTCATTGGTGCCTCCAGGTTGCTGGCTTCTTTGGCTCCAAAGTTGGGTCGTATCAGGTGAAGAGTGAACTCAGAACTTCTTATTGTCCTGTGACTTGGGTATTAAGTGTTGTGTGTTTTTCTACTAGCTGTGACAGATTCTACCCAGGTACAGTATGAATTTTACAAACATGACAAAGATCCAAAACCAATAAAACCGTCACTGAAGAGGCTGTGTGCTACATACCAGCCACCAGTTATAGCAGTTTTATAACTGACTGGCTCCTGTGAGCTAATCTGGCCTTAAGAACTCCCATTATAATGAGATTAGCATCTGAACACGTTACTCAACATAGTTACTATTTCCACACCAACTGATTTCTACCAGGAAATCTCCTCTTGAGAGTTATTAAAAGAGCACACCCAGTGAATTCAGAAAGGACATAATTGCCACATTTGAGTCACAGGAAGGTGGGTGGGGTCAGGGGGAGTGATTCTGTAAAAATGTCTGGAATAGGTGGGAGAAGGTAGGAGTTACTGAAAAGGTGAAAGATAAGAACTGTCAGATCTAAGAATTCTCTCCCTACTGGGGGGAGTAATGGTTTCAAGGTGGTGGGACACAGGGGGCGGGGAGGAACAAGGACATGAGGATGCTATGGAAGGCTAGAAAAGTGTGACAGAGACTTGAGAAGTGGCATCTCAGCTGATCGTGGAGGACTATGGTGGAGAGACCAGCATGCACTGACACCAAGGCTGCCGGAGAAGAGGACACGCACAGTGCCTGCCAGAAGACTCAGCTGGACATATGGATGGATAAAATATTTGATGTCATTGAGAGTTCTTTGAAGACAAAATGATTCCCCCACCCCACCCCCACTTTTGAGTGGAAAATGCTTTTTAAGTTTTGTTCTGTCAAATGAAAGGGCAGGACTAGGAAATTTCAAAACAACTTGGAAACACATCTCTGGGTGTCTCTGGGAAGGAGTTTTCAGAAAGATTTAACTGAGGAGGGAATATCCATCCTGAGTGTGGGTGTCACCATCCCGTGACCTGGGATAAATAAATAAAAAAGGAGACAGGCAGCTGGGCACAGCGCTCATTTGGTCTCTCCTTGACTGCAGAATGTGACCAGCTGCATGATGCCCCCTCCCCCACCGTGCCTCCCACACCACTCCCACACCATGAGCTGACTGTGTTCCTTCTTAGACTGTGAATGAGAGCAAACCCTCCCTTCTTTAACTTGCCTTTGACAGCCATTTTCTCACAGCGATGAGAAGAGAGCTGATGTAGAGTCTGTGCTTGAGATTTCCACATGGGTCAGCGTGGATGGATGGATCTCCCCAGTCCATCATCATACATTCAAGGGAAACTGAGAAGTGTGTTCCTGTTGTTTTATCTTCATACATGTCTTTCCAGGGTGCGGGGCTCTTTGGGAAACCCTGCTCATCTTCACACAGTTGAAGTGATTTGTTCAGAGATATCTTTCAGAGACCTGCTATGGATTCAGCTGAGTAGATGGGTTCTCTATAGGCATCCAGAGTAGCCTATAAGCCTGTACTGCCCCAGATCCAACTAATGCCAAACAGGGATTATTCAGTTCAAAGCCAGTCCATTCCATTGTGGATTCAATGTGTTCAGAGCTAGAACCAAACTCACCTTCCATGGCGAAGGGGCAGAGATGGAGCAGCCTCTGTCTGTCTCTTTTCCTCTTTTCTCCTAAGCTGGAGATTGGTTAAATATAGACAGCAATGAAAATGATAGCCAGTGTCCTAGATACTGGCAGCATTTTAGATAATCATGCAAGCATATTCTCTTTGATAACTCTAGCAATAAAGATGTGTTATATATACTTGAGGGGTGGGTAAACTGAGACCCAGAAAGGTCAAAAAAACTTGCCTAAATTTTCCAAATCACCAGCTGAGCACTAGAATCCATCTCTCTGTGCTCTGACTACAGAGGTGGCAGAGAATGTGACCAGATGCTCCCTGTTCCAACTGCCATGCTTTCCCTCTCACAGTGAGCTGCATCCCTGTGAAGCCTCATAGACCAGTTGCCCACAATAATTCCAGAAAACTTCCTTGCATGGACATGGTACATATTTTTGAAACAAAAATATTTTTAATCATGTGTATGCTTATGTGTGAGTGTGGGTTGGTGCACAAGTATAATGCTTGCAGAGGCCAGATGTGAGCCTAGGGAGTGCTGAGCTCCACAGCTGGCCTCAAGGAACATGGGCTACATTTGCTTTTAGGGCACTGCAGGGGTTTTCCTTGGGAGCATTCAGGGCATTTCATAGCTGAACAGGTATTGCGGGTGACTTTGGTTTGTAAAAGACAGAAAAGCAATCCGTGCTGCCTCTGTGGAAGAGATCTGCTGCCCTCCCTCAGATGTGAACTGCCCAGTGTGGATGCTGGGAACTGAACCCTAGCCCACAGGACTAGGAGAAGAGGGAAAGCACCATGTACTCTTTACCAGTGAGCCACATCCTTATCCCCATGGTCCTTATTTTGTCCCAGAGCCACATTTCTGCTTTTAAATAGATCATTACAGACCAGACCTCTTCCACAGACCTCTTCTGGAGAGACACCCCATCTCCAGGTGAATGTAAAAAGAAGCCCAGAGAAAAAACCTGACAAAATATCACTGAGTTACCACGTATGTAAAGACATTTTTGCAGGGTATACGGGGAAGAGATGAATTAGCCATGGAAGGGAGGCTGGGCCCTCTCTGTGCTTGATAAGTTGAAGTGAAGCTTTGGCATGGTAGGGAAGCCCCATTGCCTGGAGAATCCTCCCAGGACTGTTTATACCCATCCTGAGCATCTCCTGGAGGGAGGGCAGCAGACCTTCTTCCACAGAGGCAGCACAAATTGCTTTTTCTGTCTTCTATAAACCAAAGACACCCGCAGTACCCGCTCAGCTACTGAAACTCCCTGAATGCTCCCAAGGAAAAACCCTGCAGTCCCCTAGAAGCAAATCTAGCCCATGCTCCTTGTGGTCAGCTGTAGAGAGCAGCATTCCCTAGCAGATCCACAGTTGTTTTCTCTGGCTCCCCCTCAGTACCCCAACTCCAGGGTTTGGGGCCTCCTTGTGAAAGCTATTGTTTGCTATAACCTCTTAGAGGTACTCCATGTGTCTCAGGGGGCAAGACCACATTCAGATCCCTCTATCTTGGCTCTTAGTCTGAGAGTCATGTTGCAGCAGCCTCTCTTGGGCTTTTAGAGGCCAATCTAGGGAAGAGGCAGCCTGGGATGCCAAGGGATTGAGAAAGACATGCTCTTGGAACTGTCAGGACTCCGTTTTGAATCCTGCCCTTGGGTGACGCTGGTGAGTGATTTCAGGAAAGCCAAGTTCCCAGGTACCAGAAGACCTGCATGGTATTCCAGAAACTTCTGACTTGAGAATTTCAACCGGCTTCCCAGGGCTGACCGTGGAAGAGCTACCAACAACAGTGGCCATGATAAGACCAAGCTGAGGTGTGAACCAGTGGTGGTCTGGCTATCTTCTGTTTCATACTGGAATGCCACAGTTGGGGTGCATATGAGCTTTCCACAGGGCTGATAGCTCGGTTTGTGGTGGAGGTGAGGCAGGGAGAGAGGCCCCTTCCTGCTCTGAGAGGGAACATGTGCTCATGACATGGCCTGCTTACTTAATCATTGTTTGTAGTTAGGTCATTGAGATGGCTTCCAGTTGTTTACAGTCATAAGCAAGGCTGCAAAACACATTGATATTTCAGCCATTTCTAAGTTGATGCCTCCTTGAAAGATATAGCCAAAACCCAAGTTACTGGGCTACATGGTATATTTTTATATACTGTGTGTGTGTGCCTGGAGACTGGAGGTTGATGTTGGATGTCTTCCTCAATTACTCTTCACCTTATTTGTAAGACAGGGTCTTATGCTGAACCTGGAGATAACCAATGTGTCTAGACTACCTGGCCAGTAAGCTTGAGAAACTCTGTCCTTATCTCCCCAGCACTGAGATTACAAGTGTGTGCTTCACTCCTCTCCCATGCCCAGGGGTTCTGAGACTCAAACACAAGTTCCCTTGCTTGCCTAGATAAGGATTTACCAACAGAGCCATCTCCGCTATTCCTCTTTCAATGTAATACCTGTTGCTCAGTTGCTCCCTACAGGGACTCTGGTGGCTTCCCATCCTCCTGCAGACATTTCTCCATAATTGTAGCCATCCTTTCAGAGGTAAATTTTCAATTGTAAGATCTGACCTTTTAATCATTGATTTATGCTCCTCAGATATTCTCAATACCACCTCTTCTGTTGCCCTGGTCTATAATTTTAATTCTTGAGTATAGAGGCAGATGTACACAGGATATAAAGAAACTTTGAATGTGAGAAAGCAAGAAAAGGCCAAACAGGATGTTGAGAGTTTGGGAGCAGTGGTATATAGCTGTAGTCTATAACTCAGGAGGCTGAGGCAGGTGGATTACAAGCTTGAGTCTGAGGGTAAATAGTATGTTTAAGACCAGTTAGGGCTATATAGCAATCTGGAAGAGGGGTAGGAAAGAAAGGAGAAGGGAAGCAGGAGGGGAGAGGAAGGGAGAGAGGGAAAGAGAAAGGAAGAGGGATGAGGAAGGGGAGAGGGAGAGACTTTACAACAAAATTGAGAGGCTTATAATATAGTGGTTGTACCTACCCACCATATAGTTGAACCTCCAAGAATGAGTCTTTTGTAAAAACCTTTTGTCTTTACAAGTTGGTTGTGTCATATATTTTGTTATACTGTCAGAATGCTGACTGCAGGTCTTTCAGGACTATCACTGCCTGCCCAGATTCACAGATGAGGCCTCAGATTATGAAACTAGGCCCTGAAATTTTAGGCATATGCATCATAATGAACCCTAGATCACAGGGTGTCAGGATGACCCACAAATATTGTATTTTCTGGCTATAAAAATCCCAGTCCTTGTGTTTTTAGTTGTTAATTGGAACTGGCAGTGCCAGGCTAGTAGGATATGTAAATGTCACTTCCTCAACTGCCTTTAAAAGGAAGGCAAGCTGCCCAGGGGAAGGCGACTTTCCCAAAGCCCCTAAAGCCAACTGGTTGAGTAAGGAATGTGGCTTTTTGCATAATAAAGAACTGGCGGTTGGAGCTGGGGCAGGAAGTAGAGGAAGTGGAGCAGAAGGTCTGGGCAGGCCGGCCTACACAGGCAGATGAAGAGAGAGACTGGGAAGTAGGCTGTGAGAACCATGTGGAGAGACGCCATGTGGAGAGAAGTTGGGTTAAGTTAGAGGCCATCTGAGAGACTTACCCAGCAAAAGACCAACAGCCTAAAACGATACAGATGTCTTGATGAGTTTATTAAACCTTAGTCGGGATCTCAAGAATGCTTCTCAATAAAAGTCAACAGCAGTGATAACAGCAGAGGCATGTATGAAGGGCGGCAAGTGAATGCATTCTAATCGGTGTGCTGGCCTGCCTCGACTGTAACACCAGGCAGAGAGCTGCAGCTCCCAGGGTCCAGGGACAATGCCCTGAAATGCAGAGGGTCTCAGGACAGGCTACCCTCAATAGGGCAACCTAGCATCTGGGACCTGTCATTTCTTATTGTCTTGGCTCCCCTTCTGCCTAGAGTGTCTTAATCTCATCATGGTCATAAGTGTCTCCTCTAAAATCCTCATTAAATTGCCACCCTTCCAATTGCCACCCTTCCAATTGCCACCCTTCCTCCAGGCACTGGCCCCACACAGTGTCCTGCCATTTCCCTGGCAGCCTTCCTCCTTCTTGGAGTAGGTCATATAGCTCTCTTACCTGTGCCCTGGCCCCTACCCAAGTCTCTCTCTCTGTAGGAGGGAAATGTGGCTTCCTGAGTGGCCTGGCCTCTGTGCTGTTGGGAATCCACGGTTAGCAAAACTCCTTATACCAGAGACTTTTGTGTCTTACATATTGACAAGTATAGTAACAGAGTTGAATGCAGCCACTCCCCAGTTCCCGGAGGAGTGCGCTGCTTAGTATTTAGTGCCAAGCTTTATTGAGGTCTCTAGCCCCAGGGCCAAGATGTAGCCTGGTAGTGGCTGGATTGTGTGCCTCTAGAATGTGTGTTGACTCAACCCTGATTATCTCATGATGTCACACAATTGAGAGAGAAAGAGAGTCTTCAGAGATAATCGTGTAATAAGGGGGTGGATATGATAAGCACCCTCGTAAAAAGGGGAATTTGGACCATTTTGTGGGGACAAAGCCTGAGATGAGAGTGATATACTAATGGGATTAGGAATACCAAGAAGTGCCAGCAGGCAAGATATGGAAGCCTCAGGAGGGAGCATGGTCAGCTTGTTCTCCCAGCCTCTGGGAGGAATGAACCCTGCTGACACCACAGTCTAAGTAAACAGTTAACTGTGTTTTCTGTGCCTTTGGCCTGGGTTTCTGTCTCTGTGCCTGTCACCCACAGCTTTGTTCTTGTCATAGAGTCTCAGATATTTCTGATGTTTGTGCCTGGAATTTGTTTACATTTAACACCTCCTTTGACTGAACTTTCCATTTCATCTTTCTTGTCTTCAAGACCTGAAATTCCTCCTTCCATGTCTTTCAATCGGTTGTTGATGTTTGTCTCTGAGGTTTTTGTTTGACATCCTTAGTGATTTTCATTTCCAGCTGTATTTCAGTTCAGATTGGTTTTTTTGTTTTGTTTTGTTATTGTTGTTTAGTGATTCTATTTCTTTGTTAAATCTCACTTTTGTGTCTTGAATTGCTCTCATGACTTCATCTAGCTGTTTGTGTTTTCACGGTCTTCATTAAGGCATGCCCTCTTTCAAGTCTCTGAACACATAAGTAATTCTTATTTTGAAGTCCTTGTCTTGTGATTCAACTAAATTGCTTCTCCCAGGGCCTACTTCCGAGGGTTGCTGCCTTCTGGAGGAGGCGCATTGGGTAGACTGCTCATTTTTGTGTTTTAATCCTGGGATCTGGGTATCTGGAGTGATGCTGATGGAGATGTTTCTTGGTGCAGATATCTGGTCCCATCTTTGTTGTGTGGGTACCCATTCTTTGGTTGTTCTTGCCTACTCTGGGTGCTAGGCAGATGTGGTAGCTGTGGAGTCTCTGAGCCCAAGCCCAGTGAGGCCTCTGGGGGTCTCTGTTAGAGAGTGACTCTGCAGGTAGCAAGTGTCACCAAGGAATCTGATTATTTCTTAGTCTTCCATCACAGCAGAGAAGCATGCATAACTCCCATTGACAAGGGAACTTCTGTTATTCCCACGTGGAAAGGCATAAATCTGGGAGAGCTTGCTTCTTCACTGAGTTTCTGGAGTCCACCATCTTCTCAAGTGAATTTCACTTCCTTTGTCCAGTGAACTGCAAAAGTACTTAAGCTGCAAGTTTTTTTCTGATCCCGAAGCCTGAGCCACTCAGTACACTCCCAGTGTGCCCTGAACCATGCAGAGTTCTGGGTAAAGAGACACATTTAAAAGTTGCCATAAATGCTGGCAGCTGGAGGAGAGGATAAATCTGAGCCATTTCACATGGTCAGTAGGTCAGTAATAAAAGACATGAACTTGAAATATATTTCCTCTTGCTGTTCATGGCTATAAAGATCAATAAATTTTACAAAGTTTCAAGATAAAGTGTGAGACATTTTGGATTTTATGTGAGCGGCTTGCATGGGGACAGTGCCCATGTCCTGGCCCTTGGAGCAGGATGTAATTTACTGTTTGATGGTTTCTTGGCATACTCAATATGTACTTGGGGGGCAATATTTTAAAATCACCCAGCACACAGTCTCTGATAAGATGCATACCTTAGGTACTTGGACTTGTTTTATAGGAGTGATGAGGCACACGCTCCATGTAGTTATGATCTGGGCACAGTGTTCTTCCTTAGAGGAGTTGAAGGGATGGAAACCTGGCTTCTGACTGGGAATCATAAAGTGTGCCTGTGAGAAATGAATGCCGGGCTTGAGCTTGGGTCTGCAGGGCCTCAGAGTTCACAGTTGTCCCAAGTTTCCATGCTTATTTATTTCCGTCTAGGCAGGGGCTACTTCTACTGCTGGGCCAGGCTGGGCAGGGGACCAGTAGGAGGACTCCCTTCAAGAGAAAGACTTGTGAGATGTGGTTACCACTCTGGTGGGCTTCTGTCTTCCCCAGGCACTAGCCAAGCCTGAAGGTTTTCTGTCCACTGCTTCATCTGAGAAGGCCAGGAAGAGAGGGAGACTCACTTTCATAGCCAGTGTCTGCCCACTGTGGAGACTTGTGTGCTTGTGAACAAGAGTGCTGAGCCAGAGAAAGGGATGGTGATTAGACCCAAGACGGATCACTGCCTACTTAGTTCTTGCAAGCAGCAAACGTGTGGCTCATTCCTCCTACTCTCTCTCTCTCTCTCTCTCTCTCTCTCTCTCTCTCTCTCTCACTCTCTCTCTCTCTCCCTTTCTTTCTGTTTCTCTCTCTCTTATACACACACACTCACTCACTCACACACACATGCATGCACACACATGCGCACACACATATCTCATGCTTGCTTTTCCTTTCAGTAACTTCTCACAGATACTTGGGCTTGATAATCCTGAAGCTTCCAGATTCAGAACATAATAGGGAGAAAGGTCTAGAAACTTCTGTATCTAACCAATTTCACCCTCTGTTTCAGGCAGAGTGCAGAGAGTCGGAGTACCACAGAGCAGGCTCTACCTCACTTGAGGAGAGATAGACAGAGGGAGCTGAGAGAGTTGGAAGCAAGGAGACTGCCCACTAGATGGGGTGCCTGGCATTTGAGACATGTCAGCAGCAGGCCTGTGACAGGCAGGGGGAGGAGGACATCCAGGCAGATTTGGCAGTACCCCCGATGACGCTGGTGGCAGGTTGGTATGTGGTGAAGATGCCAGTGGAAGCAGATGGAGGGTGGGGAGACAGAGAGATATGGCCCAGATCTCTGGAAAGGCAGAGGCTGGGCTCAGGAACACTGTGCAGCCAAGGATTTCAGTAGGGCTTTTGATCCACACAGAGGCTGCTTGAAGCCAGTGAGGATCCCTGGGTGACAGTTGTCACGGGCAGGCATCATTACAATGTTTGTCTACACCCACAGAATGTATACAGAGTGTGAAGCCAAGTGTATACTGTGAACTTCGAAGATACTCACGCATCTACCTTGGTTGGTAGCTTCTAACCCTTGCACCACCCTCGTGAATATGTCAGTTAGGAAAGGCTGTGCATGATTAGGCCTGGGGGTAGGTAGACTATGAACCTGAAACTGCTTCCTCCAAAATAGAGTCTTAAAAAAAAATACTGAAGTTTGAACCTAAGGCTCCACCTAACTTGCTAAATATTCAACCTGTGTCATCAGTTTGTTTTGTCTTTGTTTTTTACTATTTATTTTGACACAGTCTTGATAACCTGTATCAGATGGCCTTGAATTCACCCTATAACTCAGGTAGGCTGAAACATTGTCCTCCTGCCTCAGCTTTATCTGTAGCCTTGGTTGTTTTGTAAGAGCAAAGGTTCTCCTGCCCCTAGGATGGGGAAAAGATTGGAATACGTTTTGGGCTAAAGCAGCCAGTTGAGTCTTTTGTAGCATACTAGACAGGAGGCCTGGGCTCAAAAGGTGTCTGAGGGGAGGTGGGCAAATTAAAGGTGTCTTTGGTGATGGAGTAAACAGCTCTGTTAGCTCTGGTTGAGCAGTGTCTTTTTCATTGTCTCCTTGTGTTTGTCTTGTCTATCACTTCTGATTTGTTCAACATCTGCTCTGGATGAAAGCGAGTCACACCTTAGAAGCCCAAATGGAAGGCCTGTGCCCTTCTCTTGCCAATTTAACTGGTGTGACCTCCCCATAGCATAAATCAGCGATTGCTCAAAGAGGATTAAGCTTCTCAGATTCTGGTTTTAGTCAGAGTAAACTCAGTTTAGCTGCAATGACATGTTTAATTAGCATCTCACCAGCTTAAAAAAGCAAAACAAAACATATATACCCTTTTCATTTGTCAGTTTAATTGGATAAAGACATACTAGAGGCAGGCTGGAGAGATGGCTCAGCGGTTAAGAACACTGACTGCTCTTCTAGAGGTCCTGAGTTCAATTTCCAGCAACCACATGGTGGCTCACAACCATCTGTAATGGGATCTGATGCCCTCTTCTGTTGTGTCTGAAGACAGCTGTGGTGTACTCACATACATAAAATAAATAAATCTAAAAAAAAAAAAAAAGGAACGAAAGAAAGACAGACTAGAGGCAAGCACATCTCTAAATGTGTCTGTGTGGATGGTTCTGGAAATAATTGGCCATAAGGGGTTGAACCTGATCAATGATCTTTGGTGTGGGAAGGCACTCTGCAAGCTACCAAAAAAGGAACACCAATACAGCCACAAAACCTTTGACCTATAACCTGTCCTGCCTGAGAAATATGGCAGAGCACTGGTGGCACAGAACTTGTAGGTGTGACCAACCAACGTCTGACTTGACTTAGGCCTATTCCATGAGAAGGAACCCATACCCAGCACTGCTTAGGTAACTAAGAACCAGAGACAAGATACCCAGAAATCTAGGGTAAAACCAAACATGACTGGTCTTAAAAAAACGTAACAATAAAATGACTCCTAATGATATTCTGCTATTCTCGTAGATCAGTCATCATCAGAGAAGCTTCCTCCGGCAGCCGATGGGAGCAAATGCAGAGACCCACAGCCAGACATCCTGTGTAGAGAATCTAAATCCCTCCCCTCAGATCTCAGGGAATCCTGCTGAAGAACAGGCACAATGTAAGAGCCAGAGGGGATGGAGGACCTCAGGAGAAGAAAGCCCTCTGAATCAGCTGAGCCAAGCTCATATGAGCTCATAGAGACGGAAGCAGCAAGCACAGGTCTGCTGGGATCTGCACAGGCCCTCTGCGTATGTATCGCAGCTATCAGCTTAATGTTGTTATGGAAATCCTGACTATGAGGATGACTTGGTCTCTGACTCTTTTGCCTGCTCTTGGGACTCTTTTCCTCTTGTTGGGCTGCTGTGTTGGGTTGATATGATAGTTTTTGCTTCATCTTACTGTATTTTATTTTGCCATATTTGGTTGTTCTAATGAGAGACGGAAAGGGAGTAGATCTGGAGGGGAGGGGAGGGGAGGGGAGGGGAGGGGAGGGGAGAGGAGAAGGAAGTGGGAGGGGTAGAGGAATGAGAAACCTTCATCACTATAATCAGGATGTATTGTAGGAGAAAATAATCTATTTTCAATAAAAGAAAAAAGTCAAAAAACAATTACTGTAGGCTAGCAGGAGAGCTGAATAAGGAATCTTCTGATTAATGTATTTGATGAACATAGTGAATATATTATTTGCATATAGAACTCAGTAGGTCCAAGTAGACTTCTCATCTGTGTTCTGGTCATCCTCCTGACTCTACCCAGATTAGCTCAGCTGCATCTGCCCTGTTAGTTGAGTCCTGGGTAGGGTACAACTTGGGAGAACTCTAAGTTAGAGTTAAAGTCTACCTTAACCAATTTGTCATCTTATGGATCTCTAACTTTAAGTACTGTATGGTTTTAAGTGTCCTTGTCAAACTTTCCATTGTTTTACATAAGATGTTTGAAATGGAATCTAATCCTATCCCCTCTAGAAACATATTTCATGTGTAAAAGTTAATACGCCTGAATATAGACTCTATCCTTCTTAAATTGACTTTGGCATGAGATTAGCATCTTGTTAGGAGCTAATCGTTATATTTATTATACATAAAACTAACATTTTATAATGATAGTTCTGAGAATGTATCTAATACCTTAGAAGGTGGGAATTGTTGGAGAGAATCATTTTCCATGTGTTTTTGCTCTTATACCAGTGACAGTAGAAACTTGACATATCCCTGGAAAAGGAAGAGGGGGAGGGGTGGGGGAGGGGTGGGGGGAGGGAGAGAGAGAGAGAGAGAGAGAGAGGGAGAGAGAGGGAGAGAGAGAGAGAGAGAGAGAGAGAGAGAGAGAGAGAGAGAGGAGCTGTGTGACCAGCCTTGTTTCTTGTCTCTGTGTTTGTGTGCCTGTATGCCCTTGGCAAGAGGTTCTGCTGGCTTCCCCTGCCGCATCTATGTTGAGCATGTCTCTGTGGACTAAAGCTTTCCCCATAGGCACCATCCAGCACCATGCAGCCCTCACACCTTCCTGGTAACTCTGGCTTTCCGGGCAAGTGTCCTTCCTCCTGTCCTTCCTCCCTTCTCCAGTGCAGCCCCTGGTGGGATGGCACTTTCAAAGGCATTATGCAGTAAGTACATCGTCCCCAGGTCACCTATGGAATCAGGAAACTGGCTGTCATTATACCAGCCCACTTTTCAGAGTCTTTTATGCAAACACACAAACACAAACATGCAGAAATACATTCCGTTTCCCCACTTTCAGACAAGAAGAAGCAAACCATCTGTGTCTTGCTTTTCTAACATATTCTCTGCCTCTGACAGATTCCCCTATCTACACTGAAAGCACGCTCACACTTCCTCATAGCTAGCTGCATGGCCCTCTATGACAACTCCTGGCTAACACACCCTGCAGCTATGAACCTTGCAGGATGGCCTCAGATGGAGCCTTATCTCCCACACACACAGACACGTGTGACGGATTCTCTGGAGAGAAACTGCTGGACCAGCGGCAGATGCCTTTAGAATTCTAGCATATGTTACTAAATTACATTCTGTAGAGTTCTGCTGGTTGCTGGGCAGTGTCATGATCGTGAAATCAGAAGACCTGCCTCTTCCAGCTTTGCAAACAGTCTATCTTAGTGGCATTTGGTTTTTCTGCAGTAATGTTCTGGTAAGTGTCAAACAACCACTTCTCAAAACAGCCCTGATTTATTATGTCTGATGATTTTCGTGGTGTAAATACATTATTTCTTCCCAACCCAATTTGAACTTCGAATATGCCCATGCCTGCCCCCTGCATATGAAGTGGAGATGAACACCAGCAGTCGTGGTACAGTGTCACCTAACACATGGAGACAAGAGCAGCGGAAGAATAACGGGATAATAATGATGAATCTAAGAGCCTTCTTCATCGGTAGGCTTTATGTAATTAATGTCTACATAGTTAACATTTTAGTAACGATGGACTTTAACAGTCAACTTGTACAACCAGCTCCTGAAAAGCTTATTATTGCTCTTGGTGAGCTGGCAAGAGCCACCATGAGGTAGCATGCAGCTTGGATGAGCTGAAGGCAACAAGGCTCACAGCGTCCATCTTTATTCTGGCTGCCTTTTGTCTTGGGACCACTGTACTTGCTGTGCTGTGAAGTCCGTGCTCATCCTTTGCACAGATCACTCTTGGGTTTGCTCTTATTCATCCTCAGGATCTTGGGTCTGTGCCATAGGCTGTAATCTTTTATTTTAGCTCAGTATTTGTCTTTGGTATTTACCAATGGTATTTTTTTTTGCTATGAAGTTGTTTTACTATTGTTTTTAAAACATAATTATTTTATTTTAAATTATATATATATATATATATATATATATATATATATATATATGTATATGTCTGTGTATGGGTATATATGAGTGTAGATACTTAGGGGCCCAGAAGAGGGCACCCACAGAGCTAGATTCAGATGGTTGTGAGCCATCAGATGTGAGTGCTGGGAACCAAACTCAGGGGTACAATTATGTGATTAATATGTAAATAAGTACATACAAGAGTAATCTGTATTGTAAACCATTGAGCCATCTTTTCAGCCTGATTATTGCTGCATTTGTTTATTTGTTGTCTGTTTGTTTTGGTTTTTGATTTGTTTTTCCATTTTTTTTTGTATTTTTGTTTTTTTGTTTTTTTGGTTTTTTGAGACAGGGTTTCTCTGTGTAGCCCTGGCTGTCCTGGAACTCGCTCTGTAGACCAGGCTGGCCTCGAACTCAGAAATCCGCCTGCCTCTGCCTCCCAAGTGCTGGGATTAAAGGTGTGCGTCACCACTGCCCGGCCCTCGTTTTTTTTTTTTTGTTTTTTTGTTGTTGTTGTTGTTGTTGTTGTTGTTATTTTGTTTTGTTTTTAATGTAGTTGCATTTTCCACCTTTGACAGCTTCCAAATGTTGAATAATAATTAAAAACCACAGGGCCACATAATAAAAGATGCCCTAGTCTTAATTACATCTCATATTTAAATTTCCAGTTCCTTTTACTTTGAGCAATCCAACAATTCCTGCCTCCCCTTGGAGTTCAGTGTATGTTGGAAATTTTCCCTTTTTTGTTCTAACTGAGGTCATTTTTTAAAACCTGTGGCATATGGTGATACTACAAGAGTGGATAATATGGTTTTCCATATAACAGGAAGTGCACACGGGACCATCAAACATTTATCAAGTGTTAGATCATTAGACTGCCAGTTAAATAGGACTTAGATCCACCTCTTAGGACTTGCAGTATTGTTCACATGGGGAATTTATAAAATTTTCTTCTTACATGGTTGCTTAAAGGCAAATTTCATTTTCCTTTGACTATTCCAGAGCCCAAGGTTCCGAACATTGTCCTGGGTGTCATCGGGGCACCCACTTCAAAGATGTGCCCCCCTCAGCATGTTTTCACGTGCCTTCCTGTCTTGTAACATTTAGTTGGTAGCCACCTAGTTGTCGGGCCTGCCACGTGTGTGGTCTTTATAGTGTGATCTCAGAATCCAGTCACATGGACTGTCCTAGTGCAGAGCATCTGAGACTCTCGTAATTCACAGCAAACTTTTTATTTTTGGCAGCTCATTTTCTGTCTCAACTTTAGAAAACAGGAAACAGAACCTCAGATATGGTAAGTGATTTGCCCAAAGTCACTCTCTAGCCATTCTGGCTTCTGCCTAGCACATCTGGCATAGCAAATCCTTAAATAAAATGAAGAACATTTGGACCAGAATGGTTTTTCCAACTTCCAGTGCGGGGGCCATGTCACTGTTCCACACCAGGCATGACCTTGAACAGAGTCACTGTGGGACAGTGTTCTAGTAGGGTGGTCACGAGAGGTAGGCGCGGCTTATGTCAACGCTCTGTGCCTGTGATGGCACAGCAAATGACAGATATGGAGGGCATTTTATATAGGTAACACACTGTGTGTCCAGTCCTGACCTAGCTTTGTGTGATGTGACCAGTGTGATGAGAACTAAGGCACAAAGAGGTCCCACCACTACTCTATGTGACAGAGGCCATGGTCGCTCCAGGTGGCAGTTCAGGTCCATCTCTAGACTAAGTAGCATAGCACCTCAGACTGGGAAAGTTTAGAAAGTTTATCCTGACTGTCATTCTGAGGGTCCAAAATACCAGGACCTCTCCTGGTGACAGCGTCTGGCAGATAGTACGATACAGGCCATATGACATGAGATGGCCAGTTCCAGCTTGTGTGTATGCTTTCTGATCTCTTCTCTGGAAGCCACCCGGATTTGATCATGGGCCTTACTCTGATACCCTTATCTGACCTAGTCACCTCCCAGGACCCTACCTGCCAACACCATAATCACATTGTTCCCATCCTCCTCAGACTGTGAGGACTGGATTCTAACGTTTCAGAGGAGGCAAACCATATGGAACCCCAACATTTGTAATGTCTTTAGTGACCTCAAAACGCAGTTTCCAGTGCATCTCAGTTTCCACAATCTTCAGACACAAGAGGCTGCACTTGACTATAAGGCAGAGAGTGACAGGGAGATGCTTGATGTACTGTGGTGTCCTCTGCATGCATATAGGCATACAGGCATGCAAGCATACAGGCATACAGACATGCCTACCTGCACATTTACTTGCATGCATCATTTTGCATACACCTAAACCAACCAACCAACCAACCAAACAAACAAACAAACAAAGCAAAATTCCACATACTACAGAATATGACCTGCCAATCATTATCATATTTTGTACATTAGACCTTAGGGCCATGACACTGGCTATTATTTACAGTGCTGAAGATTGGACTCCAGCCCTGTCACATGCTAGGCAAGCACTGCACCATGGAGCACCAGTCCCAGTCCTTATCATACTTCTATTTAAGACAGGATCTCACTAAATTGTTCAGGCTGACCTTGAGTTTGTTCTGTAGCCTTGACAGGCCTTGAATTTGTAATCTGTCTGCTTTAGGCTCCTGAAGAGCCGAGACTACAGGCCGTGGTTTGAATGAGGAATGTCCCCTACAGCCTTAATATTTAAAAACTTGGTCCCCAGTTGGTGGTGTTCAAGGGAGATTTAGGAGATGTGGCCTTGTTGGAGGAAGTATGTCATTGAGGGAGCCTTCAAGAATTTATAGCCTCACCCTACTTCCAGTTTGCTCTCTCTGCTTCGTGCTTGCTGTCTAAGCTGCGCTTTCTTAGCTTCCTGCTTGGACTACTGGTTGTTCTGACTTCTCTACCATTATGGACTCTTATGCTTCTGGAACCATAAGCCCACAGTAAAATAGTCTTTCCATGAGTAGCCCTTGGTCATCATATTATATCACAGTGACAGGTCAGTGCCACCAAGTTTGTCACTTTTTATTAATGAGCCATTTGTACTTAATTTGAAAACTAGGTCATGGATATGGTGTGTAACACCCTTTGGTCCAATTTCTCCCTGTCTCAAGCACATCTCTCTTTATTTCCCTTCCTTTTGCTTGCTTGGGCTCAAATGAGCATGCTTCTCTTTCTGTCTGTCAGAGTTTCTGGTGGTGGAATGTCATCACTCCTTTCTGTGCAAGGGTTTCTTTCATGGCTGGAAGAGTAAACCATATACACTTCCTTGTCTCTCTTTTGGCTTTTTGTAAGACCACGTCCAAGTCTAACTAGAAAAGCAGAGAGCACACTTGGAAGTTTGTGTCATTACTAACGATACTGCCACCATCCCTATCACACATCTGAAAGTTTCTCTCAGTTTTCTCCTGAACTTGGTCTTCTTTCTTTTGAGCATCTCATCCTTGGTTTCATCCCTTTGTCTGTTATAGACTAATTTGGGATGTGGGCGTGCTCCAGACTTTACAAGGGAGATAAGTCAATATTTTCCCCAAACCAACAGAACCGTTCCTGGATGTTGGAGGCCTGTACCTTTCGTCTCTGAGCCTCACCTTTACAAACTCTCTTACAGGATTTCCCAGCTCTCTTCTGTGTCCTGGGCTCATTAGTTCCTGTCCTTGTTGCTGCAGCCAACTTCTTGAGAAGAAGCAATTTAAGGGAGAAAGGGTTTATTCTGCTTTCATAGGTTAAGGGACACACTGTAACATGATTGAGATGGCCGGGAGGCAGGCCCATGAGGTGGCTGGTTACATTGTTACCTACAGTCAGCAGGAGGGAGGTAAATACTGGTCCTTGCCTCACTTTCTCCTTTTTGTTTCGTCTAGAACCTCAGCTTAAGGATGAGCCCACCCACAGTCAGGGTGGGTTTTCCTACTCAGGTAGACTTTTCAGTAAATACTCTCACAGACACACCCAAAGCTGTGTTTTCATGGCCATTCTAAAGCCAGGCAAGTTGACAGGGAAAGGGAAGCTGAGCCATCACCCTGGGGTTCGCAGTGCAGGTCTGTCCAATGGACTGGCCATGTGCTTTAAGTAGTGAAAGGCTTGTCTTAGAATCTACTTTGAGCATACAAACATAAAAGAAATGATCAGTTGGGGTGTGTGCGTGTGTGTGTGCGTGTGTGTGTGTGTGTGTGTGTGTGTGTGTGTGTGTGTGTGTGTGCGCGCGCGCATGCGCATGCACACGTACACACATGTGCATATATGTTCAAATATGTATATTTGAGACAAGGTCTCCTTTGTAGCCCTGGCTATCCTGGAACTCCTTATATACACTAGGCTGCCCCAGAACTCATGGAGATCCACCTGCCTCTACCTCCCAAGTGAGGTATTAAATGCATGTGTCACTATACCCAACTCAAAAATATTTTTTGAGTATATGAATCCAAGCCAGGATTAGTGGTGCACACCTTTAATCCCAGCACTTAGGAGGCAGAGGCAGACATATCTCTGTGAGTTCAAGGCCAGCTTGGTCTACATAGTGAGTTCCAGGACAGCCGAAGCTATATAGTGAGACCCTGTCTTGAAACAAAATAAAACAAAAAAAACTCCAAAACATAATAAATAAAACCTAAGCATGCTCACAAACAATACTTTTCTATTAAAATCTGTTAAGCTGCCATGGTCCTGTTGCAGGTGCGCAGGATGCAGGCTGTTCCCTTTACTGCTGTGTTCTCCTGCTGCCTTTTCACCTGGGCCGTCCTAATTTAAAACCATTCCAGACAGGGCAAGGGCAGGGCAGATTGAGGCAGGGAACCAAGAAAGGAGCTGATGTGGGATCCCCATGGAAATCCTGTTGGATCTGTGTGCCTTCTGCATGGTCCATTGTTTGACATGTCCACCCGGGGATGCTACCCCAGCCCTACCAGATGCAGCTGCGTCACTTTGGAAATGACAACTACCCTGCTGAAGTCTCTATTTTATAAAAACTGATGAACAGAGTGACACGTCTCCAAGCCCTTCCTTACACTGTGGCCATGAGAGAGAGAGAAGGAGAGAAAGACAGGCAGAGAGAAAAAGAGACCCCTACACTTAACTTTGTGCTCTCTGCTCAAGGCAGGCCACCTGGATGTTGACCCACAGCTGGATCCTTCCAGTTATCCTTCCAACACCCCTGCACTGCTTGGTGTCTCTTACAGAAGCCCTGTACTGTGTTCCCAGGTCTCTCAGGTTGTTCTTCATTGTAACCTCCAGTTCAAATCCTATATTTGCACCGAAGGCAAGAACAGATTGTTTTCAACCCTTTAACAGCCCCGGCAGGCACCTGCTCAACCTAGGATTGCCCTTATGCTCTCACAAGTCATCTGAAGTCCATGGGTTACACGCCAACCCAGAGCTACGCTTGCCGAGCCTGTAATCCAACAGCTGTGTGTTTCTGCTAACAACTCTTGAAGCCCCAAGTCCCACCTTTTAGTAGCTTGAATTCCCCTTGAAACTGACTCAACTGGATTTGACATGATTCATTTCAACAGTGTTTACACAGTGCTTATTTCTTTGGGCATTATTATGGGCTCATGGCCAAAGGAAAAATGGTCAAGGGTCCTGGCTTGACAGAACTAAAAATTTAACCAGGAGCAGAGATGCTGGACACCAAGCCAATAAACACATGAGGTTAAAAAAAATATTAAGAGCAAACACTGTGGGAAACTTGATTTCCTTCAGGTGATTCTGTTAGGGATATCCGAAAAACCTCAAAAAAAAAAAAAAAAAAAAAAAAAAAGCATTAAAGATCTGAAAGGAGAGCTGGAACATTCCTCGTATAAATGGAGTTCTCTTGTTTCAAATAAAAGAAGCAAAATAGGCCCAAGCCAAGTCCAGAAGCAGCGGGAGCTTCAGAGGACGCTGCATTCATCCCACTGACACTGGCATTGCTGGAAACTTCAGACTCAACGTGCCTGCGCCAGCAGAGGAAACTACACTGCAGAAAGTTCTCCAGGCCGGGAACCACATGCTGTTTGCACAAAGGCAATAACCCCAAGGGATGAGACTGACCCAAGACAAACACTCTGCAAATGCTGTGGGACCAGCTGATGGGGGATGGGCCAACATCAGAGACCAAGCGCTTGCTTGCCTGTGCTTGTGGTTATAGAGACCAAAGATCAGCTTTGTGTGTCTTCCTCTGTCCCTCCCCACTTCATTTTTTGAGACAAGGAGTTTCCTCGGCTGGTGCACGTTAAGTCTGAAGTTTCCAGCAATGCCAGTCAGTGGGATGAATGCAGCGTCCTCTGAAGCTCCTGCTGCTTCTGGACTTGGCTTGGGCCTATTTTGCTTCTTGACTCACTGAACCTGATAACTTCTTCCAAATAGTGTAAAAAGCAAAGTGAGACAGGGAGAGGCTGCCATGGCCTGGTGACTAAGGTCAAGACCAACGATTGACCGTGATCCCATTACATAGCCTGGAGAGGATCTGACCAACATGGCTTATTGGTGTTCATTCCAATACTAGGCACCGCAGTTAGATCATGGGAAAAGACTCAGAAACGTTTTAATAAAGAGGCGTCTTGACAAGGCTTCCACAAAACTAGTTAAGTCTAAAGAAATCAAAGAAAGTTTGAGACAATATCACAACCAAGAGAGGCCTAAGGAGGGTGATGACCAGATGAAATGTGCTGGGCTGAGTGGAATCCCAGCGCAACACTCAGGAAATCTAAAGAAAATGTTGACCTTGTCAGTAATAATACACTGTTAACCGGGACGGTGGACTGTGTTAATATAAGACGTTAATATAAGGAGGCTTTGGGCAGGAGGCTGAGGCTGTATGGGAAGTCTCCACCCAAAGGCCCTGCTTTAGTCATGGTTTCAGCTCCCTGTCATCAACCATGGTTCAAAAACATTAAACAGATAATTCAAATAAGAAGATTCATTGATTTTTAAATTGAAAGTCATTCTGAGGAGTTTCTAGGACAGGAGTCTTTTTTCTCTCTGCCATATTCATTCAATGACAGCAGAATACACATCTTCCCCCAGGGACTCCCAAGATAGCCATCATGACAGGGCACATTCTGGCTCACAAAAGAAATGTCAACAAATCTGAAAAGATTGAAAGCATACAGGTGTGTTCTTGGACCCCAATAAATTAGGTAGGAATCAATAACAGAGTCCCCAAAGACTTGACAGTTCACTGGTCAAAGAGGCAGTGTCAAGAGAAATTGAAAAAGAAAAACTGCTTTTAAATAAAAATGAAAAGACACAGATATCAGAATGGGGGGATGGGACTCATGGAACTTTGAGAGGGAAATTTATGGCAGTAAATACGTGCATTAGAAGAGAAGGGGGCCTTCAAATAAATAATCTCCGTTCCGAGACTCCACAGAAAAAGAAAGCAAAGATTCTCAGTGAGCTGAAAGGAGGGAAAAGGGTAGAAAATGGGAAAATAGAAAACAGAGGGGGAAATAGAGGCAAATCCATGAAACAAAAACTAGGTTCTTGGAAAGGTCAATAAATCTGTTAGGGACTGGGAACAGGGTTAGGGAAAGGAGGGGTAGGAGATGGATTAATCTTAACTAAGATTAATGTGTGTGAAAAAGTGTTAGGAGTCTCTACTAGTTTGTAAACTAATTAAAAATACATTTTTTTTTCACAAGGGAGTTTAAGCAGAGGTACCGAACATAAATGAGCAATTCTGTTCCAAAAAGACACAGGTTCTGCTATGGAAATCTGGTCCCCAGGCACAAGTTACCACCTCCCTATGAGTGAGTGATCAGGGAGGCTCAAATATAGGCCTCCCAAAGAATATAGGCGGTTGTCATGGCTCTTGGTTCCCCACCATAACTAAATAACAAGACGCTGTTGCTGAAGACAATACTTACTTTGATGATAAGATACAAAGAAATTGATATTAAATTGACCAGGAAATGCTTCCCCCTGATTAGTGTCATAGTTCTGGAAAGCGTTGTGTGGGCTGCTAGAGTGAGGGGATCAATGTTCTTATTGTGCTCGACCCTGGTTGTTATAATATTGACCTATCAGGCAGTACACGTCTTCTGGTACAATAGTGGCAAGACGTTATGAGGGTAACAGATGCTCTCTTGATTGGCTTTGAGGCCTGCTTCACAAAAGTTATACCTGGTAGTTTAAACCGTCAAAACCCAAGGCTGGAGATGTCATTAACCCAAGGGGAGAATCTCTTGGTGTTGTTCCTCTAGACGGGGGTTAATGCAGAGACTCCGAGCTATTCCAAATGCTGAGACTAAGCTACTCTGAGTACTCAGCCCCAGATGGGACATGCACACCAACTCTCCCTCTTGAAAGGTCAGGGAACAGTGTGGACAAGTGTGTGGAAAAAGTTCTTAAATCTGCATTCCCAGATTACACTGCTAACTAGCCTCACATTAATTTTTTGGTTATTAACTATGCAGTTTTTGTCCTCATTCAGCATCATGTACTTTCTGAAATTCAAATGTAACTCAGCAGCCTGTGTTTTGCTTGGCAACCCACCTGCCTCTCAGGGCTGTGTACTGGCTTGTCCCAGCTCTACTGACATCTCTCTGCTGGTTGTGAAAGTCTGAGACTTGAAGATTCTTAGAAGGAACAGCTTCTCTCCCATCATGTCAGGGGCTCCCAGGAGCCTGTGGGTAGGTGACCCACTGGCTTGTCTGGCCTGTCTCTTTCCAGCTCCTAAAGCATCTTGCTGTCAGTCCTCTTCTCGGTGTTATTGTCTGGGATCTAATAGCTTATGAGCTGGGCTTGCCAGGAGAAAGAAAAAATATCTACCCAAAGAACAAGCAGTTTGCGGGACCCTGGACCACATGCTCAAGTGTGAGCTCCTGACCCACAAAGGTGTGCGTGCGTGCGTGCGTGCGTGCGTGCGTGCGTGCGTGTATGCGTGCATTTGTGTGTTCAAGAACAGTCAGATTCATGAGGATGGGAAGTGAGGGTCTAAGGCTGGCCACCCTTCCTCATCTCTCTCTTTCCACATCTTCCTGCCCAAACCTGTATTTTTATCCTTTAGGAATTACAAGTAAGTCCTTTGTTCAAGTCTGGGAATCCAGGTCGTCTTTGGAGGGTTGTAGAGAGTCGTTTTAGTTACTGCCTCTTTCTAGGCCTTTTCAGTAGGTTCTATTTCTCCCCAACCCCCTCTGCCATGCCCTTGGCTGTGGTCCTTTTAGCACATTCCCACACTCTGATTCTTCTGTGGCCTGCTGTTGGAACATCTCTGAAATTCCCACAGGGCTTCTGCTCGGCCAGCGCCCTTCCCTTTCTGAAGTGTACATGGGATGAACAGCACACATGTTTTCCCAGACTCTCTCAGGCCGACTTCCTGTTGGGAGCCCTGGAACTCTGAGCCACACTGTGCTGTGTGACTTCAGTACTGGGTGTGGCATCTCCTGGGTGAAAGCCACATCCTTTCCCTCTTCAGCAGACACTCAGGTACAGCGGGCCTAAAACTGTCACTACTGATTTGCCGGTTTGTTCTACGGCTTCCAGACTGCTGTAAAGCCAGTTTAAGCCACAGCCATTGTCAAAAGTTATATAATCCTGTAGGGATACAGACATACCAGTTTCTCGTTATTAACAGAACAGCTCTCAGTAATAACGAAAGGGAAGAGGCTTTGTTTTGGCTTACAGTCTGAGGGTGCAGTTCATGTGGAGAAAAATATTATAGCAGGGACAGCAACTGTGGTGTGTACCACTCTGAAGTGCCCCAAGCTCTTCCATATGCAGGTCCCATGGAGTCCTGATGCCTCTATGACATAGCAGTAGCAAGGGATAAGGCTATTGTTCATGTTGGAGGATACTCCATGCCCCCCACTACCTATTACAGTTGGTTTTAGTGTCAACTCCCCATAAACTAGAATCCCCTGAACTGCCTGAATTGAAGAAGTGTCCCGATCTATGTGAGTGGCTTGGGGAAGACCCTCTCCAACTGACTTGCCCTTATTCACTTGGCCTTTCTCCCTTGCTCCAGCAATGATTTACCCTGTGCCTGCTGGTTGATTTGCTGACAGTAGAACCAGCATTCCCAGGCTTCCATTGATGACGATGGTCCAGGAATCTGCCAGGTTTTCAGCAGGGCCAGGTTGGCACAACCTTGAGGACGGAGTGATTGCCAGGTGCTGGACTCTCCGGGTGGGAGACAGTTACTGTGGGACTATGATGAGCAACCAGCCTCAAAACCAAATGGCTCTTTGTTTTCATCCCCTCAGGTATGATTCTGCTGTTGTTGTTATCTTCACACAAGCTGACTTAGTACATCCCTTAATATACATACATGTATACATATATATGTGCATGTTATTATAAACACATGTGTATTACAAATACATATTAAATATGTATTATAAATGCACACATATATGCTTTAACCTAGCTTCATAATTCTGTGCCTCAATTTCCTCATCTGAAAAATGGGAATAATATTAGTTCTTATCTTCTCCAATGTATGAAGGATGAGCTTTCTCTGAAGCTGTCTACTGAACAGGTTTCAGCAAGCTAAAACACACTAAAATTTTAGAATAAAGCCCAACACATGTGTACACACACACACACACACACACACACACATAAGTGTACCCCAATTTTGTCAACTATGTCACATCTACTAAGAGTCCCATAAACCACCCACAAGGCAGCACCACCTGCTAGGAAGCAGACATTTAAACACAGGAGTCAGCGATGGACATTTCACTGGATCCACAGTAGTCCCCAGTTTACAGTGTTTGTTTTCACTCATTCATTGGTGCTGAAAGATCTTTTCAGAGGTGATCATATGGAAGACAGGAGTGTCTCCTGGTTGGCAGGGGCGGGGAAATGGAAGAGGCTGGCAAGGGCCAGTGTATGTTTGTGTATCACACTCTCCTCCCACTCAGATGATGCTGACACCTTGGTGGTGACCACTGAGATGATGTCATGGGGTTAAAGCTCCAGTGACCTGCATGAAAGAGAACACTTGCCTGGGGCTTTGTCTTTCCTGCCCCATCTCTAGGCTTGGATGACCATGATAGATTGCATTGCCCAGGCTCAGACCTAGCCAAGGACTCACCAGAGTCACATAAATCCCCTCAACTGTGGAGTGACCTTGCCCTCCTGGTCTCTCCCTGTCAGCTATTTCCTGGACACCTGCTAGCTGGAGCTCTCTGTGCTTTCTTCAGAGACCCCCTCAGCCTCTGTCTTGCCCTCTGCCCTGCACTCCTGCCCCCCCTCCCCACTTATGCTCTTTTGCCCCCATCACTTACCCTGCCTCCTCGGAAGCATCACCACCTCTACTTGACCCCAGGCTTCTGTACCCTAAACCCCTTGGGCAGTCCCCTGTAGCTGTCTGCCTAGAGCTACAGACAGGTATAGGCAAATGACAGCAGGTGACTGGAGCTTGCACCTGCGTCTCACACGAGACATGGCACCCTAGTGATGCTCTCTGGTGCCCATTTACTCAGCAGGCTCTTCACCTGGCAGCCTGGCCTGGTTAGACAGATGCCTTTTGGACTCCAGAGTTTCTCATGGTTTATGGAGGTTTGCAAATTAACTTGAGGATTAAACATGGGTTGAAGCACATTTTAGGGAAAGCAAGAAACCTCCAGGATTAGAATATGTTATGAGAGAGCCATGATGAGGTGCAGGGCACATGGTCATCCAGGAAGAGCCCCTGCCTTAACTCCTGCCACACCTGTAGAAGATGAGGCCTCAGAAGGTTGCTGGCACCATCTTGGGCACTATGTTACTGCCCAGGGTGGAGAAAGAAGATATCTACACTAAATGTGGTAGTCACATTTAGATCTGGGTCGTGCACAAAGGATCTACAGTGAGCAACGCGCCTGGTATGTTGGCAGGGAATAGGACCAACGGAGGTGGGGTGGACCCAGTATGGATGGCCAAGCACACTCAGTTTGCAGACACGTGGAGGTCTGGCCACTGAAGAAGCCTTTAGGGATTGGCCAGCAGGACCACAAGAGGGACCCTTGCTCCCCCTTGTTGGGGGAGATGGGATCTTTGCAATGACAGAGAAAGGAGTACAGGCCTCCCTAACTACTGTGGATTTTATACGACTTTGAAAAATGAGGATTTGAAGCTTTTAAAATCATGTAACATTTTCTTAGTTGCAAAACAACAAAAATTACATAATTTCAAAGCTGTGCAAGAGGATGAGGCAAAAGCATGAATCATTTCCCATGCTACAGAGTGAGCAATTGAGCAAATGTTACTGGCCGCATCCAGCTGCTGGGATACAGTGTTTATGTTTCCAGGTTTGTATGCTGTGGATTTGGGGAGGTCGTCTTAACCTCTTCTGTGTTCTAGTCCTCAAGACAGAATGGTATATTCTACAGCAAGACAAAGATGACACCCAGAACTGGAAACTTCAGCATGAAGGTTAGCCAAGAAGATGCAAAGACACGAGGAAAGAGCCTGATGAGATGAAAACTAAAACATTAAATTTAAAATAAAATAGCCCCAAAGATCCACGAACATCCCCAGCCTTCTTTAATTTGTAGTTGATTTAAGGTAAAATCACTTGAGGAATTTAGGAGCCAGTTCTTGGCAAGAATATACTACCCCCACAATCTTAGAGGAAAAGATCCCAGGTTGGCTCGTTCTTGGTAAGACTGGTAAATGCCATATCTGATAGTACTGTCAGAGAAGGAAGTGTACCATGTAAGCTCCCTGAACAGAGAGGGTTGTCGGGTCTATCCCAGGCCCCTTTATCCTTGTCCTACCCATAGTTGCATCTGTTGAATGTACAGCCCAGAGAACAACCAGGGCTGAAGGAGAAATGTGGAGAGGAGGTGGGATTTGACTTCCCACACTGCTCTAAGAAATCCCTAAGAGGAGGTTAGTTTTACCCTATGGAGCTCAAATTGCCCCGGGGATGGGGGCTCTCAAGACCACCCTCGTAGGGATCCTCTGTCTAGGGGAAGTGGCCATCTGCGGAGGCTGAGCACTTTGAGGCCTTTATGTCCTTGTTCCTGGTAAGCCCAAAGGCAAAATGGGTATTAAGGTTATCATATTTCAATGTAGCTTGCCTAAGGAGGTTAGTCTTTTACTGAGAGAGATTGATGAGAGAATGGTGACAGGAGGGAGGGGCGTAACCCACGAAAGGACTAGCAGAATCTAGACTCTTTCCCACCAAACCAGAGGCTCATGAGTGCTGTATTGTAGGAATGGACTAAGGAGGATGTCCTAGAGCTCCCTAGCACACAGGGAGTTAGTTACTCACGTGCATGAGTGCCTAGCACACAATTCCGCCTAGGTGGGCATGGGGAAGGGAATTACCTCAAGTCTAGTACAGTTGTTGTCTCCCTGGGATACCCTGTGTTGTCACACCTGATATTTCATCCCAGTTTTGCTGGCAGCTCTAGACATTTTTGCTGCCTCGGTGACATGTTCGAGATTGAGTGTGCAAGCCAAGGACAGAGAATACAAAGTTGATGCTTCTCCACCCCGGGGGATATGAACAGCTGCATCCCCTTCTCAGAAGGCGGTTTTGTCTGTGGAATTAAGCTTCCTAGAGCAATGCCAAGAAATTGTGCCTCATCTTTAAACTTCCAGCTGCCTCAATTCTGAGATGGGCACTTCTGCCACAGAAATATTTCCACACAGAATAGAACTGATGGGCTGTATAGTATGCAAATTCCTACTTCTGGGTCCTTAGCCATTTAAAACAAGACTTAGTGTATGTGTGTGACACGTGTGAGCATTGCATGTAGAGGTCAGAGGCTGACATCAGGTGGCTGCCTCAGCCACTCTCCGTCCTGTTTAGGAGACTATGTTTCCCGATGAACCAGGAGCATACCAATTGGCTAAACTGGTTGGCCAGGGGGCTCTGAAAATCCACTTCCCAAGACTCAGACTGTTAGTTGATGGCTTCATTCATTCATTCACTCACTCATTCATTCACTTATTGTTGGGGATTACTACAAAACACAGCTCCAGTCTGGAAACGGAAGAGTGGTTCAAGGTTAGCAGGCTGTGACGAGTTTAGCTTCTGTCAGTGGGCAGTTCCTCAGCACCACCTCCTCCCCTTCCACATTCATTTATGAAGAAGCCTCCTACACGGTGCTATTAAAATCAAGTCTTACTCATCTGCTTAGTCAAGGCCGAGCTGATTTCTTTCATAGGTTCCCTGTGAATGAGATCTGAACTAACCCGTCTAGAAAACGAAACTACTCAAAAAGAATATGAAAATGATTTGGGAAAGGGCTCAGAAAAGACTTTGGGCCGCTGTGCATATGCTCTGGGGCGGAGGAGACATCACCCCACCAGGGTTTTAGGACCTTCTAGATTATAACAGGAAATAAACAGCCTGGAGTTAATGTGGGTCTAAATGACCTAGTTCCAAAATAGACTTCTCATTATGGACAGACGCCATGGGGTCTGCTTCAAGGTGAAGTCACTCTACACACATGGCTTCAAGGCTGCCAGCTGGTCCGTGGGTGTGATTGAGGCTCCCGCTCTGCGTCTGCCTCTCCTCTTACTAGTGGAGTGCCCTGAGAAAAGTGCCTTAACCAGACTGGTCCCTAGTTCCATTCCTGAAGCACACAGATGACAAGAAGTGTTTACCCCAGAGGAGGAAGGAGGAAAGGTTCCCCCATCCCATCTCCAGTTCACAGAATTTAAGAATCATATTAATCTCAGCCCTTGATTATTAAACTCTCCATCATCAGTCTATGAGATATCTAGTCCTTTTGTCATTTACTTAGTGATATAGTTAGTTATTTCTGGTAGTGTAGTGAATACCTATGAGTCCCTTATGCCATACTATCTAGTCCCTAAGATTTTATTAGGTCCTATCTCTCTGAGGTCACCACTGTCTTAAGATCGGGGTTTCTAATACTTCTATATTGATGTGTATAACCCTAGAAAGTACTTAGATTTTTATGCTTTGTAAAAATGACATGGTACATGCAACTTTTGGGGACTTCCTTTTTGTTACTTAAAGTTACGCTGCAAGAGCCATCCATGGTATCATGTGTCACTGTGGTCATTCTTTCTGAGCGCTCTGACATGTGATCTCCTTTCAAAGCCCATACATGGGAGAAACTCCTCACCTATACAAACACAAATGTAATGTGCCAGCAGGATTCTTACAACGCTCTTCTAACCAGAAAGTGTGGTCCCTCCTTTCACAAGACCCCTTCAGAGCAGTGCCTGCTCTCTGCACTTCCATGTTCTCACACATTATTTTTTGAGTCAGTACATTTCATTGAGTTTTGAGATTCACTGATTCAGTAAGCTGGTCAGCAAGCTCCAGGGACCCTCCTGTCTCCACCTTTCTAGTGGTGGGATTATAGGTTTGTGCTACCATGCTCGGGTTCTTCATGTGAGTCCTGGGGATTTAGACTCCGGTCACTAAACTGAACCACGTATCATCATGGCTCTGACTTACGTTTCCTCATGAATCTATTTAACAGCCAAGTTTCCTCTTCTGGGAAATACCTGTTGGTGGTTTTCACCCATTGTTATGCTGGGCTGCTTATTTTGTTCAAATCGACTTGAGCGGTTCTGTACAATCTTGGTAGCAGGTCTCTGTGGTTGACATTATGAATGTCTTGTTTCAATTTCCACCTTGTCTTTTCACTTAAAATTTTTGTGTGGTGGGCCTGGAGAGATGGCGTATCATTTATGAGCACTTGATTTTGCAGAGGACCCAGGTTTGACTCTCAGTGCTCACCTGGCAGATCCTATCTGTAACACCAGGTCCAGGGGATCTAACACCCTCTCTTGGCCTCTGTGGACACTGTATGTCCACAGTGCAATATACATGGAGGCAGAACACCCATGCACATAAAATAATAAAATAAAATAAAATAAAATAAAATAAAATTCTTAAAAGAAGCTTTTTTATTTTGTTTTCTGGAGTCAAGATCTTCTTATGTTGCCAAGGCTGACTTCAACTCGCAGAGACCCTCGGCCTCAGAGACTTGAATGCTGGGTTTGCAGGGGTGCACAGCTATGCCTGGATATCTTTTATTTGGTAGACACATCTCTTGGTGAACCAAAAGTTCTTGATTTTGATATTGTTAATCATATCATTTTATCATCAATAATTTATATGCTCAGTTAAGAAAATACTCATGCATCCTGTGTATAAAAGATATTATTTATTATGAAATCTCAAGTGCTGGGAAAACTTTAATCTTTTCATTTATCTGGGTTTATTTGCTGGATATAATGTGAGGGAGATTCCCAGTCCTTATTTTCCCTCACAGGAATAGCTACTTTCCCCAGCTCTGTTTAATGGTCAACTATTCTCTTCACCACTAACCTTTATTCTCCCTTACACTAACACTCTTTATGTGCGTGGGTCTTTCTCTGAGGCCTCACCATATGCTATGGTCATTTGTTTTCTGTCTGTGCACCAGCACTGCCAGGTCCACCACCCCAGTTCCAGAATTGTCCAGATGCATAAGGTAAGTTGCTGTTCAATGGTGTTTCATGTTGACTGCTTTGATCCTTCAGCTCTTTCGAGCAAATTTCAAATTATTCTCTTCATATTCTATCTTTAAAAGTGGGTCTGGGGGGCTGGAGAGATGGCTCAGTGGTTAAGAGCACTGACTGCTCTTCCAGAGGTCCTGAGTTCAATGCCCAGCATCCACATGGTAGCTCACAATCATCTGTAATGGGATCTGACACCCTCTTCTGGTGTGTCTGAAGACAGTTACAGTGTACTCACATAAAACAAACAAATAAATCTTAAAAAGAAATCTTATGTAAAAATCTTAAGAAGTGGGGCTGGGATGTGTCTTTCACTGGCAGAATGCTTTCATAGCAGGCAAGTAGCCTCAGGACTGAAAAAAAAGATATGAGGTGTGTTAGAAAAAAATTCTTTTTTTTTTTTTTTTCTCGAGACAGGATTTCTCTATGTAGCCCTAGCTGTCCTGGAACTCACTTGGTAGACCAGGCTGGCCTCGAACTCAGCAATCCGCCTGCCTCTGCCTCCCAAGTGCTGGGATTAAAGGTGTGCACCACCACCGCTCGGCCAGAAAAAATTTCAATATTTAATCAGATTATTCATGGCTATACTGCACCTCCCACTTACCAAGGCCCTATTTAACATGTCTTAATAAAATTTTATACTGTTCCTTTTCAAGATTTTTATTTAAAAATTTATGTACATGAATTATTGCCTGTATTATGTTTATGTACCATGTGTGTGCAGTACCAACAGAAGCCAGAAGAGGGCATTAAATCCCTCCCCCCCCACCCCCCCAGAACTGGAATTACAGACATTTGATTGGAAACCAAACCCAGGTCCTCTGCAAAAGTTAAGAGTAATCTCAATTATTGAGCCTGTCTCCTTACCCACCTACCCTGTTCCTTTTAGAGATCTTGAATACCTATTAGATTTTTTTCAGAGAACTGACATTTTTAAGTGCTATTTTAAATAGTATGATCTTTTTAGTTAAACTTTCTAATTCACAGGGGAATTTATGCTAATCAGATTTCTGTTACTGTAACAAGTACCTGGATTATCAATTTACCACGAGGAAACACGCTTACAACCTGAGATCTCCTTGCTTTTAGGGAGACAGCACATCACCGTGAAAAGACTATGGCTGAGTAACTTAACTTTATCTCCAATCAGGGTTGGTAAGAAAAAGAGATAAAGATTGGAATCCCGTAGTGCCACTGCATCTCAGTTGCTACATGACAGGACCAACCCTTAACTCTTATCCAAGATCCAAATCCAAAATTTAGCAAAACTTTATATCTCATTATCTTTTCAGTTTCATTAGAACTTTGGGGATTTTTCTATAAGTTAGACTATAGATTTAAGGGATTTTTCTATAAACAATCTTATTATATGCAGATGGTGACAGTCATATGATTATGTTACATAATTACTCCATGCTATGTTAAAGATGATTGGGGGATAAGCAAATAAAGCAAATGGCAGAGACTGATAGTTACTTAATGCTCAATAGATGCTTTTGGTCATCCACACTACTGTTGTCCCGGTTAATAAATGATGCTTTTAAAAACTATGTGAGAAATCCCTTCATGTAAAGAAGGAAACAGGTGTTCTGTTTACCACCCACCCAGGTTCCACAGCCTCTCCGGGGCATGACTAGGCTGGAGATCTTGGGTTTCTGGGCCACAAAGTCCAGTGTCCTTTCCTTACTTTCATTACATTTTTATTTCTACCGAGAGTATCTGCACACATGTGCACATGCATGATGGGGTGGGTAGAGATGCAGAGTCATCATATCTATAGGTATGTGCTCCTGGGTAGCTTCCCTCCCCCACATTAGATCCCTAAGGGCAGCCCTCAAGTGCTTAGTACCCCCTTGTCCTCCCCAACAACAGATGCTACAAGATCCAAGGGTTCTCCTTTGAATAGCATCAAAAGGAAAACTATCTTAACCTTAGCTGATGATTTAAGAGAATTCACTGGCTTGCCAGCCTCCTCACCACAACAATACTGCTTTCCTGCTGTCCTGACATCAGAGCCCCATGATGGTGATGACACACTCAGAGTCAACACTGGCCTGTGTTCTCTGCCCTGCACTGGCCCAAGTGTACCTCTGATATTTCAGAGACGTGATGGCTCTCTCCTGATCATAGAGACACCTTAGAGCCAGCCAGACCTGGGTCAACTGGCAGAAAACCCATGAACCATTCTTGGTGTTCCCAGGAGCACTCTCGGACCAGGTCCAGAACTCAACTTGTCCAGTCTCCTAGAAATAGAGGGAGGGATATGACGGTAATGAGTCTCAGTCACACAGCATAAAGCACAATTTTATTCACCCAGGAATTGAACACACATGATACATCGAGTAAACAGACTAACAAGATGGCAGGAAAGACTCTAGATCAAGAAGAAAAATCCACCTTTGAGGTTCACATTCCACTTCTGATGCTCACCAGTGACCTCAGAAGGTTCCCAACATGCTGAGGGGACAGAGTGGCTCTGCAGCTGGAGAGCTCCACTGTGGTGATCATTAAAGTCCTACAGCATCATATAAGTAGATTCTGTGAACCTCTCCTTGTTTTTACACATGGAGAAACTGAGGCATAGAGCAGTTAGATAACTTACTGAGGTCTCGAGGCTGACTCATAATTCACATTAGATTTGGTTTTAATTATATTTGCTCCAGGCATTCAGAATAAGGATCTCTCCATGATGTGGATTTCCCAGACTCAGGCACTGAGCATTGCAGAGAGTAAGGGTCCAACCTAGAGGCCATTCTACTAAACACTCATTGTGGCCTCTGGCTCTCTTTGCTTTCATATCCAGGGTTATAAATCTTTGCCCTTATTTTGCTTCCAGCTACCCTCTCCCATCACATGGATTTAGCTGGGATTTCTTCTGTCCCACCTACCTTTGAGGTTGTGTACCCAGGGCTAGCATTGCCAAGTGGTATCTATTCTTGTCTTAGAAAATGGCAATAGCTTTTTTTTTTCCTTCAGAGTTTGATTTTTCAAGGATGTTTTGGTTTGGGGGCTTATAAGTCATTTATGAATGCTTCTTCACTGGGTCTGTTTGAGGTAGGGAAGGCCTCTAGGTGGATTCAGGGAGGTGGGAATGTTCTACATGGAATCAACTCTGTCACTACTGTGGCTCACTCGGTTGGCTTCTGCCCCCGTTCAGAACATCTACTGGGTTTAAATCCATTCAATCTAACTCTGGAGATAGAGGGCTGGAGCGTGCTGCAAGGGGACACAGGTGTACCTAGGACTTCTCTGTGTCCTCCAGTAGTATCATGGATTTTGTTTTGTCTCATCAAAGAACATGAAAATATTTTGTAGATTTGTCAGTAGTCAAGTTTTGTAATTGTACTTTTAGGTGGTATTTACAAAAGCCATGATCTGGCTGTTCCATGTGGTAACGTGACTTTAGACCCACTGAAGCCTCCTCAGCCAGTGCACAGGGAGGAGCTGTCTGGGTGGAGGTGACATTGTAGTGTCTCTGGAGTGCATCTTGAGTGCCAGGCCTTTGCTGTATGGTCTTCACTCAGAACTCTTGAGAAGAGTAAGAAGGAAAAAGAGGAGAGAAAGCAAAAGAGGACGGGAGAGGAGGGGAGGGGAGGGAAGAGAAAGAGAGAAAGCTGGTGTTTAATGCTGCAGTTTCTTTTTTACAAGACAAAACTCACATAATTTAGATATATGCAAACAAATCTTAAGTGTTAAAGAAAACCGAGTTTCAAATTAGATCATGGTTCCCAAGAAAGACATTCTTGTCTTGTAATATTTAATTTTAATTTTCATCAAAGACCATCTCAAAACATAATCAGATAGAATAATATAATCCCTGGGCCATGGGAGCCACGTATGTTAACCATGTCTCGTCTGTAACTTTCCCCTTGCTGCTCTGTGGATGATCTTTAAAAAGCAAGTCCTATGTATTGCATGATTTTGTTTGCAAAAATTTATTGTGCACATCAAAAATATAAGAGCTCTTATTTTTCTTAGTTATAACTACAATGATTCTTCTTCTCCCTCTCTCCCTTTTTCCCTCTCCCCCTCTCTCTCTCCATCTGTGTCTCTGTCCTTCTCTCCATCCCCTCTTTGAGGCATAGTCTCTCTGTGTAGCCTAGGCTAGCCCTGACCTATGATCTTCTTGCTTCTGCCTCTGGAGTGCTAGAGATCATTATTTCATGGAAAATTAAATTCAGTTAGTAAGGTTTAAGTTTTTCCTTTATCCATAATCTTCTTGTCACTTTAGGCCTTAAATTATTCAATGTTGCTTAAAGCCTGATTTTCAGTCCTACTCTGTTCCTTCCAGAAGTCTCTCTGAGAAGAGTTAGAGGTGCTAGACCCCAGGTCCAGAGGCACACTCCTATAATACCAGTGCTGTGGGGCCTAAGGCAGAAGAATGCTGAGTTCAAGACCATGTACCGTGGAGTCAGGGCTTGTCTAAAACAATGAATAACCTAAACAAAAGGAAGTTAGAGGTGTGACCTGAGATTGAGCCTAGACCAGCTTCTGGAAGGAGCTGAGTCCCCCAGACCTGCAACAACTGACCATGATATCGTAAACGTGCCAGCACTCTTTCTAAGTTTCCATCCTTGCGGCTTACATGTGAGTTGTCCTTATTCATCACTGTAGATATGAACAACAGCAAGGGCGATGGGACTGGAAACACAGCAGCAAGCAGAGGGACGAGGTGTCTGTCAGCCAGATCTATCTGAAAGAGAAGAGGAAGGGCCATAGATCCAGGAGCTGTGTCTGACATCCAGAGAGGACAACTGTGGCTTTCCAGACAGCACTCAGCTATCTGCAGAAAAGGCCCAAGGTCATTGATAGAAAGCTCAAGTAGTTTGTAACTAAAGCAGTTTCTATGTTGGAAGTTGGCTAACTCCCTGCTAGCTATGAGCAAGCTTAGGCTAGCTTGTTTTTGGTTTTGTTTTGTTTTTTTCAACATGGGGAATTGAATGGAGGATTCTATTACCCTATTCTCCAAGAGTCATGGAGAATGTGGTGTAAGCTATCTTCACAACACCAACTGAGAGGGTGTTGGGAGGTGTAGAGGTAACATCCTGGGCATCTGACTGGCTTCTAGCTTACTGGATCTGGTGTTTTTAAGACTCTTTTTCTTTGAAGTTTAAGGTCAAATGAGGTGAGTTTTTTCATGAGACTGGAGGACACCCCTGCATCACTACCCTTACAGGAAGGGGCATTCTGCCAGCCTAGTCCCATCCACTGCACTACAATCAGTGAGTGTTTTGCTCAAGTGCCGGCATCTTAGAGAAGTCATTTTCTTTCTGAGGGAGTGCTATCGGTTTCATGACTACACGCTCTGCATTTCATTAGCATTCTTCTAGCAAAACAGGACTCTGAGTCATTTCTGAAATATCTGTTCTCGCCTAAGAGCTGTTTCTCAGTTTTTACAAAAAGGTCTTTTCTACTTACCGGCAGAAAAGTTTGATACCACACAACCTAAAATGGGTATACTGAGAGAGAGACAGAGACAGAGACAGAGAGAGACAGAGGCAGAGACAGACAGAGAGAACACCTATAGGCTGTGACTATGAAGTGGTTCCTTCTCTGGCCCTCAGATTGAGGCCATGGGTGCCAGAGGATGGAGCTGAGAGTGGGTGTGACAACTGAGGGTAGAGTTTCATGATGGTGACATTGGACATGGTTGTTTTCTCAGATTTTAAGCCTTGCCAAAGGTTAAGAGCTTGCCAGAGGACACCAGTGAACAGGAGAGAGAAACTGGAGCCAGTGTTTAAGGAGCTGGTTAGTTCTGGCCTCATTGCAGTCAAATATCACTTAGTTATATTCAACTCAGAGAAGCTGTGGCCCAGCCTGTTCCCAGTCCCCTGTCCTTTGGGGATACTTCCTCTAGGATAAACCAGACACAATGTTTCCCATTGTACTAGATGTTGATGTGTCTCCTTCAGCCATGGGCATCCATGTCTCTCTGTCTAGATATTGCTTCCTATTTAGAAGTCAACCAAAATGAAGGACCAGTGGTGTTGTCTGCTGTGCCCACCAGCCCTGTCCACAGTCCTTGTGAAGGTCAGTCTTCATTCCCTGTGAGGTCCAGCTGTTCTGCAGAGTGTGTGCCTTTGAATTGGAGGTTTTCTTCCACCTTTTCAGGTAGAGTTTTTAACAAACTCAGCATACTGCATATTCATAAAAGGTCTCCAAGAGCTTCTAGAACCTTCTGGTTCACAGAGCTCAGCAGAATGGAGTAAAAAGGAGTTACTTTGCTTGGCTCTTCCATTGATGGATGGGTCAGCTTCCCTAGGTAACAATCAGAGGCAGGGTCTAAAGAATAATTTTCATGATCATCCCTATCTGACTTTAGTCAAACTGTGGCTGTGGCTCATGAGAAGTATACTGGGTTGGCCCTCCTGACCTTATGTCATCTCACACTCTACCTCTGGTGGGGGGGGGGTAGAAGAGTCACAGAGGTTAGGGGAGCCCAGCAAAGAAACCTCTTGTTATCATTCTGTGGAACCAAGGATGATCTAGAAATCAGGCATTGCATTGGAGAACACACAGGGCTCCAGAACACCTCAGCTCAAGAGGCAGACTCTAGCCCCTTTACTCTCCCTGAAGCAATTGCAGCCATGGGACCTCTTACCTGAAGAACAAGGCTGCTGTTAGCATGGCTCCCTACCACCCACATTCATGACTTCAAGAGAAGGGCCTAGAACTTCTCTGGTTGACCAAGCTTGGATCAAGTCAGCACCAAGATGAGGCCACAGCCTACACCAACATTACAGCAGGACAAACCTCACTCTAGGAGAACCTCAAGGCCTCCAGAAGGCCTTTGGAGGCCAATTAAATGACCTAGGTTAGAGACTTCCAGCCCTGCTCACTCATCCATAAGATCTGAAACGAATTCTACCACTGACACATTTTGACAATGTTTTTTTTTTTCTTTGACGTTTACTATAGTGACAGTGTATGTATAGCGCTGTTGGGCAGCATGATTTGAGAAAAGACATCTTCCCTCCACCTACAGAATATAGATGACTCAGAAGACATATAAGGACCTGTCCCAGTGGTAGCTGTCAGGGGATATTTGGATATTTGGACTTGTGCCTAAGACCTGCCATGTCTGACATCCATGCACAGAGACAATAGGGTAGTTACCTGGGACAAACACTTAGGGGACCTGTGCAAGGGACCAAAGGGAGGCAGAACAACACCTTGAAAATCTAACAGCTTGCTGGGCAGTGGTGGCACACGCCTTTAATCCCAGCACTTGGTAGGCAGAGGCAGGTGGATTTCTGAGTTCGAGGCCTGCCTGGTCTACAGAGTGAGTTCCAGGACAGCCAGGACTACACAGAGGAACTCTGTCTCGAAAAAAAACAACAAAACAAAACAAAACAAAAACAAACAAAAAACAAAAAAACAAACAAAATGAAAATCTAATAGCTTCATGCTCCTCAAACAATTATCCCCAAGGTACAAATGTATAATTATTCTGCCTCATGTTTCCTGAGCATGCTCAGTAGCTTGGGGCCTCAGTTTCCCAGCTTTTCAAGCAGGTCCCTCTTCTCTGTGCTTTTGAGAAAGAACTTGACTCTCCTTTTTTTCAAGTTCAAAGCAAAAAGCCGTATTGCAATTGTTTGGGTTGGTCCGGTGTAGACGGACGGCAGATGCCGGCACAGGGATGGTTTCTAATCAAGTGTGACTTTCTTTGTTAATACCTGTCCTTGCCCGCAGCGGCAAACTGACAAGCAGCACTTGCCTGTGTGTGCTGACATGGTGTAGGTGATAGCCAATGGCTTGGATTAATTTTTCTTGATGATCTCACCGTACTTTTAATGAGATCGGCGGCACACATGCCATTTCTGGGGCAAATTAATTTGTCCTTGAAAAATAGAGCATCAGCGCTTTTTCTTCCCTCTGTGTCGAATGCATAATGGCATGTGTTTTCAGAGGCAATTGATACAACCTAGGATTTCTGGCCGTATTGCAGGGAGAATGTGGTTTTGCCAACAGCAATAAAATGTGAACTGCAGCCCTAGCTGCTGATGTGTGTTTGGAAAGTGGGGTGCTGGTGTTTTGATCTTTGCTTTCTCTGCTGACGTGGCTTGATATAAGAAGAGCCAAAAGGATGAACAAGGTACGCAATCAAATGCTCTCAGCCTCTGTGTGGCCACCGGGAAGCAAAGTGAACATGAAATGTGGCCATGTCTCTTTGAAAGGTGGTCACACACACTGTGGTCAGAAACCCTGTGCTCACACTCATGGCACAGCCTTGGCTGTGACCTGTATTTCTGCCATCTGCATATCTGAAGCCATAGGAAGACAAAACCTGGAATATTATGTAAAGGAAACATGGTATTCAGCTCTTCCATCCTCTCATTTCTGAAATGCTGGTACCTCATTCAAAGGAGTCAGATCAGTTCTGTATCATTGTGGGAAAGACTTTGGCCACAGTGCGAGTCTCTGTGGCTATCTTCAATCTCTTTTTCTTTTTCTTTTCTTTTTTTTAACATTGCCTCCTTTAATCAAAGGTTAAGATGACGATTTTGAACTGGGCAAGTCATGGAATCCCTTCGAAAGTGAATCATTTCTTTCTGAGGCTAGACGGAAAGATTTTGCAGGTAAAATTCATGAGCACAGTTTCTAATTGTAATTCTTTAGAATTTTAACTAGGGTAGATTCCATTTTGAAAGGGTTTCACTGTAGAAGAGAAAGTTATGCTCACATCTTCCGTTCCCTACAGGGTCCTGGGGACAGGATGAAGTCCCCCCACAGCCGCTGCACGGAGAATAAATAGACTGAGTAGATGTTGTTTATAATTGGTTTCATTTCATCAAGAAGTCAATTAAGAACAAAGGAGGCAGGGGCTGGAGAGATGGCTCAGAGGTTAGGTCTGGAGAGATGGCTCAGTGGTTAGGGCTGGTGAAATGGCTCAGAGGTTAAGAGCCCTTGCTGCCCTTGCAGAAGAACCAGGTTGGGTTACCAGCATCCACATGGCAGTTCATAACTGTCTGTAACTCCATCTCCGGGGGATTTCATGCCATTTTCCAACCTCCGTGGGCACCAGGCACACATACGTACATGCAAAAAAACACTCATACATATATAATTAAAATAAATCTTAAAGTAAAAAGAATAGGGAGAGTGTCCCAGCACCTCCTACAATGTTGGCTATGGGTGAAGGAATGGTTGAGAACCATGTGAGGCAGGCATGGACCAACTCTCAGTTTTTCTTTTAACAATGATTGACAGCTCAGAGCATCCAGTAGACATACACAGGACAGGCAGGCACCATCTCTCTAACCAAAGACTTTTCTCTTATTTCTAACTTGAAGTAAAAGACACAACCCATATGGGTAAATGATTATCAGACAGAGAAGCTTAGAATCCTTTATGCTTAGGCACAGGGTGGCTATAATAGACATCTGGGCAGCAGAACTAAACATCACCTGTGTCTCTACATGGATTTGCTTCTGTGCTGAGTCATATAGTCAGTTTGCCCCACAGTGACATTCCTGTTCGATTGATAAAGAAGGTTAAGAATTTAGACTCCAAAGAGTCTTATAATTCCAGGTAATGCTATCCAGGATCAATGGGAGAGCTGAGACAGCTCATGAGTTCAAGGCCTATCTGGGCTGCATAGTGAGTTCATAGTGAGGCAATGTCTCCAGACCCTGCCTGAAAGAGCAAAGACAGGAAAAGAATGGATCTCTCTGTTGCCCTGCAGGCCACATGAAGGTGACTTCAAGAAGACCCAAGAGCTCTTCCTGTGTTGAGATTTCAAGCTGGAGTTCAGACTCAGCAGAAGCACAGCTCAATGCTCCTTAGCCTAGGCAACTGGTCCTGTTCTTTGCAATACAGAAACCTCATTCCCTTACTTGGGTTTTGGCTTGAGTAGGACTGTCTCAGGGTCCTAATGATGAACGTATTCATTGCTTGATTTAAGAAGTGATTTGTGGAGCTAGCTAGGATGCTCAGTGGATGAAGGTCCTTCATCAAGCCTTAAGACCTGAGTTCAATCCCTGGAGTTTAATGGTGGAAGGAGAAAATCAGCTCCTATAAGTTGTCTTATGACCTCTGCATGTACACCCCTACACACATGTGTGTATGTACACACACACACACAAACATGATAATTTAATTTTTGTGATTTTATTTTTTATTAAGATTTATTTATTTTTACGTGCATTGGTGTTCTGCCTGCATGTATGTCTGTGTGAGGGTGTCAGATCCCCTGTAGCTGGAGTTACAGACAGATACGAGTTGCCATGTGGGTGCTGAGAACTGAACCTGAATCTCCTGGAAGAGTAGCTTGACCTCTGATCCCTCTCTCCAGCCCCAATAATTATATTTTTAAGAAAACAACTGACTTGTGGTATTGTATCTAGGACAGACACAATTTTGCCCTTGTCCTGAGATTCTCAAGTCACTTTACAATTTTACCTGTCTTTATATTAAGGAAGAAAAAGGAGGACATGAGACATCAGAGACTCAGGGCACTGGTCACTCTTCCAGAAGGCCTGGGTTTGATTCTCAGCACCCACATAGCAGCTTACAACTGTCTATTTTAAAAGGAAAAGAAGAATAAACTCCTTTCCCTCTTTAGCAGCTGGACCCCCACAAAAAAGGCAGACTCTGAAGTCAATTCCCAGCAAGAGAAATTATGCTCTGTCACATACAGTATATCTAAATCAGTCTTAGTGTTCCGGTTCTGACTCAGGATGTGGCTACGGGTGCACCACATATACCAGCCCCTTTCAAGCTACACGAACAAGTCACCTCTGTGACCCAAAAGACCCTGCTTGGAAACAACCATGAGGCTCAGCCACAAGTCATAACGCATGACAGCAAACACCAGCAACATGGTCAGACCTGTTCTCAAATGTCTTCATTCAGTGGTTAGGCTGAGTGGTTTTGGAAGGTTCCCGATTTCACCCATGTGAACCAGTTCACTGCACATAGTATATTCAATATAATAAATACCAACAAATGCTTAAACATGCTCAGATAAATACAATGAGTGCTAACTAGCAAGCATGGCTTTTATAAAAGGCTTTTGCGACTATATATTTATATACAAATAAGAATACATTGTTCAAGGAGATATGGGAGATTGGGGGGGGTTGGGAGATGTTGTTGGGAATTGAACACACCTTGTACATTTTAGATAAGCCTTGAGTTACCTACCTCTACTTCATGATCTGAGTCCTTCTTTTAGCTACCAACTTAACTGTCTTAAGCACCACAGTGATTGGATCAACTCACACACGCATTCTCTCCATATTTATAATGAATGCTAATGAAAAATTGATTTTTTTTTATTTAGCTTCACAAAATGGAAAAGATTGTTTTGTGGCTTTTAGACTATCCTTGAGTTAAGGTAGCACAATATCATACTTTTAGAATATATTGATTTTCCATTTTCTAAATTCCTGGTTCCTTATTATAAACAAAAGCCTCACAACCTATAAGGGCTATTACTGAGTTAATACTCAAACACCAAATCATTATATAAAGTACTGTTGCTAAAACCATCTTCAAAGGGGTGGCTAACTTAGATGGGAAAAGTGGAGCACTTGAACCTTTAGGACAGTGGTTCTCAATCTTCCTAATGCTGTGACCCTTTAATACACTTCCTCATGTTGTGGTGACCCCCAATGACAAAGTTATTTTTATTGCTACTTTATAATTATAATTTTGCTACAGTTATGAACTGTCAAGAAAATATACGATATGTAGGATATCTTCTATACAACCCCCAGATGAGAACCACTGCTTTAGGAGAAAATAGTAGGATAACTTTTGTAATCTTGACCCTCAATTCAGACTCAGCAAATAAGGGAAAAGTCACTGAGGATATGAGATAGATATTAATCCAACCCTGTTTGTATGAGAAAGCCCACAGCAGTGGGGAAAAATTGGGAGTATAGAGAGTGGCATTTTGAAAGACTCTTTAAAGTAAGGCAGTCCATGACAGTGGTGGCTGTCACGGTATTCCATCATCATAGAGGGAGGGACTCACAAGTAAAACCTTTCTCTACAGTATCGTGTTCCACCTGGGTGGCAAGCCCAGGAAATAATACAAGGAAGCAGTGGAACCTCTAACTGAAATAGGTCAGGTGACATGCCAAACCCAAACACCTCTCTACCATTGGTTACATCAACAATGGGGTGAGCCCTAGACGGCTAGGGCTGGCACGCTCTGCGTAAACCTGTGTCACTGTCAAGAGATTTCCAAGCTTGTTGCCCAGAGAATCCCAAGCTCAGCATGAACTTGTCTGCATCTTTCCTGTGTTTTCTGGGCCAGGCCTTCTGTCTGACCACATGTTCTACTTTGTTCATATTTGGATCGAGGCTTAATAAGAAAATCAGAAAATAATTTAAATTCTAAACGAAGTACATGTGTAGAAAACCCACGCTGTGCACTTCTCCTCTTCTTCAGCCATATTTCCAATGCAGATCCATTTCGTTTAAAGGTCACGTGATAACACAGGAGGCTAGAGAACAAGGAGAGAAGGCCTTCCACCTTTTAAATTTAAAATAATTTAAGGTGCCAGTTAACTATTCAGTGGTCAGGTGTCTTGGAACTTGGCTCTGACCCGACAGTCTTAAGTCTCCTCTCCGTGGTGTCTGATATGTTCTGTGTTGCTGGCAGTCAGCAGTTGTCAGTCTGGGAAGGCATCGAGCCAGACTGTCACAGTCATTTGGAGCTTCGGTCACTGACACCTGAATGAGCTAATATCAATTAAGGACCTCATTCATCAGCCGAGGTTAGAGGCATTGAAAGAGTCAGGCAGACAGGCCTGGGTATCAGACGGTGTTTCAGGCCTTTGCTTTTTAAAGTTGCCCCTGGGACTGAGACTCAAAAAGAAACTTCCAGAATGAATGCTCAAACTTCCAGGCTGAATGTGTTACCCACATGATGTAGGGTGAGGAGAAAAAGCTGTAGCATGTTTTTTTAAACTGACAGATCATGATTGTGCATATTTACAGGGCACAGTGTGGCTTTTCAACACATTGTACATTTCAATATAGATGGTCATATCAGGATAATCGGCACATCTATCACTTCAAGCATTTGTCATTTGTTATTTATTTCTTCAGGACCCTCAAAAATCTTCTCTACCTGTGATTTTAAAACATACAGTTAACTGCTGTCAACCATAGCAACAGCACTGTAACACTATAAGTCACTCATCTTATGCAATCGAATCCTGGGATCAAGCCCCTACCTCCATCCCTCCACTCCTCCTGGTAACTTTAGATACTTTACTCTCAATCTCTATGAGATTGGTGTTTTAGCTTTCATGTGTGAGGGAGATTGTGTGACATTTGTCTTTCTGTTTAACGTAGTGATAGCAGCATGGCATAGATTCCCTCAGGTGTGAACACACACATCTGGGTGATTAGAGCTTGACAGCCTCACGAATCTGAGCAGGGTGTCTCTGACGTCACCGTTTCTGTCTGCCCTAGGCTTGGACCAGAGGCTTAACCTGCTAACTTCCTTATTCTCAAATAAATTGACCTAAATACCAGCTTCAAACCTTGGACCAGCAGCGGTGGTCCCCCCAGGAGGCATCTGAAACACGAGACTCCCAGGCAAGGCACAAACCAACCAAATCAGATCATATGTTTAGCTGAGATATGGGAAGGTTTGAAGGCCACCAGCATTTGAGAAGCTGGGGGCTGTTGTCTTAGACCACCCAAGTAGAAGGGTCTATTTCCCGGATGCTTTAGAATAGTGATTCTCAACTTGTGGGTCGCAACCCCCGAGAAAGGGTTAGCCTAAGACCATCGGAAAACACAGATATTTACAGTACAGTTATAAAGTAGCAACAAAAATAATTTTACGGCTTGGAGTCACTGCAACATGAGGAACTGCACTGAAGGGTCACAGTGTTAGGAAGGCTGAAGAGCACTGGCTTAGAGCTGGTTGCCATGAGAACCACTGGTTGAGAGCTGACAGCCATGGTTCTTCACAGCCTCACTGTGATGACTTGGAGGACTGGGTATTTGTTATTTGCTTTTTTCTCACTGTGTATTCTTTGTTGTTTTCTTTTTAATAAGGTTTTTATTGATTCGTTGTGAGTTTTACAGTATGTACCCCAGTTTTACTCATCTCCCTGTCCCCTCATATCTGCCCTTTACCCTTGTAACCTCCCCCTCAGAATCAACACAGTATACAAACAACCAACACCAACAACAAAAAGCATAGAGAACGTCTCATTGTGAAAGCGGCAGTGTGTCACAGTGTGTCCCACAGTGAATCCCTCTGTCAATGCATCTTCACTTGGAAATGTTCATTGCAATGAGTCATTGGTCTGGTTGTAGATCTTTGGCTCCTGTGACACCATCAATATTGGATCCTCACCGGACTTCTTCCTGGTTATCACTTCTTCCTGGTTATCCCACTGTTGCCCTGTGTCATAGAGATTTGGATCAGCAGGCCCGGCCCCTTCACATGTTCCGACCATTTGCAGATGATGTAGATTTGGAGTTAGGCCAACTCAGAGTTCTGAATCTGGGCCTGGGTGGTAGGACACTAAACTGGTCAGCCAGCCCACCATCTCTTTTATCCACACCACTAGGACAAGGTCTTCAGCACTGCTAGGGCTAGGCCACACAGCACAACCATTGGCAGGAGGGAAGGTCAGCATTTCTACTCCCGTGCCCTCCTGCTGGCTCACCTGCACCTATGCCTCCAGGACCAGCTGTACTCTGCTGCCCAGGCACACAGCTCACTTTCCCAAGTGCTGCAAGGGGCTGGACCAGCTCTCCTGCTCTCACACTCTTGGGGCTGGCTTGCCTGTGCCTTCTCCATGCAAGTCAGATCCAATGTGTCACCCAGTCGATATGTAGGAATTCAGCCAGTGAGGGGGCAAAGATAGCTCTTCCACTCTCACGCCCTAGGTGCTAACTCAGGTGGTGAGGGGTGATCTGGGATGGGCATCACCCCTGCACCCTCACCACCTCAGGGCAGACAAATAAAGGGCCAGCTCCCCTGTGCTCTTGCCCTCTGGCTCATCTCCATCCCTTCCACCAGGACCAGCTCTACCGTGTTGCCCAAGGGAGATGCAGGGCCTGCTCTCATAAGTGCTGCAGCTGGTAAGGGGCAGGGTCAGCTCTCCCACTGTCATGACTCCAGGGCTAGCTCTCCTGACACCACAAGTAGTGAGGGATTAATTCTGATTTGTTTTTACATTAGTGTGACATGGTATCTGCAACTGGTAGGTTCATGACAAGTTAGATACTTCATCACTCTGTCTACCAAGCTCTTCTCTGGAGAGAATCACAAACTACCTGTATCTCAGTAGCTTGAAGATCAGGGGAAGCTTCCACGATCTATCCATATGTGTGACTGAGTCCATAGGTCTCTGAAGGATTCTCTGTGAGCAAGATGGCCCTGTCCAGCCTGTCCATGGGCCAAACAGGGTGTACCTTAGTGGGATATTTGGAGCTGAGATACCACCTGCACTCAATTCCAGTATTTGCCTGCACTTGCAAACATGACATTTTTAAAGAGGAGCAGCTGCCTTCCCCCCGAAATATATATGGGTAATATATTTTAAAAGCATGTCCTGATACTGTGACCTTTATGTAACTGACTAATGCCTTAAAAGGCTACTATTGCTTTAAGAACTATTTTATTTCTTGTCTCAGCTTGATCCCTTGGAGCTTTCTTTCTTTCTTTCTCTCTCTCTTTCTTTCTTTTCCTTTATATTTTGTTCCTTTTGGTTTGTTGGGACAGGATCTCCTTTTATCATGTAGCTCTGGCTGTCCTTGAACTCACTAGACAGACCAAGCTCTGGCCACTGAGATCTGCCTTACTCTGACTCCCAAGTGTGTGCATCTCTGTGTCCCATTGGGGTTTTCTTAAAATGTTTCCCTGACAGTGTAGTGTGGCTTCACAGTAAATTACATGTTTAGTCTCTTTCCCCACCCCCTTCCTATACTTTTCTCACGGATAGACCTGCTGACACCTCTCACACAGGCTTCATCCCCTCTTCTTCTAGCCTTTAATTTCCAACCTTTGCATCTGTGGCTGGTGTTAAGTCCCTCTAGTCACAGCTGGGAAAAAGGTCCAGTGCACTGAAGGTAAGCCATCAGAACCAGGAAAAAGATTATTTTGTGATACAACAAGACTGAGAGACCATCTTGACACAGGTTTCATCTCCCCCATGTGCAGGAGGTGAGTGGCCATTGAAACACAGTGGCTAATCTGCTGGTCTGTATCAGTCTCCAGGGGTGAGGAGAGAGGTTAGAGAGTTTCTAGTAAATCAGCCTGTGCCATTTAAATGATCGAGGAGCTGGGTGTTTAGTGAGGTTCAGGCTTTTTCTAAGCAAAGAATAACTACCTTTGTGATTGACAAGCGCATTCTTCCCAAATGTTCCTCACGTTCTTTGTCTCATGCTCGAAAAGAAAAAGCTGAGAACCTCAGCTCACATTTTCCAACAAAAGGCTGAATTCATTCAACTCGAAACTGCTTTGTGGATTTTATGTCTTCTATGGAGGACCGCTCTGCTCTGGGGCACCATGAGAGAAAACCTTCATGATTCTGCAGATCATATTGAGAAGAAACAAGATTCAAGGGGAAATCTGTCCTGGCCTTGTCTGCTTGGAGGCCTCTGGTGACTTGAGACTGACAAGGGTCTGTTCTGTCTCCTGTATCAGGAGAAGAAGAGAGCCAAGAACAAGAAATAAGAGACTCAACCTGCCTCTCTTAGTGCTACGAGTGCAGATGACCCCTGGGATTAAAGGCAGGTTACTGATCAATTCCCAATATTCACTAAGACACTCTATTTGGGCCAAGGACAGACTGGACAGGACCATCTGGGTAGACCTGGCTACCTGTACGTGATGTTGTTGGCAACCGTTTGAAAATTATTTTTTTAAAAAGTGGAACAATGTATTTATCACAAGAGCTGGGCTCTACCTTTGTAACAGAACCCTGCAGCAGAACCTCTTTGTACAATGAGGTGTCATCTTTCCTAAAATGACAGTTACCCTGAAAGAAATGCATATGAATCATTCCTATATGAACAAACGCATTACCTGGAGAGTCATCCACATTCATACAAGTACACCTCGGCTTAGCAGTGGATTCACGCTCGTAGAACAATCCAGCAAGGTTGCCCTAGGCTGCCCTTGTAGAAATACCAGTTCCCCTTATCTAAACCTCTCTTGAGGCCTCTGCTTTCAGCAAGGGAGCAGAAGAAGAGTTGGGTAACCTGGCCTGCTTCTCTGGAGCCTCTCATCACCAGCAAGTGGACCCGAGGCCACAGCAGGCTATAGGGGCACTGGGCTGCAAAGTTTTGACTGTAATTCCATGTCATGAAGATGGTGTGCTCCATTTTGGCCAACAGGTCTCTCTCCCCCCATCATGTGTTCTTCTGCATGGATTTGAAAGCAAATCTCCACTGAGATGGCCGAACTCATGTGTAGAAGTTCAAGTGACTGATTATATCTTCGGCTTAGAGAATGAATGGGGGTGCGATGGGGGCTGCGGAAGTTCATTCACATTTTGCCATGTGTGGGAAGAAGAAATGAAAGTCCTCAGGGGCTTCCTTTGCTGGGCAGAGTGGGGTTGATTTTACTCTTAGAAAACCAAGCCAGAAAGACATTAAGTGCACAGAAGCAGCTTTGTGGCCTGTTATCCAGAGAGACAGGATCAGGCCAAGGCTAGCATGGCCTCCACCCTCTCCACCAGCTCATCTTTCTGACCAGCTCCGGAATCTGTGGGTTCCAAAACTTTTACAGATCTGAGCCGAGTCTTGAACCGCCTCGGAGCATTTTGTAATTTCCCTCGATTTCACAACTTCCCTGGTAAGTGTTTCTTCTCCAAACTCAGATATACCAAGTTCTTAGAAAACGAAAAATAAGTGACTGAGCCCCACCCAACATGTTTGTCCTGAGTGCAGTCGCCATGCTCAAAGGCTGGAGGGGCCTGGCATGGAAGGAAGAACTCAGCCATTAAGTCCCACAAACAGCATCTTTTCCCAGATCCTCCCAACATAGCTTCTGAACTTGAACGAGTATTACAAGCCTACCTATAAAATGAGGCAGAATGCATTGCCAAGCTGCTGTGTGGGCTTCAGACCCAGGCCTAGGGCTTGTCTCGTGAGTGGCCAGTGATGGCTGCTAGGAGCTCACTGTGAAGAGTTCTCTCCTTCCTGCTGCATCTTTGGGGACCCCTCCTTATAGCATTGGCCACTTTCCATAAACTGTTCCAGTTCAAATCCAGGTCTGGATCCTTAACCCCAGATCCCCCGTTCTGCTTGGCTCTTTTGTCATTGCTGTGTGACATTTGCTCTCCTTGGCTTCTCTGGTCCTATAAACACAAGTTGCAAACATCAATCTGGTCTTTTATTCTGCTGTGGGCTCCTCTTCCTGCATCTTCTGTTCCCATTATCTTTCTAGACTTCTCAGGTGCCAGGGTGACAACTGTGTTGTGAGCCCTGCTCCTGCTTACCCGACATCTGCTCCAGAGCCTTCTATAGCTCCAAGCAATCTTCTATATCCAGCTTATACATGTTTTCTTACAGTTCTCCTTCTCTTCCTGCCAGCTGAGTCTCTCAGGAGGTCAGACCCTCCTAAGAACCACCAACTAAAGTGGAAACTTAAGGGTTCTTTGCAGAGTCGGTTGGATGATATTTTGCTGGGCAAACACATGAAGGAATGTTTCATTAAAGTGGACACAGGTGTGAAAGGCTAAGGCAGACTCGTAAAGCAAGCACATGAAAGGACATGTGTTGAAGGATTCTTTGCTAATGACACATATGTATTGGTCTACCTTACGTTGTGTAGTTGAGCTCCACTTGTAGGGACTCTGCAGACTTGGACTGATTGGATGCACGAGCCTAGGAAAGACCCATGGTTGAAGCAAGACCCATGCTGAGGCAAGACACATGGAGGACGAGTGATGTTTGGAGGGTATAAATAGGACTCCACAGAGTGACTGAGTTAGAGCTTGGATTGCTGGTACAGCTGGCTGTGTAACGCTTTGGGTCTCTTGTCTTCACTGATTTTCTCTTTCCTGAGAGAGGTACACTCTCTTGGTCTACACTCTCCAGGTCCCTCCTGCTGGCTTGAGCAGAGTCTGAGGCCTGGCTGTCTCTGTTAGGTCATGTCACCGAGATCGCTAACCCAACTATAACAAACTGGACTGCTAGTGTATCCACGAAGTGTTTGCAAGTGGATCGAGCTGCCACTACCTGCTAACCTGTGAGCTGAGCTGCCAGTTTCCAGGCAACACAGACAGGAGTTGCTCCAAAGAACATTTAACAGCTCTACTCCTTCTCCCTCCCCACCACCCCCGGCCCTTTTTCAGCTACCTATGGTGGGTAGTAGGCTAAAAGGTGGTTAAAACATTTAAGAACCATCATTAAACTTAATGTTAGAAAAAATTAAAGTTATAACCAGTTCTAAATGTTTTGAGTCTGACATCTTGAACATGATGGCCAAGATCTTGCCATGTCATTTTAAGGCCCTTTTCTGGGGCTCTTGAGATGCCCTCTGCTTAAGCATTACTTTTTTGCCTCTCCTCCTCTGCTGAGCTCATGCGGTGACTGATGACTCTGCAAGCCTCACACTAGAGCTGCACCTCGTCCTGTGAACTGCCAAACCTCCTTTACTGCAGACTTTAAATAGAAGCCACTCTGTTCTTTATGATGTTCTGTCACATCAGTGTCAAATCTGTGAAAGCTTTAAAGGCCTGGACAGGATTCTGGGATCTGCCTCTGGGTTCACACACAGAAATTCTGCCAAGGCCAAGGATCTTGGCAGGAAGGAACCCCCTCTTCTCTGGGCTTGTTCATGATCGATTATGTATGCTGTGGCCTTGCTTGTCACGTCTTACATGCCTTTGAGGCCTCAGTGGGTCCTTCGTGAACTAGCCCCCTTACCCCCACTGCAATACACAATAACTCACAGTTAGAGGGTTTAGACGGGAGGAACGGCAAGCTGAGGACCATGAAGAACATTAATGACAGGACAGAAACTGGTGCCCCACACCAGCTGGTCCCACTTGGAATCTTTTTTTCCACTCTGGTGTAGCTACTCACATAAAACTAATGGATTTGCTCTTAGCCCTAAGTTCTCTAGGTGGGTTTTAGCTGCAGAGATAGAAATTTATGTTCCCCAAGGGAAAGAAACTGTAAGATTGTAAAATGTCATTGCAGTGTTGGTTCCTGGGGTCAACTGTGTTCATTCACTAGAGTCGTGGGAAAATTCTCACTTCTTTCTTCTGTGCAGCTCTGCGAGGCTGTAAAAGTGGCCTGAGATGTGACTCATGTCTGGGTGGCTGAGGGCTGCCAACAGTCGGGTCAGATGTTATATAGTTTGCATTTTTGATAGAAAGAGGAGACTCAAAACTCGAGGTTGGATAAGAGAGAAAGGAATCATGGGATGCTACAGTGGTATCTCCTGAATCTACAAAGACCTTCCTTGCAAATGAATTCTGAAAGGAGAAGAAACCAGTCTTTTTGCAAGCCTGAAGAACTGGAGTCATAGTTCGGCAGATGGTGACAATTGTGGACACGTTCCCTGTGCATGTGTCTTCAAGTGAAGTTTGGGTCTTTAATGTCCCTCATGTTAAACTCTTGGTCACTAGCTATTAGGAGGTGGCAGACCCAGTAGAAGAAAGTTACATCACTGGATCTGTATCCCTAAAGAGAACATTGGCACCCCTGTCTTTTTTTCTGTTTCCTAGCCACATGTAGCGAGCAGCTTTGATTCACCCTGGGACCCCCCCCAACCATGCTGTACTGCCTCAGCACAGGCACCAAAATAGTGGAGCTAAATAGGCATGGAGGGAAATTTTGAGCCAGAACAAGGTTCTCCTCCTTATATGTTGCTTTTTCCCCCCAGGTATTTTGTCACAGTGATGGAACCGCTGGTTAACCTCCCCACAGTACCCACATCACAAATGCAATTGGAACTGGCCCTAGAGAAAGCGCTGGCGCAAAGGAAAGTCAGTTTCCAGGAAGGCGTGTCTGTCTCTAGGGCATGTAGTGTGATGGGAGGAAATGGAAGGGACTGGTATTGTGAAGGCCAAGAAGAGGCATGAATAGAGAAGAGGGGCTCTTTGATCCTTTGAGGAAAGATACCCAATCCCTGCCTGGGGCACAGGGATATTCCCTGTGGATACCAGGGAGCAGATGGTGTGTCTTCTGACCACAAAACTAAAAAGCCTCTACTTTGGGAGCAAGAGTGTGATTTTAACTATTTCAAATTAACAGTGGGATTGAAACTTTGTTCTACATCGTTGATTGCCCCACTTCCAAGTAGCTTGAAGGAAATATATTTTCAGGTGACTTTTACATAGCTCTAGAATTCCACTTCTATGCCTAGGGATGCCACATTTCAAAGTTCCTTTGTGGAATGCATTTGATCACACATATTTCAGATGTAAGGAAGATCTGGCTGGCTGACATTTAGGAACTGAGATCATTTTGATTGATTGATTGATTGATTGATTGATTGATTGATGATTGATTGACTGAAGATGACCTTGAACTTCTGATTTTCCTACCTTCACCTACTAGTTGCTGGTCAAGACACGATCAAGACACGAGCCACTATGTCTGGCCCAAGAAATTCTAACTGAGGTGAAGTCCCAAGTTTGAGGCCAATTATGGGCTCTATTCAGAATGTGATTTTATTTTTTGAAGGCTGAAGATGTGCACTGATTTTTTTAAAGCTCTCTCTTTTCTTCCTCCCTGATCCCTGTGTGTGTGTGTGTGTGTGTGTGTGTGTGTGTGTGTGTGTGTGTGTGTTTGGTTTCTGGTAATTTTTCTGGCTGGTTCTTGCATAAGCTTTTCCTGGTCTCTCTCTATGCAAAGGGAATATCTGTTTGCCCTGACATAGCATCTTGGCCTGGAAACGCTGGGAGAACATATGAATGCCCTCTAAAGGAAGTGTTTAGCTCCTCTGTTGGATGGGTCCTGGTGCACAGGAGCATGGAAAGTTTCTTTTTCAGCTTCTGTAAATGGAGCTATGAATATGAGGAAAAGAACAGCTCTTCCAGCTGCTAGGTCCTCTCTGCTAATGGATCCAGAGCCACTTGGTGGAAATGTATGGCAATGCTCCTTGGGACTGGTCACTTTGATGAAAAGTTTGCCTGCTGACAAGGCTCATGAATGAATCAGCAGAAACAACATGGAGCTTGCCTCTCCTGAAGATTTCAAGACACCATCTCTGAGTAATTATGTGGACTACCCTCCTTTGATGGTAGCAACAGAATCCAATCTAGGAATGCTGCTATTTAGAATAAAATCTTGAAAAACAAAGGAGATGTTGCTGGTCACATAACTGGAACTCCATTCTATAGACCAATAAAGATCTGTCCTGGGAGACATGGGGAATGCAGACATGGAGGGAAGGAGATGGGAGCTGAGGGGTTGGAGGGAATGGTACTATTGCCAAAATAAATTCCAGATAATGCTCCCAGGCCCTAGGGTAAAATTTCCTTTGAGCTTTCTGCAAGGCCCTGGTGACAACCATTCATCTGTCTGATACATGGAAACAAATCATACAGAAAGCCCAGACTCATATTTTTTCTGAGTTCAAAACCAGACTTAAAGAAAAGATGAAAAAGTATTGTCCCTGTCATGTCAATAACTTTTGGGGAATTGTGGCCTCAGTTTGTGCAAATGCTGGGTCCCTTAATCATAAACCTTTAGTGAGTCTTCATGGGTCTCACAGGGAGGTAGTTCAACAACTTCACGAGATCTCCTCTGTGACCCCATGCAGACAATATACTTTTATTCTGTATTCTGCAAAATCTTTTCCTCCAACCCCTTCCATATACAACTGGAATTAAGCAAACAGTCACTTGTTGGCACAAAAGCTTTTAAATAGATTACTACTCTAAATTAAGGCACATTGTGAGTCTTCTAGTTTGCCTCAGGCTACTAGTTAAAGGCCTTGTATAATGAGTTGAAAAGCTAGGTGGACTACATAAGGGTCCTGCCTGCATTTGACAGTGAAGAATGAGCCTCACAGCCTCTCAGCAGCTGCCATCATTGTTCCCACAGCCCTTGAAGCTGATTCTGAAATGAGCTCCGATTTCTGCACGAATCCATAAATTACTAGAGGAGCGTGAGTTTTTCCCTATTAATGTCAGGCTGCTCGTTTGACTTGTAGCTTCTGGCCTTCACACATCGTATTAATGTGTTATTTATTGGAACATTGTAATAAATAAAGATTTGTTTACTTTTATACTCCATGATGAATGTTGGGTGCTATGAAATATTCTTAGCAAGGCCTGCCAGGAAACATTTGCCTTCAGTGTGTTGCTGAGCTGAGACTAGAAGTAGCAACTTAAGGAAAATTACCAATCATCTGATACTACATATTCCTCTCATCTTTACCAACACTTGTGCTTTATTCACTGTATTTTGAGACTATGGATGCCGTGGCATAGCTGAACAAGCCATAGGCCCTTCCATTCTTTTCTTCTCTCTGTTAAGGATACTTTAAGGAGGAGAGCATGACTTAAGACACACAATGGAAAATTTAGAGAACCCACACTTAGCCTTTATAAAAGACACAGAAGAAGCGAGCTTGCTCTCTTTGCCTGCTTACTCTCCCTCTCCCTCTCCCTCTCACTGTCAAGTCTGTTCCTTTCCTGGCATTAGTGCCTATGTCTTCCATATTCTGGCCTTGTGTACTCAACAACTACTGGATTCTTGGACTTTCCGTTGGTAGATAGCCATTGTTGGATTAGCTGGGCCACACAACTTGTAAGCCATTCTAATAAATCTGCTCCTGTCTGTCTGTCTGTCTGTCTGTCTGTCTGTCTGTCTGTCTATCATCTATCTACCTATCATCTATTATCTATCTATCTATCTATCTATCTATCTATCTATCTATCTATCTAT
>JANHMN010000002.1:191714339-191726473 GCA_030674055.1 Rhabdomys pumilio | reverse complement strand
TATCTATCTATCTATCTATCTATCTATCTATCTATCTATCTATCTATCTATATCTGATCTACAGATATATAGATATAGACTCACACACATATAGATACAAATACAGGTATAAAGTTGCCTTGGGCCGGGCAGTGGTGGCGCACGCCTTTAATCCCAGCACTTGGGAGGCAGAGGCAGGCGGACTTCTGAGTTTGAGGCTAGCCTGGTCTACAGAGTGAGTTCCAGGACAGCCAGAACTACACAGAGAAACCCTGTCTCAAAAAACCAAAAGAAAAAAAAAGTTGCCTTGGTTATAGTATCTGTATAAGTCAAGATTCTCTAGAGAAACACAACTGATAGAATGAATGAATGAATGTGTATGTATATAAGTATATATACATATATATGTATATATGTGTATATGTATATATATATGTATATGTATGTGTATATGTATATGTATATATACATATATATATGTATATATATGTGTGTGTATATATATATATACATATATATATATATAGATAGAGAGAGAGGTACATAGAAATATAGATTGATTGATTGATTGATTCATTCTATCAATTGTGATTCTGTAGAGAACCTGATTAATCCAGACACTATGATTAAGACAACTCATAAAATAATGCATTTAACTAGGGGCTCATAGTTCCTGAGGGTTTGAGTCCATGACCATCTTGGTATGGAGCAGGCTAGGCAGGCAAGCAGGCATGGTACTGGGGCATTAGCCGAGAGCTTACAACTGATCCACAAACAGGAGGCAGAGAGAGTTAATTGGGCCTGGCATGGGTTTTTAAAACCAAAACCTCAAAACTTGCCCCAGTGACCCACCTCTTCCATTAAGGCCACACCTCCTAATCCTTCCCAAACAGTTGCACTGACTGGGGACCAAACATTCAAATATATGACAGTGGTCTGGTGGGGTCCATTCTCATTCATACCACCACATACCACAGCTGGGTGCCTGTGTCTGTCTCAAGCTTACTCACATGGTTGTGTCAGGCCTTAGTCTTTCCTGATGTGCAATTTCGCTGCCTCCAGGGTGAGCAATCTAAAGGAGAACGAGAAAGTACCCTGGAGACAGAAGTTTGTCTGTCTTTGGTTATTTAATCTTGGACATGACACCCCATCTTGTCTACTGTATTTATTGTTAGAAGCAAGTCAGACTCAGGCTTAAGAGTCAGATTTCATAAGAGTGAGTCCCAGGATACAAGGGACCTGGAGTTAGAATTCATTTCCAAAGTTCCATTTCCGACTTCCCTGCAGTGACTCGTGTACTGCCCAGAGTTCTGCCCATAGTAAAAATGTCTCTTCCCTGGTGTCTGAGTATGGGCCCTTGCCTCACCAAAGCTGTGTCTCCTAGGTAAACAGAGGGAAAGCAAAGAGAGATACTTCCTTGTTAACCTATGAGATTCATGCAAAACTGCCTAAGAAGACAAGTGCTGCACAGTGCCTGGGGCATCGTGAGACCCAGGTGACCATATAGGCAATAGTGAGGATTCTGGTGATGTTGATGTCGGCAGTGAATGGTGATAATCTCTACTCAATTTCCTTTCTATTGAACCTATGCCTTCTAGTATACAACACTGTATGCGGTCTGTCTTCCCTATTGTAGAGTAGAGCCTTCCATGCTGCACACAGACCTGAGGCCTCCTTGCTTTCCAGAGTAGATAAGAGTTCAGAACAATTCTCCACTGGTTCAGATGTCTATCCAGTTCTAAAGAACCATGCCTGACTGACAGTATATGTACAGTTCAAAATATTCATTTATAGCAAAACTGTCATCTCATCTGTTTTAGAAGGTGAATGATATATATCATGATGGAAATCTCTCCCTGGACATGGGCCAGTCTCTCCATACAGTTGACATGTAGCACTGATCATATGAACCCAAGTTCTGTGTTTGGAGAACTGTAGGGAGACAAAAAAAAAATCCAAAACAGGGAAGGGGAGGTTTGAGGAAGAAGGCTGGGCTGAAGTTTTGAAATAGGGAAAGTTATCTGTCTCACCCTCTCTGTTCCTCAACGCAGAATCTATCTGCCTCCACATGTCCTTAGATACCCCCCCCTTTTTGAAACTTTGCCCACCTTGTCCACCTCAGGGATCAAGGCCAGAGAGAAAGAGAGAGCAGCCAGCTGAGAAAGAAGAGAGGATTGTTCTATTTTATTTATAGTCTCTCTCTCTCTCTCTCTCTCTCTCTCTCTCTCTCTCTCTCTCTCTCCCTCTCCCTCCCCCTCTCCCTCTCCCCTCCCCTCCTCTCCCCCTCCCTCTTCCCTCCCCCCTTTCCCCCCTCACTGGAAAACATACTTCTAGTTTGAATTTTAACCTTTCCCCTGAGCTAATGAGGTGGTATTTTCTATAGCTGAAGCTCTGTCTGGCTGTGTGCTCACAGAAGCAATTGCTCCTGCGTAGTGTGCTGTGTTGCTGAGTTGAGCTGAAGCAGAGGATTGGGGTGGTGTTGCACGCATTAAGGGCATGCTCAATTTCCCATATCTTCAGTGTACGACTGCTTTGTTGGTACTTCACCCCCATCGTCAGTTGAAGACTCTGTGTAAGCCTGGAGGCATTTTCTCCTTCATGAGAAAATGCTGGCGACGTTGATGGATTTCAGAATGTTGACATTAAGGGGAGCTTATAAACAAAGTCATTAAACTATTTTGAATGCACAATGTGTGCCAAGTAGGTTCTAGGTGTCAGGACACAGCAGTTGACAAATACATATTCCCGGCCTTGTGTCACTGGGTCTCTGCAGAAGAAATGCTGTTTTCAAAGAAGCCTAATGACTCAGTGAGAGCCTCTCCAGAGTCTAATCTGACTCCATCCTTCCCTTTACCCAGCTCCTTACCTAAGGCTCCACACTACCTCAGGTAGCTTAGAGCAGGGCAGAGGCTATGGGGTAGCCTTTACTGTGCTCGAGAATAAGGATGTTTTGCCTACTGAAAACCAAACTGGATGTTCCCACCCAGTTTTGCTCACTCTTTGGTGATCTGAGACTGCTTGGGCAGTGTGCCTGCATCTGAAGGTTGAAGCCAGTGTGTGTCTGCATGAAAGAACATCTAAATTTACAGGCTAGGAGCTGGTCCATGGAACCATTTGGCAGCTGAATGAAGCCTTTTGGTAACAGCTGTAGTTCTGGGTCTTTCTCAGTGGACAAAGAGAGGAATGTTCTTCTGCATCACTTCTGGTTAGTAATTAAGACTGGGCATGAGGACCACCGAAAGCCATCTGAACTCCTCCACGCACTGGGCACTAACAAGCAAGCTTAGATGTGGCAAGATTAGTGTTGAACATAACAATGAAGTAAAGCAAGGTCGCAGCTTTTTATACAAGATGAACCCATCTATATAAACAGAGGAGCAGGAGGAGGAGGAAGAAGAAAAAGTGGCTTGTAAGAAGACTCAGGGAGTAAAAGGCACATGTTACCGAGACTGATGATCTAGCCCACATGGTGGGAAGAAAGAGCTGACTTTAAAACTGTCCTCTGACTTCACTGCATGCCCTGGCACATGCCCCCTGACCCCAGCAAAATACACAAGATATTAATTTCTTCTTTTGCATACACTAAGAAATATCTTGAAAAAAAATATACTACGCAACCATATTTCAGATATAACTGCACAAAGGGACACAGGAACAGATGTTGTCTTTCTTAACTATCTTGTGGTTATAGAAACTCCTGTGGCCAGGGAACTGTTTAACCAGCTCAGAGATGATCATCTTGCCTGAACTTGGCAAAGTTCTTGCAGTTTTCTGGTAAGAAAAGATCGGTTGTTTTTGCTAGACATTGGTGGTCCCCCCTAGCCCGATCTTCAGGGGATGGGGACTCTGAGCAAACACTGAAGGCTGATGGGGTGTAGAGAGGGAAAGACTTTATTTGGCTTACACTTGCAGGTCATAGTTTATGACTGAAGGAAGTCGGGACTGGAACTCAAGGCTGGAGTCTGTGGAGGAAGGCAGCCTGCAAGATTGCGCTCTGGTTTGCTTATAGGCTCACACACATGCTTAGTTAGCTTTCCTATATCTTATATCTTTTATATTTTATATCTTATATCTTATATATCTTATATATTTATATATCTTATATATCTTATATCTTATATCTTATATCTTATATCTTATATCTTATATCTTATATCTTATATCTTATATCTTATATCTTATATCTTATATCTTATATCTTATATCTTATATCTTATAGCCTAGGATCATCTGCCTAGGAATTTTGCTGCCCACAGTTGGCAGCATCCCACAGATGTGCCCAGGTCAATCTGATCTAGGTAATTTCTCAATCAAGACTTCCCTCTCAGATTTCTCTGGGCTGGGTGTGAGAGTTAATGCTAACGAGGACAGAGTCTACAAAATCAACTGCCTTCTGTTTCCTTTACCTTTTATGGAAACTGCAATTACAAGGCTCTGATACAAATAGTTTAACCCTTTGTGCAAAAGAAATCTAGAGATGGGTTGTGGTTGGTCCTCTGGCTAGCTACCTACTCTTACTGATCCAGTTCCTTCCAGCTCATATCCTGGACTTCCTTTCTTGTGACCTCACCCAGCTGCAAGGGAGATAGCTCATGTATGAACTATTCGGAAATAATCATTCTTTATCCAGCAGAAAGTCAAGGGCTTGGTCAACAGGGACAAAGAGGAGAGCTGTCATAATTTGGGCTATGCTTGGTTGGCTGTCTCTGGCTTCTAGATGGAGCCCAGCATTTGATAGTTAATCACACATTAAGATCAATTAGTGGTCTCATACACCCCAGAACCCTGCAGATGGAGACAAGGTATAAAGGCACTGCTATTCCAAGTTGAGCAAAGCAAAGCTCATAGGGGCCCTGTTCTCTCCAAATGCTATTAGAGCAGACAAGGGAATCCTCCCCCTCAAGATTAACCCTCTGTGGAGTCTTTCTGCCCACTGTTCTCTGGACTCCTAGCTTCTACTCAGGTAGTTCCTTCTTACTGGGCGGCTGCTTGACAGTCCATGACTGGATGTGTTCTCTTGGTGAGGGCCGCATAGCTTTTCTACCTCATTTCCTATTTCTGAAAGACCAGGGGACCTCCAGTTTTAGAGGGAAATATTTTGAAAACTTGAAGTGAAATTTACACATAAAACTAACCACTACAAATGAACAAGGTAGTAGGACTTAGAACTGCACACACACACCCTGACCTCTGTACACAGGCACCTCCGTCCAGTTCAAAAACATCCTCAAAAGGAAACTCCAGGTTCATTAAGCCCCACGCTTTCTGTTTCTGCCTCCTTCCAGCACCATAAAACACTTTCTGTCTGCATCCATGGTCTATTCTGAGTGTCCCATGTAACTGAAGTGATGCAGAGTATGTCCTTTGTGTCTGGCTTCTGTCAGTCACCTAGCATGAGGGGTTTCCAGGTTCTCCCATACTGACACAAGGATAAACACATCACTCCTTTTTGTGGCTGAATAATATTCTAGTGTGTGGCTGAAGTGTTTCAGTTCACCATCTCTTTGCCAATTCATTTCTCACAGAATGGAGCCAATTCCTTGGCTGCGTGTTTCCAGTAAGCTCTGCATGGCCACAGTCCCACCTGGCTCTCACAAGACATGAGCCAAGACTTCCTTTATCCCTTCTGTTCTTTCTCCTTGGGAGTTGCCAATGATTGAGTCCATAGCCTTGTGCAAGGTAGGCAAGCCTCCTATTGTGGAGTTACACCTTGGTCTTTTTGCATATTTTATTTTACAGCAAGGTCTCTTTAAGTTGCCATGTTTGGCCTTGGACTCACTCTGTAGCCCAGGCAGGCACTGAACTGATCCTGCCTCAGCCTCCGAAATAGGTGGGATTGTAGGCTTACTCACCAGGCCTCACTGTTTCCTCTTTTCTTACCTCTTATATTATCAGTGTAGCTCTGAGTCCAGAGGGCACCTGCTAAGATTTCCAGGTTCTTGTATCCCAGCACAGAGAACTGAACCAGGAACACACAGGCAGAGACTGACTTGGAGACTGTTTTTTAAGACAAGAAAAGACACTCTGGAAAAACAGTTAGCAGGCTCCTGAGGCTGGGCAGGGAGACCAGGGTTGCAAATGCCTTACTCTCTAGCTGCAGGACCCTTACTAAGGTTACGATGTGGCACTGTCTCCTCCCACAGTGTGTGGCTTTTCTGGAATATTCTGTTTTGTTACATGTAGCCTTCCACCCATGGAGTTTTAAGTCTTGCTTCTGTCTTAGTCAGTGTTCTATTGCTGTGAAGAAATACCAGAATCACAGCAATTTTTATAAAATAAACCATTTAACTGGGGCTTCCTGGGTTGGGCTTTTCAAATCTCAAAGCCTACCCTCAATGACACATTTCCTCCAACAAGGCCACACTTCCTAGTCCTTTTAAATAGTGCCACTCCCTGGTAAACAAGCATTCAAATCTATGAGCCTATGGGGACCATTCTTATTCAAACCCACTATTTGCTTGATAGCCCATAATCTTGATGCCTGCCTTCATCTCTCTCCAGCCCCTTACCTCTCTCTTTTATTTATTTATTTATTTATTTATTTATTTATTTATTTATTTATTTATTTTATAGAACATACGAGGAGACCAGGCCTCTCCCTTCATCCTTAAAAGAAATTGCGTACATGTGTGTCAGGGCAGTGCATGCTCTGGTACATACAGAGATCAGAGGACAACTTCAGTTCTCTCCTTCCACCAGGCTGGTCCTGGGGTGAAGCTCATCAGGTTTAGCTGCAAGTGCCTTTACTCACTGAGCCTTCTTGCCAGCCCTCCCTCCATCTCTTTCTGTGTTGCTTGAGGTCTTGGCTGCTCTGAGGCCAGTCTCATCTCACCTGGGAATGCAGTTGGCTTTTGGCAAGGCTCTGATGTCCACATTCTGTTCCTTCCCTGGTGGTAACAACTGCCCTGACTTCCAAACAGCACTCATAGCAAAGCAGTGCAGAAGTTTTTGCTCCTCCTGGAAAACAAACAAGCTGCCAGTTCAGCATGTCCCACCTCGTGGCAAAGTGCTGCCACGGAACGAAGGAATAGAGTGTTTCAGGGTAGGAGAATACACAGACCACTACCCTCCTGTGAGCCAACAGCATCGTGTGTGGCACTACTGTGTGCCAGGCATCATGAATGATTAATAGAGGAGAGAGAGAGTTGTTACCCAGAGCCGGTGGAGATAGCCCTGGGTCCACACCCGGCAGCCCTGGGTTCATACCCAACAGAAAGTCCTGTTCGGATTTAGTTTGCATAGAAACCAAATCTCACTCTGCTGCTTTCATTCAGTCATCCAGCCACAAACAAAAGGTCACACGTGGGAGTCTGTGTGGGTGGGATGGGATTTTCCCTCTCAGTCCTCCGTCTATGTGATGGGAGGGGGTGGGAGGAACTGCAGTAAAAGGAGAGAGCTCATTAAGACCAAGGATCAAATGACTGCAGAAGAGCTGAGGGAATGTCTATAGAGGAAGGAATTTGGGTGTCAGGGCTTTAAGACTAAACAGAGGAGTAGGCGGAAATAGAAGAAACAATGATGGAGGCGCTCGGGGGTGGGGGGCAGTGTTCAGGCAAGGATGGTGCTTTTGAGACCATCCAAGGAAGCAGCATGAACGGGGTGGCTGCAGAGAGCAGGAAGGAGCCCCTAATGCATCATCAGTTTAACCTTAGCATATTCATTACAACAAGCTGCCGGCCTCATGGGTGATGAGTCAGCACAAATGAGATGCCATGTAAATGTGCTTGGGTCAAGAGGTGACTAGGTTTCTGCTTAGCCAGAAGCAGGAGCAGCCTCCCTCCTGGCCTCACTCTTTGCCAGGCTGGTGCTTCTGTGCACTGCTCTGCGCTGCTGTGTTCTGTGTGGTGGGGCTGTGTGCCTTTACCTGTGGTCCGTATCCAGGTTACCTCTTTCACAATGTTCTGCATCAGATCCCTTGGAAGGGCACTGATGGCCACCCTGGTTCCCCAGGCCATAGCTAATCCTGCTGGTTAGGAATAGATAGGTCTTCACTCTGTCCTGCCTGTCCCAAAGCCCTATTATATCTCAGCCCAAAGACAAGACTACATTTTACAGTTAGGAGAGACGACGACGAGATCTACTTCCTTACCAGGTAACGACTTCAGCAAAGCTCCACCGCAGTGGGGATAGGAGTGGGTATTACACACAGTACATATAGGGTTTTTCTTTTCTTTTTTAGCCCTCCCTCACTTTCCCCCTTTTTCCTAATAGGGAGACTACAGAACCTCACCTCCTCCTACTGTCAAGATGAAGAATATAGATTTGCTGGCTGAAGTTTCAGCAGCCGATTTGGTCTGTGGAGTCATCTGGGGAAAGGCAAGTTCCAGATGGTAGATCAGAAAGACGAGTACCCAATCGGATCGGATCCCAGTGATAGCCCGGGGCTGCCCCACCACCCACACGGCCAATGCCAGACTTCTCTCTAACTAAAGTCATCACCGCTTTCGTTCTGTCATGGGCAGACTGACCTAATACTAGGTGGTTTGGAGTAAGAGGCACAGGAGGGAGAGAGGAAGGGGAGGCATCCAGGAAGAGTGCTATTAGATGAGAACACTACATATCCACAGGAAAGACCTGCATTTGCTGGTACCTCCTTTCCAACCATTAACACTAGCCCCCTCTTTTAATCCCAAACCAAACTCTGCAATGAGGGTATTCTTGGGAGACCTCACAGTTTACATGACCGAGGGCATGAGATCTCAGGATAGGCACTTCTTCAAGGTCACTAGATTGGGAGACCAATTTCAAATTGTAGTCTCTTGGCTTCAGGAATCCTTCTGCCTCCACCCCACCTAGACTCAAGATGCTGTGCAGATGTGAAAGCCAGAGAGTGGTCTGTCTCCTCAGAGCTGTGGCTCTGTGTCACTGCAAAAGTGAAAGAAGCGCTTCGTTTGGAGAAGGCAGTAGAGCCTGGGAGATAAGCAGGGAGACTGAATGGAGGCTTCAAGGCCTGGAAAGCAGGGCCTGGGTAGGAGAGGAGAGGGGTGACCCTCAGGGACCACACTGCTTCCCCCAGGAACCTCCTCTCAGGCCTAGAGTCAGAGTGGCCTTGCTTAGATAGGATCTGAAACTCACAGTTTCCATTAAAAGCCGCAGAGATTAATATGAATGAATTTGGCAAATTCAGATGAGATGGAATCCGACCATCTGCCAACCACCCCCAGCAAGTGTGACTTCCTCTCAGTCCAGTTAAAACTGACACAGGGTTCTTGAGATAAGTATGTCTTCGAGGTACATTTGAGGGACTCATTAGGGCCATTATGAACAATGAGAACTGGAAATTAAGCTAATACTGCTTATTAACAAAAGGACTCATCTAGAGGACAAGATGCTGCTGTCTCAGAGAAGAGGTTCCATCCCATTCACGGCAGTCGGCATTGGACCAAGGAGTTTTTAGATGTTTTTTTTTTTTTTAAATTGTTTTGACAGATTAGCTTATACAACTTGGTACTTACATCACATCACAGGAAGACATTACGAGATGTTGGTTATGACTGAAAGAAGCAGTTCACATACTGATCTGTCAGTTCCAAATAAGAATTGCAATTGCCCTGGGTCTTAGAAACAGTGTTGCTTTACATTTTTCCTGTTTCAAAAGTACAGTCTGTCTTCACTGAACCAGAGATGCCTGATCTGAACAGTAACCTCAGACCATAGCTATGGTGTCTGCAGGGCTAAAGAGAAGAACCTAACACTGACTAGTGGGTGATGCTCTGGTTGACAGTGAGGTCCTAACTCTGTACCTCATATCCTGTCCACCCACAGGCCAACATGTAGGCACAAGGACGCCACAGCATCCAAATCCTGGGATGGGGTATTTGATTAAGAATCTCACTATGTAGTCTAGGCTGACCTTGAACTCACAATCCTCTGGCCTTTATCTCTTGAGTACTGGGATTATAGGATTATATATTATAGGATTATATATATATACCTATAGGTATTATAGGATTATAGGCCACTTTCTGCCATTTGATTGAATGTCATTGTTCCTCAAAGTGCCACGTATCCATTTCCTTGATGCTCCGTTGGAGGGTGTTGCCTGTAGGTGTGGCTCCCTCTCTTGGTTGAGCTCACTCTGTTCCCAGTTGCTTACTGCCAAGCTGTGTCTAGGGTCACAGAGGCTGCCAGGTCACATACCTGGTCATCATGGCCAGCATGCCCTGCCCTGTTTCTGTCTGACGGGAACTCTCTGGAGTCCTGGCCAGTCAGCCTCTTCTGCCTTCCTGAAACCTCCAGCCCTTGGCTGTGAGCCCTGGTTTCCTTGGTTCTCCTCCAGGCTCACTGGCCAAGGGTCCAAACTGCCTTTGCTCATCTTTCATCTTTATGCATCTCTCATCCAAGCCAGGCTTCACCTTTAGATCACCACCTCTGAAATCTTGGATACAGACCTTCTCCCAGCATTTAAAACCTATCAACAGCTTTATAAGCATCGCCACATGATGTCTGATAGGCAAAGCCAAACAGCAGCTGAAACACAGCACGTGTTCTTGATGTCTTCCTCATTTGGACTGTCTCCTCTCTCAACACCCCCCCCATCTTAGCAGGTGACACCACTCTGCTGTTCAACCATTGAGTCCAAGAGTTCTGTTGAATTAATCTGTACCTACCACTGAGCAACCCAACCCATCCAACCCCTCTGACTGCACACATTGCTTGGATTCCATCACTATCATCAGACCCTGAGTGGAGCTGACCAGATTCCCGTGTGCCTCCACTTTCAGCAAGTGTTGTCCTTGGAAAATTCCAATCAGATCACTCCACTCTCTTGTTTAATCCAGCCCACCCCATGCTTTCTTATTACACCAAGCACAGAATCCCAGCCCCTTCCTTGCCTCCCTCCCCAGCCCCAGGCCTGTCTCAGCAGAACACTCATCTCATTGACTTTGCACTTTACTAGCTAGCAGTGTTCACACTGTTTACATCATGACCTCAGGTTCCTCCTGTGTGCTTATTTTCTGTCCTATCCCTTGAGGATATAAGCTTCTTGAGCACGGGGGGGGGGGGGGGGGGTTTCTCTCCCCGGGGGGGAGCCTTCCCTCCCCACCCCGACCCCTGCTGTTTCCCAGGGCTCAGCATCAGAGCTTGGCATCTGGAGCATACTTGTTGACTCTCTGTGAATGACTGAACCTCACACTTCCTGTCCTTTGCTCGCAGTACGCTGATATTGTCTTCGCTACTGTTCACGTTATTAAATAACGGTTTATGGTCATGCATTTTATTCATAGACCCTGAATTTTAAAAAGAGGTTACCTATTTAGTGTGCACGTCACCTATTTGAGACTTTTGATTGTGGCCCATGACTCTAATACTATACCGGTAGGTAAACTTTCAACAACAAACCACACACATCGGCAGCTTTGACCTGCTCGGTGGTATAAGAGAACAGAGGTGCTCACTACAGTTGCAGACCCTGGAGTTAGTGTTTCATTTTCATACAGTCCTAAGAGGAAGGAACTATTGTTGTCTGGATTTTGTAGATGGGCCAAGCATATCGGTCTTCTAATGATACATAACCTATTGCCCAGATTGAGGGGTTTGTATTGAAAACCCCTCCTCTCACAGATTTTGCTGTTCTCTGAAATTTTGGGCAGACTGTATCAGATAGCCTGCTCAAACAGCATAAAGTCCTGGAGGGGCTACACTGGTGTCTGGAGGCTTTGGAGGACAATGGACTTGCAAGCTGCTGCCAAGGCCACATAGTCCATCTCTTTAGAGCCAGAGGTTCTCCACCTTCCTAATCCTGCTACTCCTTAACACAGTTCCTCATGTTGTGGGGAGCCACAACTGTAAGATTATTTCCATTGCTACTCCATAACTGTAATTTTGCTACTGTTATGAATTGTAATATAAATATCTGTGAGTTCCAATGGTCTTAATTGTCCCCTGTGAAAGGGTCATTTGCCCCTCACAGGGGTCTTGACCTATGAGTGGATGGGTTTTTTCCCCTGCCTCAGTGTCCCCATATTCCTTCTCCTCCCAGTTTGTACTGTTAGCTTTTCCCTAACCTGTTGAGAGTCTTTGGCACACATATCTACTCTTACATACGCTGTGTTAAGAATTCTCTGATAGGCTTGAATGCATGTTTTAAAAGGAAAACCTCTGCTTTGTGTGTGTGTGTGTGTGTGTGTGTGTGTGTGTGTGTGTGTGTGTGT
>JANHMN010000002.1:191703091-191714329 GCA_030674055.1 Rhabdomys pumilio | reverse complement strand
TGTGTGTGTGTGTGTGTGTGTGTGTGTGTGTGTGTGTGTGTGTGTGTGTGACAGTGCTGGGTTTTTTTTTTGAGGGGGCAAGGGGGGACAGAGCATAGAGATATCAACAATCACAGCAACCTGCCTGGCCTCACCAGAGGCTGCTCAGTGGTACACGGGTTCCGCTTTCTCTGGAGTACTTCTCATAATTTAAAAATGCTTGAAGCTGCGGAAGACAGCCCCGCCCTCTGCATCATTCAAAAGAAAACTCAGACACAGAGGCGGGCTCTTGGTTCTTGCATGGAACCGTTCAATAGCCTTTCAAAGTTAGAGAGCCATAACTTTGTTTTTACTCCTGGGCACTTTTATTCTTGTGATCTAGCCTATCATTGAAGCCTACAAGACTAAGTCACACACGCTGACAGCCAGCTCAGAATAGATAATGATTTTAGATCAAAACTCCGTGCATAGCAAAAAGCATGGACTGAAATGGGGGCTATCAGGGCAAAGCAAAGTCAGATGCCTTAAGGAAATAGCAAAAATGGATGCTTTCCTCTTCCATGGGCTGCCAGCATGTTAGTGTCAGTGTGCGTTTGACACTCAAATACATGTGGGGTCTCTGCCTTTTATTCTCAGTTGTCCCCAAGTCTCCTAACCAAAGCATCTCCTCCCTGATGAGGGTGATTGCTGGCTACAAGCCTGGAGCTCCCACACCCAGGGTCTGGGAAGCTGCTCTTTCCGGAAGGGTGGTAGAGACCCTGGGAACCAGACCAGCCGGGCTCACAAGTATGAAGAGAATGTCGGGAGAGGAAGTGGTGGCTCTGAGTCAGCACGAGTCATCTGGTTCCAGTGACAATGAAGACTGAGGTGTGTGCTTTGCGCTTTTTTCTTTTCTTGTCTTTTTTTTTTTTTCTCCTAATCATGTGGACATCTCTGAGAATGAGGGGACTGGGTGACTTTACAGTGGCTGCTTTCTAAGTTTCAAAGTGACTTTCCAGGCAAGCTGCGCATATCTTGGGATCTTCACAGCACAGTGGCTGGGAAGAAGGACCCGTCTATCAGCTTCTCCCCGGTGAGTACTTTCTGTCAATGATGTCTTCGTGCGCCTCTGAGTTGTGGCAGCTGCTGTGTCCTGGAGTAAACACTGCTTCTCCCAGACTTTGAAGGTTTTCTGAGGTCAGAAAAGTGGCTGCCTCTGCCTCTAGCTCACCTCTGCTGTGTCTGTGGGACTCTTGGAGGGAGTTTCTGAGCTGTGTATTGTGGATGGTGGCTGTGTATTATGCTGTCTCAGAGGAGAGCATGAGACTTGTCTGGGAAGGAAGCCACCTCGGATTCGTAGCTAGAAGCCAAAGTGAAGGTCAGAGATGGAGGTGAGTGAGTTTGTGCTAACTGGGCACTGAGGTTGGACTAGCTTCCGCTCCTGAGAAGCAGAAGGAAGAGCCAGCCCCCAGGGCAGCTTCTTGCCTCTGACTCAGGCAGCCGAGACTGAGCTGTCCAGCTTCAGGGCAAGAAATATGGCAGAATTTTGGCTTTTCTCTGAACACGTGCAAATGGCTTCAGGACTGTATTTTACATCCCTTGCTTCCCCTTAACACTCCAGGTAGAAGATGTGTTCAAAAGCAAAGAGAAAAGCCACAGGCTGGGGACCAGGAAGGGCATGGTGGAAGATGAGGGAGTGGAGTGGGTTAAGTTACTGCTATTCTTATGAGCATATCTTTACTGTCAAATAAACAGTTACAGTAACTGCTATGCTGCTTTAAAGTAAATCTAAAAAGCGGTCATTTGCTTAAAAAGCAGCATAGCAGGCTGCAGGGAAGACAGGAGCCTGTTCTGAGCAACTCACTGGGGTGTGTGGGGCTTCCCGTGTTAAGAATGAGTCAGCATCCTAACTGAGCCCTCAGAGCAGCTCCATCCGCCCTGAGCAGAACAGGAGCTCGCTGGCTTGGCCCAGGAGGGCACTTGGTCTTTGCTTGATATCAGCATTGGCTGGCCTCTGTGAAGCGGATAGTCACACATGCTCAGCTTTCTCCTGTCTCCTGTAATGCACCTGAGAGATTCCATGGCTGTCCCCTTGTCAGGAATATTGTGTTCGGCTTTCTCAGCATGCTTGAGCTGATGGTAATAGTTTTGGATCCTGCCCCTGACTGAACCTAGAGTTTGTTAAATGAAAACTCTGGAGTGTAGGAAGGACCAGAGTGGTCTAGAGCCACAGTCACACCCCACCCTTTGAAACAGTTCACACCTTGATGATTGGGAGAATCGGGTGAGATGAACTTTGAAGTTGGCTTCCACAAGAGACAGGCACTAGGTTGGCTTAAATAAATCAGAATGCAAGCTTCAGAAAAAGAAAGTCTCCAAACATCTAAGAGAGAAATTCCTAGAGCAATTCTGTATATGGGACCCAAGGAGCTGCCAAAGGCTTCGCAGGTCAATACAGGGTTTGAATCTTTCCCCAGCTAGTTCTGCGGCTCTGCCTGAAGATTGTTTATCTGTATTTAGATAACTGTGGGTGGGTCCCAGCTCTCAGGAGCCACACCCTGAAGCCACAAAACTTGGATAGCAAGATTAAAGGATTAGAAGGGAGGCTCTGAAGCGGGGCCGGTGGGCCCCAGGCCCTGTTGACCCAACTTCTGGAGACCTCGGACTTCTAGACCATTGCTTGTCTACCTCAGACCAAGGAGCCCAAGGAGTTAGCACCTGCCGGGAGCTCAGGGAAGAGATGAAGGCAGGACTCCAACACTATTACCTCTACCTGGTCCACTTAGTTTCCAGTACTCTGAAGGCACATAGTTTGCAGGTTTGTAATTGGCTACAGGACTTTTACAGAAAGTGATTGACATTCAAGCCAGAGAACAGTTGTCCTAAAGCTAAGAACAATAGGGGCAGCTCAGGGGCACCCAAAGGAGAGACAGCCCACCACTTCCAGTTGATTTGGCGCTCTTGGTGAGTAAGCTGTTCGAGTAACCAGAAAAACGCCATGTCCTGGGCTCAAGAATGGTGACACAGTATGTCTGTGGGCCGAGCACACTTACACGGGTTCCCACATCACACGTACGCAGGTCACAGCTATGAGCCTATCTCTGGGTTCTGTGTCTTCAACCTCATGTGAGCATTGCTGGATTGTGGCTTGGTGGCGCTGTGTTTTGTTTTAGGCATTGATTTTGATTCGTCATTGTAGAGAGAGATCAGGCAGTCTTGTGGATTCTGACAGCTAATGGCCTCTCACCATGAGAAACAGCAGAGATGGACTGATGGGTCTCTTTAGTAATCAGGAGAGAGTTGTTGAACAAGACAGAAAAAAAGACTAAGGACAAGTGTAAAAACAAATGCCCTAAACCATGGTTTGTGCAAGAGGGGGTGTGGCTTAGTGGTAAGTAAAGGGTTTGCTGTGCAGGCAGCAGGACCTGAGTTCAGACTACCAGAACCTAGGTAAAGCTGGATGCTGTTGCCTTTGTCTGTACTCCTAGTGCTTGTGACAAACAGGGAAGCAGATCCTAGCTTGTAAGACATCCCATCTCAAGGTGAAGGGTGTTAGCTAGCACCCATGGTTGTCATCTAAGCCTCTATATGCATGGACCATGGCATGTGCGGAACTGTATTCACACATATGAAAACACACACGCACGTGCACGTGCACACACATGCACCACATGGTTTGTGACTTTGTTGTGGCTTCCACTTGCCATTCTGAGCTGAGCTGAGTGTAGCTGCAGGCAGGAATTAGAGGAGCTTATTCCATGGCAGGAATGGAGACCATGTTTGGAATGGATGTCTGGCTACAAACAGAAAGTGCTCCAGACTTGATGACAGTGGAAGTTGCCCAGAATCCTGCTGTCATGGTGTGCTCAGCCTGGGACTAACTTGTAGTTTATGGCCTTGACTTCTCTGGTCTTCTTCATTGTGAGATATCTGCCCTATGACATTTTGTGTTCCCAGAGCACAAACTCTGTCTACTTCTTGAAGGTCCTGGTGTCTTGCCTTTTTCACTGTGAAGGAAGGATGAGACTCTCGTGGCTGTGAGCCTTGGGAAGATTCTGGGGTATATACCAGTTGCCAGGAGATGCTGTCACCAGGACAGGCATGTTCTCGGAGATGTGACCAGCCTCTTGCATCTGTCCCGGGCTCCCCTGCCCTGTGGTCTTTCACCAAGAATGAATCCTGTCCTTGAAACAAGGTCTCTCATGAGGTCTCAATCCATGGCAGGCTCTGCCTTCAGCAGGGTCTTGCTTATTAGGCAAATGGAGACTGCTTCTTGGTGCTCTCAGGAAACCTTGGGTTTTAGCTGTCATTATCACCTCCATTGTTGTCACTGTAACCTCCTCCTCCCCCTCCTCTTCCTCTTCTTCTTCCTCCTCCTCCCCTTTCTCCTCCTCCCCCTCCTCCTCACACCCTCCTCATCAACATTATCATCAGCATCATTGTTATCACTGTAACCTTCCTCCTCCCCTTCCTCCTCCCCTTCCTCTTCCCCTTCCTCCCCCTCCTCCTCCTCTTTATTATCAACATCATTACAAAAGTACAGTTCCCATTCTATTCAGCCCAACCACACTTTGTGGGCCCCCTGTTTAACTCCACAACAACCCCCAGGACCATAGGAAGGGAACAGTCACTTGCCTTCCTCACTGTCTCAGTGAAGATATACAGGTGCCAGAGAGCCACTAACCCATTCATTCAGCACAAGAAAATGGGCAAAAGCAGGCAGCCAATAGGGCTTTCTGTGTAATACACAGGGCCATCTAGGCCAAAGGTCAGGAAACCCAGGCCCCCTAGATATGGACCGACCAGAGGTGGCACAGCTTGATTTGGTGCTGGTGTTTCCCAGCTGAAACCAGTGACAATTGTCTTTTAGCTTATCTAGATTGTGCTACTTGAAAACGATTGCAAATGGGAGACACGTCATAATGAAAACATGAAATAAGCCCCCAAAGACCTGAAGGGAGCACAGCGTGGCATTTCCTTACAAATGCTCAAGATTTGTCTGTCTCAAAAGCCAGCCACATTCTCATGCCCACCCTCAGGGTCCAGAAGTGGCTTTGGGTGATTTTGGTCTTTTGAGCTCTGCCTGTCCTGTGTGCAGTGTTTAAGCTCCAGGACCTGAGACTGGCCTGGCTGTGTTAGAGCATTGTGAGTATAATGTTTGTGTCTTAGTTAGGGTTTTACTGCTGTGAGCAGACACCATGACCAAGGCAACTCTAAGACAACATTTCACTGGGTCTGGCTTACGGGTTCAGAGTTTCAGTGTATTATCATCAAGGTGGGAGCATGGCAGTACACAGGCAGACATGGTGCAGGAGAAGCTGAGAGTTCTACATCTTCTTCTGAAGGCCGCTAGCAGAATATTGACTTCCAGGGACCTAGGATGAGGGTCTTAAAGCCCACACCCACAGAGACACACCTATTTCAACAAGGCCATACCTACTCCAGCAGGGCCACACCCTCTAATAGTGCTACTTCCTGGGCCGAGCATATACAAACTATCACAATGTGGGTGGCACAGTCATAAGTCCCCAAAGCTTCTCTAACGGCAGGAACCTGAGGAACCTTCTCTGGCACCATAGCTAATCAGGAGCTTGGTCAAGGGCAGGGATCGCCCTAGGATCTGGTTGGAACCTAGTGCTCAAAGAAGAGACAGCAAGTTTGAAGGAAGCTGGTTCACAGGAAGGAGAGGGGAGCCAATGATCAGCTGATCTCACAGGATTCATTCTGACGAAAAGCTGGTAGTCGTTAGTACACCCCGAGGAGTGAGAACTGCAGTTTATCTAATATAGCTTGGGTTCCGGGATTATCCTTTGCTTTCCAGGTTAACTACATGCAAACAAGGACTTCTGGGACAGGAGAGGTGGGTGTCACTCTGCCCGGAAAATGTATCATTTTAAAAGTAGAGAACTTTTGTTATTGGTGCATATATTCCCACTGCACTAGTACGTGAGGGGGCCTCACAGGCGCCTGGCGACTCAGCTGGACATAAAGCAACATTTATTAAATACCAGTGGCTCCCAAAGGAGCTAAGCTCACTTGCTCTCAAACAGCTAAAGGGTTCTGTTTTCACAGTTGAGCTGTTCTCAGGCAGAAATCTATTTGTCCTGGGAGAGCCGGCAAAGCAGGCAGTTCATCCTCTGCTCGGCTCCATCATCCGTAGCACTGGCTACCTATCTCCAATTTGTCTTAGAGTTTCAAGAAGGTTGCTGAAGCTCTGGGCTTGTCATTACATCGACAGGAAGAAGGAAGTGAGGAGGGGAAAAAGTTAATCTTATGGATGTCAGCATCCCTTAAGATTTCCCTAAAAACCTCAACATACATGCTCAACAGACTTTTACTGTCACTGTCTACAAATGCATAGGTGGAAGAATGGGGGGGGGGGATGAGACTCCCCATAACAGGACTCACAAAAAGAGGACATGGCTCTGAAGTAGAATCAAGGATAAAGGTTCCTGTCCCATTCATATTGTATGGCCCTCTTTGGCTCCAGAGGTGATGGAGACCCACCCATTTCAGCTCCTCTGAGGTTGATCAAGTAATTTCCAATAAATAGAACCCCTGGCCTTAGGGCCATACCTCTTTTGGTGCTCTAAGCAAAGTCACCTTTGTCTCCATGCTGGGCACCACCTGGCTTCTGAAACCAGTTTCTTGGCTGCCACCTGGAACTGGGTGCCCTGTCCTGACTCAGGAACAAGCTTCAGGATGGATAGATGGATCTCCAGGCCAGGAGCAGCTGGGTCCCTGCTGGGTCCTCCTGGAGGAAGGAAGCCCAGCTTGGAAGAGTCTGAGCAGCTTTCTCACAGCTGCGTGGAGGTCAAGTCACTCAGGGAAGATGCTCCCTGTCTCTCAGGCTCCTGGGGCGCCTATCATATGCAACAAGCCCATATTGATCAGCCACCCAATGAGAAGGGCCTCACCTACCCTTCTCTCTACTTCCCTGGCTACTTTGCAGACTGTCACTGGGGACAGGATTTTTTCCTTCTGTCCTCTGTGTCCCTCCTCACCTAATGCTGTGGGATGACAGTGATAGGCTCTGTCACTTGGAGTGCTTTGTGAGTCTGAGATTAGATGTACAAAGGACCCAAAACAGAACCAGGCATCAAGTATGTCCCTCATGAACAGAGCAAGGTTTCACTGTGAAGTTTAGGTTGGCCTCAAACTCATGATCCTCCTGCCTCCACCTCAGGTACTGGGAATAATGGCAGGGGCCACCTTGAAGCTCCTTTATTAGTTAAACAACAAGATCGGCTCTTCATATATTCTGCCCAAAAAGCTTCCTGCTGCTTCCTGTGAGACCCCTGTCCAAGTTCTACAAAGTGAATCCTGGACATGGAGGAGTTAATTGCTTGCCCCTGTGCCTATTCATAGTCCAGATAAGCTATGCCATGAATGCATGACTTCAGTATTTTTAAGTCATGCATAGGGTGCAGTGCCTGTGGAGGCCAGAAGAGGGCGTCAGATCTCCTGAGCTGGAGTTAGAGTTTGTGAGTTGTCTAGCATGAATGCTGAGAACCAAACCCCGGGCCTCTACTAGAGCAGTATTTGCCCTTAACCACTGAGCCATTCATCTCCACAGCCCCACATGACTATTGATAAGTCTCCTGCCTTACATCCTTCCTCTTCTTCCTGTGTTGTCAACAACAGCTTCTTTGTTGTTAGGGACAACAACATTTCCTGTAAAGACTGTTTCCCAGGCTCCTTTGCAGTTAGAAAAATGAAGACTAGTAGTGGGCTTGCCAAGGATCCTGGGAAAGATCTCTAAAGGACTCTGGCATCTCCAACCCTTGACCCTTGCGCTCACACATTCCTTCTCCAGATTCCCAAGTAGTCCAGGTACTTTGGCTTATCCTTATGGGTTTTCTCCCTTCTTTCTGTCTGTCAAAGTGCAGAGGAGATGGCCTGAGCTCTAGAAAAAGTCTTGATCTTAAAAACAAAATGTCTGTCTCAGTACAACGATAAACTTTATTCACACTGGACTCATGATAAGGTCCATTGAAAATACATTATTTCATGTTTTCCCTCTAATGAAAATATTTTGAGTGGAGCCTGCCATGGACGCCAAGCACAGTACCCTCTGAATCTGTTGGAATCATAGAATCGTCCTTGGAAACACTTTGCCTTGGGGAAGGTAACCTCAAGGAGCAGCTTCTGAACCGTGGGTGACCAGCAGCCATAGCAGCAGCTGCAGTAGGCCATGAGTATAACTCGATTCTGCCTTTGGCAAACAGGTTTGGCTGTTGGGATCTGTGGATGAGCCTTCATGTTATCATGTTACACAGTCCCTCATGTTATCCTTGGACTCTCAGAGTAGACTTGTCCATTCATTTATCTCTCTCTCTCTCTCTCTCTCTCTCTCTCTCTCTCTCTCTCTCTCTCTGTGTGTGTGTGTGTGTGTGTGTCTCTGTGTGTGTGTGTGTGTGTGTGTGTGTGTGTTTCCATGTATTTGCAGGTGAACATACCCTTGTGTGCAGGAGACAAACTTGGATGTCAATTCTTAGGTAGGGTTTGCTTAGTTTTCTTCTCTTCTTCCTCCTCCCCCCTCCTTCTCCCCCTCTTACTCCTCATTCTCTACCTCCTCATCCTCTACCTCCTCCTTCTCCACCTCCTCCTTCTTTTCCTTCTCTTCCTTCTCCTTCTTCTTTTTCATCTTCTTCACCTCCTCCCTCCTTCCATTTTCTCCTCTTCCTCTTCTTCTTTCTCTTCCTTTTTGAGACAAGGTCTCTCTGGGCTGGCACTGAAAAGCCATGCTGGTCTGGCTGGCAATGAGCCCCAGATAATCTGTCTTTGTGCCTCCCTAGTTCTGGGATCCCAAGTTTGCACCACCACATTTGGCTTTTTAAATGTCAATTCTGGGAATTGAACTTAGGTCTTCCCGCTTGCAAGGCAAGCACTTTTCCAACTTAGCTGCCTGCCCAGCCCTGCTTGTATTTCTTCATTTTTCCTTCTGTCTGTACTTACTTCATCCAGTTAGTGTGTATACATCTAAGTCTGGGCAACATTCTCTAACTCTAAATTCTATTGAATCCATTTCAAGTGCACCCCACTCTTCCCTCCCTCCCTCCCTCCCTCCCTCTCTCCCTCCCTCCCTCCAGCTGATTATCGTTGATTCCTTCATTACTGTACCCTGTGTTCCAGGTGTGGTTAGATAGTTTTGGGTAACATGATGACAGAAATCAGGCCACAGGAGTGAAATGGCTGCCACCCACTGTTGTACTGGGAGCTACTGTAGCCACTCAGGACTGGCCCCATTTGGGATAGGGACTGACTGACATTCTTGATGCTGGACATTCATCTACCCTCCGGCATGGTAGCTCACTTTCCTCTACAGCCATTCTCAGCACAGCCATTCTCAGCAGGGTCTGATGGGGACAGCCTATGTATGCTTTACCCATTAGCTGCTAACCATGTGGTGGCTCCTGTTTTTGCCTGGCAACAAGAAAACAGCTCTTGGGTATCTGTCAGACAGTGTATTCCTGTGGCTTCTTAGTCCCTTTGAGGCAGCTTTGTCCAACAAAACCTGCAGCTATGACCATACTCTGTCTGCCTACCTGATATGGTGACCACACTTGTGGCCACCAGGCAGTGGATGCATGGTCAGTGTGACCGGGGACTGAGCTTTATGATTAATCGTTTAATTACAACGTAAATATTCACAGCCGCGTGTGGCCAGAGGCTCCTGGGTTTGCGTATGTACTTTCCCCGATGATTTTCCCCGGCCTCACTTTCATTTTCCTTGGTTTCAGTTTCCCACAGTCAAACGTGACCTGCTGAGGGTTAATGTCCATAAATACACAATTCCTGTTTTAAATTGCGTTCAGATATGTGGGTGGGACTGGTGTGAAGAAATCTCTCACAGGCCTGCTTCATCCTGCCCAGTCACAATTCACTCTGCCCAGAGTATCCGCACTGTATATTTTACCTGCCTGCTGGTCCTTCAGAGTTGCCATCTCTGCCATTAGATTGCCCAGTAGACAGTGCTTGTGTCTAAGTAACCTTCATTTTACTTAATTCTGGCCCCAGTGCACACAAACTGTGGTACTTTATTATACAGTATATTGTTGTAATTGGGAGATTTTATTAATAATCATTTGTCTCTTATTTTGTCTAAGTTATAAGTTCAGTCTTATCACAGATACACACTGGGAAAAAAAACCCAGATGTTGGATGTTGAATGCTTCCTGCAGCTGCAGGCATGGCCTGAGGTCTTAGAGTATTTCCTCTGAAGATAGGAGGTCTGCTGTGTTCTCCTCTGTGTGAATGAAGATTGGTTATAAAGAAGCTCCATGCTCTGGTGCTGTCACTGTCCCAGACTCCTCCAAATTGTCCCTGGGGGGCTTTTAGAGACACAAACATCCAAGTACATTTAGAGGCAACTAAGAAGCATGGACAGGAGCTGGGCAGGCCCTGATGAGGTTCTAGGCTGTTTAACGCCATACCACTGCTCCTTCAAGTTCTGGGATCTGCTCCTCTCTGCTTATTGTTCCATTTGGACTGTCTATCCCCTAGGAAGCCACAGAACACTGAGTTAAATCCTCATCTGTGGTTTAGCCTCACTCAGTCAGCTATCTTCTGGACACCCAGGAAGTTGCTTAATGCTCAGGCCTCCATTTTCTAGTCTGTAAAATGGGAACGCTGGGATCTGTATTGCAGACAGTTCTCTAGAAGATGAAAGGAGTTAAGCTGATACTGTGGGATTTGCTGTCCTTTTGTCAGGTCCCCTGCAGCAATGCTGTTCTCAGTGGCTCCAGGTTAGATACTCATGTTGCTGCCTTTGCTTGCAGGAGCCATGGAGCAGTGGGAGCCTTCTAAGGAGAGAGCTGTCCCTGGTGGCTCATTCCTCTGCTCACTGTTCACTGAGCCCCATGAAGGCTGGCCAGGAACAGCATGGTGGAGGTTGAGTGAGAGGTGAGGAGGCAGCCAGCACAGGAGCCTCTCTGTGCCACTGTAATTCGGTGAGCTAGGGTTGAGTGGATTGGCCTTAGTTTTGTGAGTTGACTTTCTGTCTCTAGGACGGAAGTGGCAGTTTGAGATGGGGACAAAAGGGAGAACCTGGGATACATTCATTCCCACACAGAGTCAGATACTCCAGCTGAATGAATCCTTGCTTCTTCATGATTAGCTGGGTGACCATGGGAGAGTCACCTTTACCTTTCTATCACATAAAGCTGAGGGGACCTGGAGGGACAGAAGCACCACTTGGCATCACTTAGCACTTATTACTTTGATTTGCTGTTCTCTCTCTCTCTCTCTCTCTCTCTCTCTCTCTCTCTCTCTCTCTCT
>JANHMN010000002.1:191691724-191703081 GCA_030674055.1 Rhabdomys pumilio | reverse complement strand
TCTCTCTCTCTCTCTCTCTCTCTCTCTCTCTCTCTCTCTCTCTCTCTCTCTGTGTGTGTGTGTGTGTGTGTGTGTGTGTTGGGGGTGCCTACTACAGAAGCCCCTCTCTGAGCCCCCTAGGCACAGCGACCCATGCCTGGGTCCCCTTTCCCATTCACCAGACAACCACGACATCACTGTCTGGTTGCCCACTGGGAAATGCTTCTGGAAATAATCCAAAGGCAGCTTTCTGGCCACTTTCAGATGCTGCTGAGTTATACCCTGAGCCCTGGTTCTTTACCAAGAGGTCCTCCCAACTTTGGGGACTGTCCTCACCTTGCATGAGGACTCCTTCATCCTCTCATGGATCCTGGGAATGTTTCTTCCCTGATATCCAGTTCCCTGAGGCCCCAAAATGGCCTCCTCGGTGAGGATTCAGCTGCCTGCCTTTATCTTGAATGCTGCTCTGAGGTTATTGATGATCTTCTCTATTTGCTGGGCCCACAGGGTTCTCATGGTCTGCTCACACCCTGTGGGAACACATAAAGCCATGTCCTTACTCTGTGTCTGAGGTGTTGACTTTTTTCCCCAATGTCTATCATCCCTGATTCAGTCTAGCCTTGGCTCATGTTTTAGTCTAGCCTTGGCTTATGGTATAGTTTGCTTTTCTATGACGAACACCATGACCAATAGCAACTTAGGGAGGAAAGCGTTTATTTCCTCTCACACTTCTTCCGGTCTTTTCACTGAGGGATTAGATCAGCCACCGCAGCTCAAATGTCCTATACAAGACATGAATTTGGACAGACATCTCTTTGGCCCCTTTATCAAATGACCGTGTGGATCAGTGAAAGTTGGGGACAGAGCTCTTCACTAAGGGTCATCTTCAAGTTTGCCAATATCCAGACATTTGCAGGTGTCCTTGGGAACACAGAGAGTGCCCTTGGTGCATAACTGTTAGTGATGAGACATTATGTAAAAGCATGTGTGACAGTGGTTATCTAGCCGACTGGGGCCAGTGGGAGTGGGGGTGGGGGGGCGGGGGAAATGACTCAGCTCAGCCAGCCTTCCCCATGATTATCCTTCCCTCCATTCTTTTAACCCTCTCTCTTCCAGAATAGGGGCTTTGGCAGTCAGTTACTATGACAGTTACACTGGCAGCTTGACAGAATTGAGAGCCATCCAGGAGGCAAGGCTCTGAGTACATCTTCTAAGTTGGGTTTACAGGAGTTGGGAGACCAACCTTGAATGTTGGCAGCAGCGTTCCACCGGCTGGGATCTCAGACTGTAGAAAACAATCTGAATACTTGCTTTCGTCTCTCTACCTTAGTCACCCGTGTACAGTTTTATCCTTAGAGTTTGTGTGTCAGGTGTCTTGCCTTCCCAGCTGGTGCTGTCTACTCCTCATTTTATTTTTTTAGTTTATGTATGTGAGCCCGAATGTATGTGTGTGTCTGTGTGTGTGTGTCTTTGTGTGTGCTCACTGCATGTGTACGTGTGCCTTCAGAAGCCAAAAGAGGGCTTCAGAACCCCTAGAACTGATGTTGTAGGTGGTTGTGAGCCATGCACTGTGCTTCTGGGAACTAGAATCCTTTGCAAGAGCAGCAAGTGCTTTTAACCCCAGTCCCCAGCTTGTGCTACCTGCTGAAGCCAGACTGACAGCTGGGTGGCTCATCTCATCTCCCCACAAGGCTTGGGAACACTCTTTGAACTTCACCCAAAGTGCCTGCTCTCAGTTGTGCTGGAGGAGGGGGACAATATGAGGCACAGAGTGCAATGTCACCACCCAGCAGTGTGATAGGCAACCATAGCCATGGACCTTCTGGGCAACATAAAACTCACATGTCCAAAACAGATCTCATCTGCTGCATGTGCTCAACACAAACCTCACCCTCCCTCTGGGCTCTGGACAGAACATCATGGCCACTTGGAGGGAAGACACATGACCACCTCTCTGAGCCCCTGTACAGCTGATAAAGTCAGGCAGTGCTCCCAGGTCCTCTCACCCAACCGCGCCAGTCTCTAACCTCCAGGATAATGAGACTCTCCCTACACCAATTTACTCCTTCTAGGGCTCAAGTGGAAGTTGGTGTCAGGGGATGAATGCCTTGCTGAAAGAGAAGGTTAGAAGGTGTGCGTGTGTGTGTGTGTGTGGGTGTGCTCGTGCGTGTGGGTGTGGTGTTTTAGAAGGCAGAGTCTGAGAGTTATCTGAGTCAATGCACTGTAAAGTCACTCTTCCTGCCCACCCTCTCTTGATGGATGGTGCCCTTTGAGGGGTTTGAGGCTTTGATTTCATCTCTTAAAGAGAGGAAGAGAGACCAGCCATGATGCCTAAACTGTAGATGGGGAATCAAATTTCTTTGGAAAACTGGAAAGGGCCTCTGGCTACAGAGGTGATGAGAAACTGGTGTTCCTGGGGCACCCTTAGTGGGTTACCAACATGTGTTAAAGGCCCATTCAAACTTACTGCAAGCACAAAAGTCACAGCTAATCAAACTGAGGTCCATGAGAAGTGCAAGGCAAGGGGCAGATGCAGGATCCCTGGTCATTTTGAACCTCCAGTGTATACCCAACCTTAGTGGATTCTGTTTTCTAAGACTGTTCAGGAGCATTATTTCCTGGGAGAGATGGCTGTTGTCCTGACCTTGGGCTGAAGCAATCTTTCTTTGACCTCAGAGAATCTCAGGGAAAGCCTTGGGATTTGTCCTAGGCTGTCCTAGGCCACATTTCCATCCAGCTATCCTTCCTGCCTCACCTGGAAAGGGACCTTCAGAGCTACCATACTGACTTGCAGCTGGTCTTCCCAGAAGCTCCTGAGCCAAGCAAGAAGTCTCTTTGAACCTGTAAATGAAATGACCGAAGAACTAGAACATCTAGCTTTAATTCATTTTTTTTCATATAAGATAAAAAAAAAAATGGAACTGTATAAAATGTTATTCAGGCCCTCATAGTTAGTTTAGGTGATCCTGGTGACTGAACCCAGGGTTTTGTACATACTAGGAAAGTACTCTGTTAAGTGAGCTATATCTCAATCCTAAGACACGGTGATAAAGTCCCTCAGCGAAGGTAGGGATTGGATAACAGGCTCTTGCACACAGGAAAGGCATTATGGCCATTTTCCAGTCTCTAGCCCAGTCCCAGGGGGCCATTGTGTCAATTAGAGTCAGCATCAGATATGCTCCTGGGGACTGGTGCTCCAGCCCTGAGGGTTATAATCAGATATGAAGCACCATGTGCTTCTTGTGGGACCCAGAGCCTCCGGAGTCCCAGGGGCACCCAGTGCTACTTACAAAGCAGATAAAATCAGGATTATTTCAGTAGCTATTGAGACATGTTCGCTGTCTGCCTGCTGGTGTCTGTCCTAACTCACCTCACTGGAGTGCAAACAGGGCCCGGTGCCTTCCTAGAGGTTGCTCAGAGCATCTACAGGTGACATGGGGTTATAGAGAGGCATCCATGTCTAGCTTGTCTGTTGCCTTACAGAGACTAGACTGATGGTAGACTCAGCCAAGGAGGAATGGGCTTTATTCAGCAAGAACACTGTGAGTGACTGAAGCTCCCCACTGTGAGCAACTTTGATCTTCCTGAGCAGGGACATTGACCCTGACAGAACAGGAAGTAAATGGGTGCTTACTGCAGGGAGTGAGTTGGTGGGAGAGAAGTGAGTAGGAGTCACAGGCTGTGAGTCACCAACTAGATACATGTCTGGAGTTGACTCTGTCTCTGAAAATCTACATGCTTCCAGAAGCTTAGAACATGTCCTTATTCCATAACAGTGCCATCACAGATCTAACTACCTGGGAGGGACAAGAGACTGTGGAGTAGGGTGACCAGTGGCAATAGAAAAAGGAACCTGGGGCTGGAGAGATGGCTCTGCTTTTCCAGATGATCCTGGTTCTATTCCCAGCACTCTCATAGCTCATAACCATCTGTAACTCCAGTTCCAAGAGATCTAGCACCCATTTTGACTTCCCTGAGCTCCAGGCATTAATGTGGTACACAGACATATGTGCAGGCAAACACTCATACAAAAAGAAAAACAAAATGAAACAGACGGGTGGACATATATACCCAAGCTCTAGGAGGCTAGAGACACTGAGACTCAGCCAAGAAATCACTAGACGATGAGTGAAAAGCCCGGAGGAGCCGCTTCCCTCAGAAGGCACACAGCCTGGCTGAGCCTTTGCCTTCAGACTGAGAGACAGAAGTCTGTCTGCAGCACTTCACAGCCGCAGCCCTAGCGTATGATCAGAGCATGTAGCGCACACGTGTAAAAGGGGGACTCCGAGGAGTCCCAGGTCTACTTCAGTATGGATTAGCTCCTCAAAGGCTGTCTCTCCTGACAGTGGGTGTGCTGTCAGCCTGTTAGCAAGAAGGTTTTTTGGTTTTTTTGTTTTGTTTTGTTTTGTTTGTTTTTGTTTTTTTTTTAATATTTAGGTGAATCAAATGATCTTGCTGTGTCTTACTTTTTCTTAAAAGTAACAACGATTAAAGAAAAAGAAGCTGTGATTTTGAAAGAAAGCAAGGAGGATAGGCACATGGGAGGACCTGACAGAAGGAAAGGAAAAGAAGAAATGATGTAATTACATCATAATCTCAAAAAATAAGATTTTTTTCTTTTTTTATTGGATATTTTATTTATATTTCAGATGCCAATCCCTTGAAAAAGAATTATTTTTTTTTCATTATTTTATTCAGTGGCTGAATAATAGAGGTTCAAAAGTAGATTCTGGACTTACATTTGCTAAGAAAAGGGTTGGTGGGGGGGGGGATGAAAAAGGAAAGACGTGTCTCATCCTTATGCACAATGAGGTGTCCTTGGGTGGGCATGGAGGGTTTCACACAGGATCCACTGAGGGCTCTGAGCCCAGGGTTGGTGGCTCATGGCTGTTAATGTCACACCGAGAGTCTCGCCTGTGCCATTCGAACTTTCACCCACTCTGCCTCTCTCCTTTCCCTTTCTCTGAAGTCCCAGTTCCCCAGGGAGCCAGTGATGCCTCTCCCTCCAGCGGATGGTGTACCCAGGGCGAGGACCTCTCTCCCAAGAGACAGCAACAGCAGCACAGCACTAGGAGGACTTTTGGCTTGTTGCCTAGTTGTTATACCAGCCTGGTGGCTAACCCTCAGAAACACAGTCTCCAACAGCACATTCAGAAAAACAGGAACCATCAATTCATGAGAACTTGAAGAGAAAAATAGTTTAAAGAACCGAGAAGGTGCCACATTATAGTGAAAGAGTGCTGGGTTTTAGAAGCTACAGAAATGAGCGCGATGGCCTCGCTGGCCCCACTGAGGCAGTTACACGAGACGTAACCGCACACAAACAAGGGTGTTTCTTATAATATCACAGCATTTACAGGCAAGGAGCTGCTCTCTGAGCATTTCGTGGAAAGTTATTTTAGTCTCGGGACTAGCCTTCCACCATGAGTATTTTTCAAGGATGTGAAACTCTGACTTCAAAGTCAGAAGGTGGGGAGCTAGGACTCAAGGCTGGAAGTGGTCTGTACGGTGGGTTCCTGACTGCAAGCTGCTAGCTGGGTGTTCCCTTGCACTGGGGTTTAGGAGTTTAAGTTTCTGTCCTCTTCTGAAGTTAGGGGGATACTCTTGTGGCTGAACAGAGATTGTTTCCATCCGGGGGCCTGCAGAACATAGCCATTTCCTACATAAATACTTAGTAATTCTTCTACTGTAAAATGGAAGCTGTTATCTAAAGCACGGTGAAAGCCGCATGTTTCTAAGATAGAATGCCTTGCTGGTATGAGGTAACTGCTGAAGAGACGTCAAAGTATGAGGCAAAAGATGTCCTTACAACGAAAGTGCCCAAGAAGCCACCACTCCAGGTTCTGAGGAAAAGTCAGGACAGAAAGCAGGGCAGCAGTGGGCAGCCCAGGAGAGACAGATGATGCCCAGTGCTGGACAGACATCAGCCCCAGAGCAGGCAGGATCCTTGGAGACTCAGATTCATGTACCTGTGTACTGAAAGGTAGCAAAAACCAGGAGAAAATAGGCCTTATTTTTCTGGGTCCCTCAGTAGCCTCGCATAAGAATGCACGCACCCGTGAAACGGAGACCCACACTGCAGAACATATGGGATCTGAAGCGGTGGAGTGTGCCAGAGGATGGAATCTGGGCTCGCACTGGAGAGCCATCCTGAGAGCCATTAGCCGAATGAGTCTTTCCAAAATGTTCTACTTCAGAGTTGCTTCCTTGAGGACCTGCAAGACATTAAGTCCTGTACTCTGCAGCTCTGAGCCCTGAGCCCATGATAGATATAGACTAGGCTGGCCCCTGGAACATATATTCTGTGTAATTTCAGAAAGGTCTGTACTTGTTTAAATGCTCTGTTCCCTCTGTCTTGAAGCTCTTAATGAATGTATGGTGTACACATATGTGTGCCCGTGCACACATGCGCGGTTGCTCAATTGCAGTATCTCTCTCTAGAACTCCCATTCTCAGCTTTTCTGGCAGTCTCTGATGGAGCCTGGAGCTTACCATCTCAGCTAGAGCTCAGTGAGCTCCCTGGATCTGCCCGTCTCTTCCTCACTCCCCAGCACTGAGATTACAGATGCAAGCTGTCACGCCTGCCTTTTCACATGGGTTCTGAGGATCCGAACTCAGGTCTTCATGCTGTGCAGCAAGCCCATTGCCCACTGAGCCATCTCCCAGCCCTGTTTTGAAACTTACTTTTTAAACATGGAGTCTCTCAATTCAGTTTTGTTGTTGTTGTTGTTGTTGTTGTTTTGGGGCATTTTGTTTTGTTTTGTACCTAGGCTCATGCTTAATGTAACTAGGCCAGGCCAGGACTTGGTCTTAATTCCTTTCTTGATGAGCCTTCATGAAGCTTCTGGTCCTGTACATCAGCTCTAGGGAGCCCCTGCTGAAGGCAGAGCCAGCACAGATGAAACCAGCAGCCTTTGCAACTTTTCACTAGTAACATAAAGTAACAACGGCTCCTGCTGATTGATGCCATGGGCTGTAAAAGCAATTTATGTGGAGGTGGGAATAGAGCTTGTGATAAGGTAACGTCCCCTCCCTCCCAAGTTCAGGTCTCTAGACCCGTGAGTCAAGGCAGTCGGCAGGAGGCCCGCATGCACCATGGAACCACTGCTTAGTCCTGAAGTGTGCAGTATCAAGTATATCTCCCCAGTTAGGACTCCGGGTCCCTGGAAGGTTGACTATAGGGGACCTCTTAGTCCCCATGTAAGACATACATCATGGGGTAGACTGTTGTTTATCTCCTTTATCTGTCAATGTCAGACTTCCCCGAGAGTGAGGAAGTGGGTTTCTATTCTGGATCCTTCTCTTCCCATCACACCCTTCTGCTATTCCTTGCCCATCTCCATACCTCTACACTTCACCTTAGGCAATGGGAGCAGAGACAGCACCATTTGAACTCAGGGTCTGCTCCTCCTCATTTATGAGGCCAGCATGGGAATGAATACCCACTTCGAGAGACCATGTTTTACAATGACAAAGAAAGTTCCACAGGCCATAAAGCTATCCCATGCCCTGCTATACTTTACCAAGTCCACAGCTGAAGGGCTTGGTTCAACTAACACGAAAGCCTATGAAAGCGGGACACCCACAATCCACCTGCAGGATGCGTTACCCTGCTGCTTGCTGTGTTATGTTCAGGCCACCTGTTGGTCAGTTTTTCTACTGCAGTGAGACCTGCAGAGGTGTTATTGGATGTCAGGGGGCGCTAGTGAGCTGTGGATGCAATTCTCCACAAAGACCTACAGGCAGGATGGGACTGGAAAGTCCAGATGAGCCCATAGAAATGTATATTTTTTAACTGTAAGACTTCTTAGGACCTTTGGTCATGGATCATAAGTATCCAGAAATAGCTAACATGGCAGAGACTATGGAGCAGACGTTAGATATGGATAAACCAGAGCCCTCCTCCATGAATGAATCTATCTGTTTTAAAATTTTATGGGACCAGAGTCTCAGAGAATGTAATTTAGAATGAAACATGACTGCTCTAAAAGGCAGGAAGGGATACGTTGCCAGGAAATAAAGTGACATACGGATTGAAGTGTTCAAAATGGGAAAGGGACAGGAAGATGACTCAATGGGAAAAATGCTTGTTTCCCGTGTTAGGACCTGAGTTTAGATACCTAGTGTCCTCATAAAGGTGAGACATATCTGTGACCCCGGTACAAAGGGCTGGGGGCAAAACCAGGCAGATCTGCAGAGCTGGGCTGAGTTAGTTTCAGGTTCAGCGAGAGACCTTGTCTCAATGAAGCAGAGAGAGATTGATAAAGAAAACCAACAGTCAGCCTTATCCTTCAGCTGTGTAGCATGCACACACACACACACACACACACACACACACATACACACACACACACACACACACATTACACACAATTAAAATTATTAAGACTTTGTGAGCAGAATTATAACAAAGATGAATAGAGACCCTTAGTCCTCTTAGAACTGGCTTTCTGCATAGGACCTTGGTGGGACAGAGACGATATCTTGAGCTTGGGAGACAGGAGAATGGATGCATGAGAGCCACAGTCTCAGCAGAAGCGACAGCAGAGACAGGTCGACTTTTGAAACTCTAGGCCACTCTTGTCACGTCAATATTTCAAGAACCCAGAGCAGATGGTACCACCTGGGCCCCCATCTGTGCGGATGAGGCTGGAGAGGGTACCACGTGTGAGGGCTAGGCTTGGGTGGCACAGTTTCTTTCATATAAGCATTAAGAGGCTTACAAAGTGGAAGTGTTATAAAATCAGTGAAATACCTCTAGGGGACTACCCCTTGATTCCCCAAGTGTATATTGGCTGAGCAGCCACCAATAACAAGTGGGGACACCTGTGTGCCAGACGGTACCCTAGCTACCCCTTCAGCAAGGCTGTTCTTTTGTGAAACATGGGGACAGTGTAAAAGACCTTTGCCATAGCTCCAGCCTGTAGAGGAGACATGCTTACTGTGGTCTTTGGCCAGGATGGGTGTTAAGTCCTTAACTACTGCTGGTTAGCAGCTACAGTCCCAGACAGCACTAGGAAAAATAAAGTAAACGAAGAACATTCTAGTTGAACCCAACTCTTTCCAAACAAGGTCTTTTTGCTGTTTAGAAACAGCAAAATTGCCTCCTTGTTGAGTTGTGTGTTCTAGAATGTCATTCCGTCATATACAGAAACTGTTCAAGAAAGAATAGGTAGACGAAAAAGTCAAACACGCCCTATGGTTTCAGAAGTCATGAGTTTCACTCCTTTGTGTTCACACGCGGGACAAAGAACATTTTGGAGGCATTAGTTTTTGGACCAAGGCTCATATTTGAGGTGAATGCATCTCCTCCTATGTGTCACCCACAGAAATGCCACTAGGCCCATTCCTATGACGGCCTCACCTACAGTCTTTGCAGTTACACTGATGCCCAAGCACTGCCGGGTGCAATCCTACAAACACATTTGTGTGTGGAACTAGATCCTTTCCAACCATGGCAGTAACCAGGACAGATGAGTGAGGACCTTTGGGCCAGATGTGGTAATCAATGGTCATCCCCAAGAACGCCAATATCCATTTGCTTTGCTGCTAATACCAATGGCCATTAAAACCCTGGATGTGTCTGTTCTCATCTGAAATCTGCTAAAATATTCCTTCATGGTGACTACGGAGTAATGATATTCAAATACTAAAACCACCACACTCCCAGACCTCAGCACACTTGCCAGGATGGAGCTCACTGGTGGAGTACTTGCCCACCAGAAAACAATCCATCTTGGTGAGGTGAGTTCTGACAGATATGAGATGAACTAGACAAGAATTCCAGTAAGATGGCTGATCAATGTGGAAAAGTAAGGCCTAAGCAGTGAGTGGCTTAGAGGAGGGAAGATACTTCAGGGGTCTTGTGTTCAGCAGTGGACAGTGACTCTCCTGTGGATTTGTGCTCAATCAGAAAAGAAGCAGAGTTTGGACCAGGCTTTGAGAGGCAGGTCAAAGTTATGTGCAGAAGTGGCCCAGGAGGGAGCAGTTCTTGAGGGCTATCAAGGTCATGCACCAGGAGGGGGCGCTACAGTCTGTTTGTCTGGGAGTGTTGGAGGGATCAAGACACTGGGCTGATTTCTGAAACACACAGTGTGGGTCTGAGGAGCTCCTCCAAAGGCAGAGCTTGAAGTTCAAACGTGACTTCCAAGGCATGGGGCTTGTTTGAATTATTGAGTTTGTCTTTTATGAAGGCTTTCAGTGTGCAAGTCTGTGGGAGTCCAGAAGTGCAGAGCAGTTGCAGAGCCAAGTTTACTGGTTTTGATAGTAAGAAAAGTCCAGATGTATCTGGAATGTTCTTTCTTTCACCTCCTTTGCTGCTTGTTTTTGTCAACTTGGCACATACCTAGATACATCTGGGGAAAGAGGGAATAGGATTGGCCTGTAGGCAAAACTGCAGGGCGTTCTCTGGATTGATGATCTATGTGTGAGCACCCATTCCACGGGAGTCAGTGCCCCTTGAGCAGGTGGTATTGGGTGTACTAGGAGGAAGGACGGCTGAACAAGCCACAAGGAGTGCTGTTCCTCCGTGGCCTCCAGATTCCTGCCCTGAGTTTCCCTCTGAACTTCCAGGATGACAAGCTTATAAACCCTTTCCTTGCCAAGTTACATTTGTTCATGGTATTTTATCACAGCAACAGAGATTCTAAGACTTCCTATTACAGCGTTCATACTGCCCAGACCACCTACTGGGGTCACTCTTTTTGTGGACTGGGTACTGTTCTGACCCTGTCTCAGTGGTCATGCTTGGGTTCAGTTCCATAACTCCCTGTGGCTCACCTGTGTCATTTCTGTTAATAATTAAGATTCTTGTTTCTCTCTTTTTGTCACAAACGCCCAACCTCCTGTATAGTTAGGGTTTTCATTTGTTAGTTTGCTGAACTTAGAAGCTTGAAATCTGGCATTTCTTTACTAAATTCTACTTTGGAAGATTTAAGCTGTAACCCATCATACATCCTTCCAGATGGACCTCATCCCCCGTTTCCTTGTTTAGAATTCATGTCCCATCTGAGGTCAGCCATAAGCAGATATGACAGGTACTATCTGTATTACCAAGCCACTGAACAGGTGGCAGAGGGACCGGGATGGAGGGCAGCAATATGGAGCATGACTAAACAGATGTGGTCCACCACTGGTGCCGGTCAGAGTTCTGGGGCCAGAGCCAGGCTTGAGGCCTAAGCAGAAGAACATAAGTTCAAGGCCAGCCTAGAGAACTTAACGAGACTCAGTTGAAAAACAGGTTGTTCCCCCTCCTCCCCTCCCTCAGGGCTGTAGTTCAGTGGCAGGGTCTTGTCTGGTGTGCTTGAGGCCTTGAGTTCAATCTCTATTACCAAATAAAATAAAATAAAATAAAATAAAATAAAATAAAATAAAATAAA
>JANHMN010000002.1:191663121-191691714 GCA_030674055.1 Rhabdomys pumilio | reverse complement strand
AAATAAAATAAAATAAAATAAAATAAAATAAAATAAAATAAAATAAAATAAAGTTAAGAGCCAGGGATTGTGCCGAGGTCTAACAGTCTCTTACCTAATTTCCTTACTTACTTGGTCTTGATGTTCTGCCATAAGAAAATGGGATGGGCTGTGACTCGCTTTACTGGGTCCTGGGACCTGGACTCCTTTTCTGAGGTCTTCTAAAACAAGAGTTTTGGCAACCATTTTTAGAATTTAAGTTTTAAACGTGGAGCTGAGAGTGCAGTTCCTGGCTGGAAGTCACTCAGAGACAGAAGTCATGTCTGCTTCATCATTCTGGTACCCTGTCCTCTCTCTACCATATCTGAACTTCCTCTGCTGCCTGGTCACACTCCCTGTGTCTTCTCAGTGCCCCCATTGTTCTAAAGCTGCAGACTGAAACAGGTCTGAGAAGATATAGCGGGTGTGACCAGGCCCAGACACCTGCAGTCCTTGCAGCGATTAATTGCACGTGCTGCTGGTATTAGTCACTGGTATTTGGCCCAATGTTATTCTGTTATAGTGTGTGTGTGTGTGTGTGTGTGTGTCCATATTCATGTGGGTGTGTGTATGGATTTTTGCACACATGAGTGTAGAGGACAGAGCTCAATAGCTCAGTATAGGTGTCTTCCTCAATCACTCTCCACCTTATTAATTAATTAATTAATTTATTTATTTATTTTGAGATAAGGTCTCTTTCTGAGTCTAAAACTTATGGATTTGTCTAAGCTGGGCTAGCCAATGAACTCCAGGAATCCATCTGTCTCTCTGTCCCTAGAGCTGGGGTTCTAGACAAGTGCTGGGACACCCAGTTTTCATGTAGGTGCTGAGGCTAACTGAGGTCCTTGTGTTTGAACTGCAGGTCCTGTACCAGCTAAGCCGTCTGCCCAGCCCCCAGTTCTCTTAATCACTTTCTTTCATGGTAAATACCTTCTGCTGTTGAGCTATCTCACAACCCCATCCCAAAATTACATTATTTATCTGTGTGGGTGGGTGCTTCAATACCACAGTGTAAGTATGCGGTCAGTTTTCCTCTCCTACCATTGTGGGTCCTGAGAGGATCAAACTCAGATCACTGGGCTTGACAACAAATCCTTTTACCCACTGAACTGTCTTGCAGGGCCCTCTGCTATTTTTTAAAATTATTTATCTTATTTTTACAAGTATGAATCTTTTGCCTGCTTATACGTAAGGGCACTGGGTATGTATCCATGGAGACTGGAAGAGGACACTGGGTGCCCTGGAACTGGAGTTACAGACAATCTATAAACCTCCATGTAGTTCTGAGACTTGAACCCAGATCCTCCGGAAGAGCAGTAAGTGCTCTTAAGTGCTGAGCCATCTCTCCAGCCTTCCTAACCCCTCTGCTAAGTCTTGATATTGCTATGAGGTAATTTGCAAGATGAGACTATCATTTATATCAGTGGGCCTCACTCAATCAGTTAGACGCCTTCGAAGAAAGACTAACCTCCAGGGAAAACATGTCTGAGTCTCAAAGTCCTACTACTGTGTTTTCCTAAACCCCACAGGACTGGGAATTTTCAGCATTTAAGGCAACACCTTGCCGGATGGTGGTGGCACACATCTTTAATCTCAGCACTTGGGAGGCAGAGACAGGTGGATTTCTGAGTTCGAGGCCAGCCTGGTCTACAGAGTGAGTTCCAGGACAGCCAGGGCTACACAGAGAAACCCTGTCTCAAAAAAATAAAGGGAAAAAAAAAGACAACACCTCAGGAAGACCTGCTTTTGCATTACCAACTCCTTTATCTCTCTAGCCTGCTTTGCTCACGTGGACTCGTAGCCCCACCACTGTGTGAACCAGCCCTTTAAATCATTGTCTGTGTCTGTTTGTCTATCTGTCATGCACACCTCCGCATGCATATCTTCTATGGGTCCTGTCTCTCTGGAGAAGGCTGACTAATGTGGTCGTCTTCCCAATATTAACGCTGTTCTCTGTGACAGAAAGGATACGCATGGGCGTGAAACAAGAACAGAGGTGGCCTGTTTCCCTTTGCAACCAAGATCTTTTATTTCTCTCTAGCTTGTTTAGACGTGCACTTTCCTGAGCATACTCTACTGACTTCCATTTAAAAACACATACCAAGCACCCACTCAGGATGGTTTTGGTCCCCACAGGCAGGGGACACTTTCTCCATTAGACTGTGTCATCCTACATTTTTTTTGTTTCTCTCTGCATCTCTTCACTGATTTTATTCTCTACTGTTGAAAACCCATTGAGTTTATAGCATCCTTAGATTGGTGGCTTGAAGAAATGACATTTATTTACATAAAATTCAACATATAGTTAAATATACTTGTGTGTGTGTGTGTGTGTGTGTGTGTGTGTGTGTGTGTGTGTGTACGCATTTAAGTTCCTGGAGATTCATTTGAGGACAGTGTTTTGGACCACTGAGTTTAGAGTGTAGATACAGGGGACTTAGATCATCACAACTTAATGGTGATAGCACCAAAGAAAATGTCACCTCCTCCCCCTGGAAAACCACTAATCACCAGCATCTCCAGAGGAATGAGTGGGGCTTGAGACGACCCCCCTATCTGTTGAGGGGCCAGCCTTGTTCAGGTAACCCCAGTTGCTGAGAGTTCATGAATGCAGTGGCCATACTGTGTTGAAAAGACAGTGTTTCACAGCCACCCTCCTCATTGGTTGCCTCTTACATTCTTTCCGCCCTTTCTTCGCCAGTGTTCCTCGGACCTTGGAGACAGTAACACAGATGTCCCATTTAGGACTGCGCTGTTGACAGTCACTTATTTAATCACTTATTTAATTATGAGCCTTGGCATAAAGCAGGGAGCCAGTTTTTTTTTTTTTTTTTTTTTTTTTTATAGGTCTCCTAGATTGTGACATTTACTTGTGATAACCAAAAGAGGTACTGAGTCCAAGAACATTGCAAACACACTAAGTGCATGCTGTGGCTGATTCAGGGGTCCTCAGTGTACCATGGGAAGTCAGAGAAAGTGACTGTGCAACCCAAAGGTGGTGAGAAGGTGCTGGTGGGGCCTCTGTGAAAGCCAGACTGCTCCCCAGCTCATACCAGGCCACACAGGCAGGAGGGGCTGGGCAGCTACAGGTCTGCTCGCACACATCAGGAAAAGGAAACCAAGACTCAAGGGGGCTCAGAGTATGGGCCAGCTGAGAGCATCTGGTGGTTCTGCTTGCCCTGTGGACCTAATCATGTATGAAGATTGTAAGCCATCTCTGATGGCAAAGTTACCTGACCTCTGCAAAGCACTTGGTCCCAGCATTCTTAACGGAGACAAACCTCACTTGTGTGCATATGGCCTCCTCTTGGATGGTTCAAAGACTCTGTAGGTTTTGTCTTATAAAACGTGCCCACCCGACTGGATTTCCTTTGCACTCAGGCTAAGTTGGAGAGCCATCTGTCTCTCTCCTGCAGCTGTGAGCTACACACAACACTTGAAAATGAAACCGAGTAGTAAGAGGGGCTGAGGAAGAGCGATCATGAGGGGAACGGAGGCTCATCATCCTGAAGATGACATTGGAAGCACTAGGGGAAACCTAGGGCATCTCTTAGCAAGGCACACCGTTCTGCTCACAAGGTCATCAGAGCTGACAATCTAATTATTCTGGTCTAAAACTCTCGAAAGAAAAATCCCAAGCCAGCATTTAACACAACCACACAGGAAGGCCCCCTTCTTTGCCCCCCATACTCTCAAATCTTGCAAACACTGATTCTGGGCTGCAGATTTTTTTTTTTTTTTTTTGGTTTGAGTGGCTGTCACCTTGGATCACTTGCATTAGCTGCAGGTGTGTGATGCAGACAAAATGACTGCACTCCTCACTTTCTAAAACGTGCCTTGAATGTGAACTATGGAATTGTTTTTTCCAAGCCCCAGGGGACTGGAGATTTTCTGTGTAGATCTGCATAGCCTGGGGCTGTCTGTCCACTCTCGGGGGCCCTGCTCCCCTTGGACTAGTGCCAATAAGCCTCTGAAATGGAGAGTATCTCCTTCCTTCTGCCCTTCTCCTTCCCAGCACATGCATGTCGACACTCCATTTATGTGAGAAGCTTGGCATTAGCCGCAGGGCTTCGCTCTTGACACTTCGGCTAATTCTCCACTTTATATTCGTGATTGCCCTTCTGAAAGGAGAATCTGCTTCCAATAGCACCTGGGCATTTTAAAGTAAATACAATGCAAATACGCTCAGTTAGCCTCCCTACAGAAACTTTGGGATGAAGAGTGAGGATGGGAAGGAGGAGGTGAGCTGGAGTAGCCAACTCATTTGCATAATGGTGTTTGAGCTGGGTGAAACTGAAACCCTAGCCTGTGTGGGTGGAGCCTTGTTTCTGGTCACAGCTGCCCCCAGCAGCACAGGCCCCCTCCAGGCTCCCACAGAGGCCTAGGGATGGCAAGGCCCAGGGACTCAGGCCACCAGTGCGAAACCAGATAAAACACCTGGTGCTCCGACTGGCCACAGGCTCTCTGCGCTCTGTGAACAAGCATGCGGGGTCCTATATTTCTGATTCGGATTGTAATCTATTGGTGGGGCCTGGCGTGTGGCGTGGTGAGCCTTTGTCAGTAGAGCCAAATCATTTTTACCCTCAGTCGAGTGCTCTCCCAGCTGAGTTATTTTGACACTGTGAGGCCAGGCAAAGATCCACTTCTCTCTTCAACTCAGTCAACTAGCGGCTTCCAAATCCTGGTGGCTGAGAGTTCGGGAAGACCCACAGTTTGCATGGGGACATTTGGCTCTCCCATGTGATAAATGGCTTTTCCACCTACTTGGTATCTGATAAGTTATCTTCACTAGGAAGTAATTCGAAAGTTGGGCAGTTTTACAGATCCTGTCACCGTTCCTGGATAATATCTCCAGGTGGCAAAGTGAGTTCTTTTAATATAAATAAAACCAGCATGGTTTTGATACAGGACTGGGGACAGGGTTTTCCACTATGAAATTCAGTATGGTAGAGTAGGAACCTTTTGTACCCATCCTTCTTTTGGCCTGTCTTTAGCTTGCTGTGGGTTCATGTCCTTGTTGGTAGAAAGAGGGGACAACCCCTCTACTGGAGAAGCTTCCACCTTGCGGGGGGGGGGGGGGGGGGGAGGGGGTGTCTCAGCTCCTTTTCGAATATTCTCTGAATATTCCGAAATCAAAATCGTTGGCTTGTCAGCCATTGTGAACACCATGCCAACTTAGAAAAGCATCGCCTCTCTGATGAAAACCTTCAGTGTGCAGTCTCTAGTGATGACGTTAGTAACCTTAAATCTGTGCTTGGCCACAGCAGCATTCATGTGGGTCTTCCTTAATGGCAAGATAAAGGAGTAACTACGGCTCGTGTGGCCCTGGTGTGTGGATGCAGGCTGGCTCTGGCTCAGAAGCAAGAGCCACAGCTTCCTGTGTGCTCTGAAGCTGGCTGGGAAGGTTCCAAGGATGTGGCAGTTTGTAGGCAGCAAAGGCCCAAAGAATTTGCAGCTTAAATTCATTTGTACCTGGGGCAAGTGTCATGGGCCTGGTTTTCAGTCTTCCAAGGAGAGGCCAGCTTTGGGCTGTCTGTTTTGTATTTGAAGATGTTTTTATTCGAATAATGAGGTGAGGAAAGGGCGCTAGTCTGCCCAGACACAGGAGATTTGGTCTTGTTTGTTTGTGGGGTTTTTGTTTTTCAGTACTGAGGGTGGAGCCGAGGGCCTTGTCATGCTGAGAAGCATTCAACCTCTGTGCATATCCCTGCACACCTGCAGTTCCACCGAGCATTGACACGCTGTTGGCTTTTGAAAACCTATGGATGAAAATGGAAGTCAGAAACAGAGAAATGCCGTATTTTATTGAGTTCTGAGTTGTGAGTGGTTGGTATTATTTTACCTATAACATTTTGAAATGAGGGGAGAGTGGTTTGAAAACTAGAATTGAGCTGTCGGGTTTATTTCCCTAAAATTACTCGGGTGGTTATAGTATCCCAGACGCCACACTGACATAAAGGATAATGACTGCCCCGGACGATGGCAGCTTCACAGATTGGAAGATAAACATGGCAACCATACTCAGGTTCCCTGAGGGTCACATACATGCTAGGCTGCAGGCCAGATTCAATGTGTGAATCATCTCATTTCATGGTCACAGAATCCACAAGAAGTTTACAGTGTGACTCTATTTTATAGCTGAGAAAGGGAAGCACAGAAAGGTTAGGTAACCTTTCCAAGATGACACATCGTATAGCTGGCGGAGCCTATGTATGAAGGTAGACAGATCAGATTTTAAAGAGCATGCCCATAATCACCGTTTCAGTACCCAGATGTAGCGAGTGCAGAGAACTCAGGGCTCTATTAGTGAAGGCATAAAACTCCAAAGACTGTTTTCATCACGACACTCAGATAGTTGGAAGGCTTTGTGTTTTGAGCATAGCAAGAGAGACAAAAGATGCCAAGACAGGTGGAGGAGACACTGGGTACCCCAGTTGCTCCTCAGCAGCTCTGATCAGTTAGAAGGCTCACTGGAAGAGAAGAAACATCTTCCATGGGAATCAAGTCCTTGTTTGGTGCTGCCTGTGTCCGGCCTCCCTCGGGCTGCTTGTGCATTGAGCGAGCAAGCGAGCGAACGATCGAGTGTTGCTGTAGTGGAATGGAGACCCTTTCCCTTTCCTCTCTATAGTCTTCCCAGAGGAGGAGAAGCAGCACTGGGAAGAGATGCTGGGCTTGGTGGAGGCAGAAGGATTAGTGGTCAGGGACTCCAGGAGGGAAAGACAGTAGCTGCGGGGAGAGACTATCCAGGTACCAACAAAGGCTGCAGCCAGGGCTGTGTGATAAACAGGTGGGTAGGACTGTCCTCTTCTGAGTCATGGCTTTGCTTCAGCTATCTTTGAGTCCTTGCTCTCTTTCTTTTCCTTCTCTGTCTTCTCCAACCCAGGATGTCTTACTGGTGCTTGTCATGGGAGATGTCCCTCCCCCACCCTAAGTTTCTGTAGCAAAGTCTGAATCCCAGTGCCTCAGGATGGGGCTGCACTTGGAGATGAAATGGAGATAAAATGAAACCATGTCAATGGACCTAATTCTTTATGACCAGTGTCCTCCTAAGAGATGAAGACCCAGGTACCTGCAGGGGGAACAGTGTATGAAGAGCCAGCATCTGCTAGTCAAGGCGAAACCGGCCCTGCTCACACCTTAAATCTCTGTGACAGAAGATCTGACAGAAACAATTTCAGATTTATTTTGACTTGTGGTTTCAGAGATTCCGGGCCACCATGGTGTTGAGGGCCTCCCTATGAGAACATGTCTCTGTCACCAGGGAAGCCATGACCTACTCTTCAAAGGGGTTAAATAGACCCTAGTGGTTCCCTTCCATCACCCAGGCCCTACCTCCTGAAGACTCCATAGTCTGCTGGTATTCAAAACATGAGCCTACAGAGAGAGACATTTTGCTTTCAGTCTACGACTATCTCAGATGTCCAGGCTTCGGACTGAGAGTAAATGTTTCTGTTGCTGCAGCCACTGTGAGACTTAAAGTCCAAGCTAGAGGTATTGAGCTCTCTGTGCCCAGAGCCATGGGCTCAGTGAGGCTCTGGAGCCCTGAGGCAGAGCCTTGCTACAGAGTTGAGTGCTGTGAATGGATGGGTTTCTTAACCAGATCAGTGTTGGCTCCTGGGCGGAGCTGCAGTTCCATTTGGAGGTAAGGCTGGAATGCTCTGCTGTGATTGAACAGAAAACAGTTCAAAAGTGAACACACTGGTCTCTATGGCATTCTGAGCCATACTATAGATTTTCAGGAGACAGGTTAAGTTGTAGGAAGAGCTAATGTGTCCCCTGTGTGAGGTGGAGATTTTTGCCATTAGCTTACTCCGGTCCTTGCCTTGTCTCCTAAGAAAAGAAAGAGCTAATGAGTTGGCTGCTGTGTTCAGAATCCACTTGTAGAGGAAAACAAAGAAATAGACAGACAAACAAACAAACAAGGGCAGCATGTGGCACCTGTAGCTTGATAGGGCCCCTGTGGTAGAGGCCCTGTCACTAGGCTGGTCCTTAGCTTGAGTGGATATTGGTTTCATTGTAGAGTCTCAACCTAATGACGGGGCCTTTAAATTTTTGTTTTTTTGGTTTTGTTTTGTTTCTGTTTTTTGTTTTTTGTTTTTGTCGAGACAGGGTTTCTCTGTATAACCTTGGCTGTCCTTGAACTCACTCTGTAGACCAGGCTGGCCTCGAACTCAGAAATCCACCTGCCTCTGCCTCCCAAGTGCTGGGATTAAAGGCGTGCACCACCACCACCCAGCTAAATTTTTGATTGATGTTCCATGATGAGTGAATGAAAGATTGGGGCAAATCGAATGTCGCACCCTGGCAGATGCCTCCAAGTAGACTCAGAGTTACGTCTGTGAAGCAAATCAAAGCATAGAACGCCAAGACTATCTTTAAAAGTATGCTTAAGCAAAGTTGGATTTCTATTTATTTTTCTGAGCCTACCTGTATAAGCACCTTTCCAAAGTCCTTATTATCCTTAGTTATTGTGGACTTCAATAAGGAACCAAGAACACCAAGAAGCTTAGCTGTAGACTTGGTTCTACCTGAAAGGCAGAAGGCCATCTACGCTCAGGCCTTCTCACTTTCTCCAAAGGATACTGAGCCCAAAAGAAACCGCAATACCTAAGGTAAAGGGAATTGATGTTTCCAAAATGGCAGGATGAAAACAACATTCAAAATGAGCAAAAAGCTAACAGTTACATGTATCGTGTGTGGTCTCTGGTCATTGCCTCGTTTGTGTTTCATGCCAGTTCACGGGGCTCTTTCTATTTCTGAAGATTGTAGCTTCCACCGTGACTTCCTTTGTTGGACAACTACAGAAGGGGATCAGAGGGCCTGCCTGACAGCCCAGGGAACACTTCTTAGTGGGATTACCCTTTGTTAAAGAACAGAGGTCCCAAGAGAACTGCTGGGCACGGGGTTTCCTGGGTACTTTGGTGTACCCTCTGTGTCTTTAGTAGAATGTGGTAGACTGTTAAGTGACAAGGAAACACTTGGTTTTGGAAAGAGAAATCCACACTTACTGCTCTCTCTGGTGGAAGTGGAGAGCACATTTAATGAATTATTTATTTAGGGACAGTCTTACATGACCCAGGCTGCTCTCAGTGTCATTGTGTTGATGAGGATGACCTTGAACTTTCTCCATCTTCCGCCTCCAATGCCCTTGTTCTGGGATTTTAGGTGCATGCCAACATGCCCAGTGTGCATGGTGTTGGAGAGTAAACCCAAGGCTTTCTCCACACCAGGCTGACATTCGAGCAACTGAGCTGTGACCCCAGGCTAGACCTCTGATTAGGACCCTTTTGGAAAAGCTGGGTGTGATGGTGCATGCTGATGGTCCCAGAACTCAGGAGGCTAAAACAAGGATGGGGCAGGCTCATTTGTTATATCACATGTTTTATTATAATATTAATATATACTTCTCTATATCATGTGTTTCCTACTCAAGGCAGACACCTATAGACTGGACTTTATTGTCTCAGGAAATCACCTAGAACCTTTTTTAGGTCTGGCTTTTTTTTTTTTTCTTGAGATGGTTACCTGCATACTCCCATGACCTTGCCTAGAGGCTCTTTTGTTTGTTTGTTTTGTGATATTTGTTTTTGTTTATGAGATTATGCTGAGTATGTGAAGGGGCACACAGAGACCAGAGGAAGTGGTTGGCATCCTCCTGTAGCTGGAAATTACAGGCAGTTGTGAGTAGTCTGATCTGGATCCTCTGGAAGGGCAGCCCATGCTGGTAGCCACAGCTCCTCTTTCCCAGCCTCTTTGGTGGTTCTTAATGTCAATTTTCTCATTCACATGAAAATGGGAATGGAAAAAGAAATGAAAGGTCTTTACTTGTGTGACTTAACAAGAAATGTACCTGCAGACAGGGTAGGTGTGCAGCAGAGATGAAATGTGTTTAGTGCTGGTCAAGACCAGCTAGACTAACTAGAAGAAGACTGCAAACTTGGAAGCCAGAACAAACGGACAGTCTCAGAACAGCTGAATTTGTTGGAGGACTCAAAATACTCTAGCCATCACAAGAACAAGGAAGATCACCAAATACCACAGCAGCAATCCCTTGCTTGCTGACTGTAATCATAAGAATTCCCTGCATGTTCATCTCTGAGAATGATGAGGGATGTGTGATGGATGGGGACTGGAGAGATGGTTCAGCTCTCAAGGAGGACGTGGGTTTGGTACCCAGCACCACATGACGGCTTCCAACCCTTCATAGCTTAATTTCCCAGGGATCCAATTCCCTCTTCTGACTTCTGAGGGCACCAGACATGCACACATAGATACACACAAGCAAAATGCCCATGTTCAGAAAATAAAAGACATGAGGTCATCAGTCCCATGGCACCCATTGTGTGGCATGTCCCTCATTTTTATTGTTCCTGAGACTTTTGAGAACTAAGACTGGGAAGAGCAGCATGCTGGGCTAAGGGAAAGGCAGAGTTTATGGAGTTGAGGGTGGCCCTATGATGGCTAGAAGGACCCTCACTAAGACTCTTGTTTGTGTGAGAAGTGCAGGCATCGCCAACCCTTACCCACCTCTGAGCATAGCAACAGTGAACACCCTTCACCTCCATCCTTTCCATCACCCAACCAATCTCTGAAACAGCCAGGGCAGACGCTTATATTTTCATTGCCCTCACAGATATGTCTAGCAAAATACAAAGTCTCACTGATAAAGTATATAGAAATGAATACTACCATTCAAATGTGCAGAAAACAAACACATTTGTTTATCTGTAAAAAAGATTATTGGTTCATGCGCAGTATATGTGTGTTCATATGTATGTACCTATGTGTGGAAATGTATGTACATGTGTATGACTGTGCATGTGTGCCCATGACATGTGCCCATGCACACGTGTCCAAATGAGACCTCAACATCAAGTGTCTTCCTCGATTTCTCTCAGACTTATTTGTTGAGGCAGGATGCGTCACCAAACACAGAGCTTATCAGCTAGCTAGATGGGCTGGCCGGGAAGTCCCAGGAATTGTCCTGTCTCTGCCTTCCTAGCTTGGGGATTGTAAGTGCACAGGGCTAGCCCTGTTATTTATTTACTTATTTTTAACATGCTTGTGGGGCAAGCATTTCACTGACTGAGGCTTCTCCCCATCCCCCTTTTTAAAAATCTTTAAAATGTCTTATAATTTTAATGTGCTAAAGAATTTCATTCTTTTTGTTTCTTCAACTATAATCAGAAGTTTATAAAGGCCTGCCTGGGGGTAGGTTTGGTATTAAAAATATAATTCCCTTGTATTTGAAAACTGTGTATGTTATTGTGAGTAGGACCGTGCATTTGCCACCCCCATGTAGACTTTTGTTCTGCTCTTAGATAAAATACTAATAAACAGGAAGCTTAAGAAAAAAAAAAAAAAACCGTGATGCGATTGTTCTGAATGTTTTTCTTTTAAGGGTGTCTGGGCCGTGCCATGCAGTGTTATTCCTGGCAGCCCCTGTAGGTGGCGATGTTGAGAAAGAAATGGAGCAGCCTGAGCCTCTCTGCAGCTGCTGGCCTCCTGCTGAGGCTTGGAGGGGGGAGTGTCTTGAGCCCCGCTCCGCTCCACTTTCCAGCACTTTCCTCTTTATTTGTCCCAAAGTTGTAGAATATCAAGGATGAAAAGGTGGCTGTTCCTGTGGAGAATTTTTCTTCTTTATTCTTCATGTTGAATACACAAGAATATATTTCCTCAAGCCCTTGCATGAGGTTGTGTGTGTGTGTGTGTGTGTGTGTGTGTGCACATGCATTTGTATCTGTTAACAGAACACAAGCAGTTTAATAGCAATATACATCCCTTTGTTTTTATGACATGTAATTATCCAAAATCTGAGACTGTTGTGATTTCAAAACACTAAGAAAATCTGAAGTTTTATTTCCTCTCTTTTTCCTGAAGAGTGACTTTAACATCCACAGTGACTTGCTCAGTCTCATGAGCCACTTCAAGATTATAGTCTACCCTCACCTTCCCAGGCCCTCTACCCTCCTCAAGTCCTGCTCCCTGTCAGGTGAGGGGTTTGGAGGCTCTTGCCTCTGAGGGCAGACAGAAGCTAAAAGGAAGTGACCTTTGGGTGTGTCCATTGTCCTGTCGAAGCAGAATCCTGTGCTGGCCCTTCTGTCTTTTGTGGCTTCCCACTTCTCTGTGAGACTGAGACACACAACCTTTGCCCCTCCAACTCCCTAAAATGGTCCCACCTCCTTGTTTGTGTTTTTCCATAGCTGAGAGAACCAGGAAGGAAACAGGGGTACAGGTTGCTGGAAACAAGAGCAGAGCACAGAGGTGCTAAAGTCTGGCTAGATGCCAGTCCCTGCCAGAGGCAGGTCACCCGGGACCTCATCTGAACTCTCCAGTCCAATGAGCCTAACAATGAAGCCCACACACTGCGTCTTGCCCATCCCTCTTCTGGCTTCTTTTTTGTGTGGGTTGCTAAGTGGAGCCCAGTGTCAAAACTGGAAGGCTACTACAGACACTTCTACTGGGCTGTGAGGCTGACTGGGAGGAAACAGGGATCTCCAGAGGTTTGGCTGGCTCGAGCTCTGCTTGGTTCAGTAAAACATTGCTGTTTATGTCAAAAAGTGGGAAGAAGATAGGCAGCCAGGCATGATGGCAGAGATCTCTAATCTCAGGCACTTACAGGGCTGAGGGAGGAAGGCCAGCTTGGGCTTCTCAGGGAGTTCCAGGCCAGCCTGGGCTATGTAAACTTGCGAGACCTTGTCTCACAAGAAAAGCAAGATTAGAAAATCGAGGTGGGAAAAAGACTGTTGGAGATACCTTAGGCTCTCAATCTGTCTCACCCTTAGAAAAGGCATCTCTGCATTCACCCTCTTGGGGAAGATCTGGATTCTGAGTAAGTGATTTTTCTTGTGGGTTCTGAGGAAGGTCTTACCGGTAATGGTTTCACAGTGAAGTTTGTGCTTACATTTTATGACAGAGATGAAAAGAAGCCCTGTCTCATGGGCTCCGGCATGTTTCTCTGAGGATCAGGTATGGGGTCGTTGTTCTTAGAGTCTCTGGCTGTATTTCACAGACACGGAGCACACTCTACATTCTAGGGTTGACTACGAAGACAGGCTGTACTCTCGTAACTATTTTTAGCATTTTATTTTCTGTTCAGGGTCAAGAACTTCACCCACCTAAGTCAGGTCCCACCACATGGAATGTTCCAGAAAGCAAAACGTCTCTGTTGCTTCCTAGAACTATCTTCTATCCCACAGACCTAAGTTATTTGAATTAAACCCCAAAGTCAAATTAATTCCACATACTCTACTGCTTCTATGTCTCGGACATTGATTCTGCAGTTATCAAGGGTTCTTGCAGATCCTCAAGCCCTGTGGTTGAGGAACAGATATGCAGATATTCTCTTTAATTATGATTTCAGTCTTATTCATTAGAAAATGTGATGCTCACCCTTGGGGACCAGGGGCTGTCCATCTCACCCACTCAGTCCTCCCCTGGATCGTTTTAAGTCATCTTTCTCCCGGGTGGTGGCTCTCACAGTTATGTGAGTTTGGTACATGGCTGCCTCCTGCTTAGCTACAATATTTAGTGGTCAGGGGTTGGGGGATGTGAAATAAAATGCCCTCTACAAGGTCCTGTGGAGCTCATCGTCCCCTGGGACTCTGCTACCTGTCATGCGGCTGGACAAGAGTGAGCATCCGGGGGCTCTTTTTATCTTTCAGTGAAAATACAGGGATTTCTATGGCAGAAGCTCGCTTGGTCATTCTTGAACTCGGGTGCATTGAACACAATCAGCTTATTTTGGTTTTTAGTACTTTTGTAATTGAAGACAGACAGATTGCTAATTCGTTGTGTTAGAAACTTCTTCAAGGTTGTTTTAGCAGCCTCGAGGCCAGGGTTGGTCATACTTTCAATTTAAACAGAGTTATTTTCCCTCGAGGGAAATGAGCATGCCCTGCCTGGTGTGTGGTCTGGTGACTTGTTGATTTCAGAGTCCCACAGTGGGTATGGACATGAAGCCTGGTGTGGATGGCTGCTGGCTCACCAGTCACCTGAATGCCTTTGCTGAGGGTCCAGCTTTTGTTTTTATTTAAAAGAAGGGTGATGAGAGACTTTTGGTAGTGTGAGTGTGGGACTTAGCTGTTGGGTTTCCAGCTTAATTAATTGTCAAATATAGAGTCTGATCCTCTGAGCTCGCTCTCCTTTTGTTCCTAGGAAGTCTATTAATAAATATTCGCTTCTGCTACTTTTTGTGTTCTTATATATTTCTATTCTGTATATTTTACCTGCACAGCTACACATGAAGACAGGTCATGTGAGGTTTCTGAAAGAGAATTTAGTTAACTTCAGCTTTTTGGTGTTTTGTTTTGTTTTTGACACCAAATGTCTAGTGTCCCCAATAGGAGACAGTTCAGAAATTAAAACGAGTTGACATTTACCTAAATCTGAATGACACTGTGGCTCTGGCTTTTGTATTATTTCCTCAGACAAGCTGTTGCATTGGCCCAACATCAGGGCTTTTCAGAGCTGAGAGCAATATGACGTGGACTCACTTCTCCGTCCAAACTGCCGGGGACCTACCTACTCTGTGGTCTTTATGACACAGAAGTCGTATCTTAAAAGAATTTCTGTTCTCAGCCAGTGATTTTTTAAATCCTTATATTTATACACATTGCTTTATTTCCATAGCTCATAAAGTTTATATTTCACACAAACTTACCTGTGAAATTACTAATTACTATTTGCCTGCCTAGAAACTTTTTCCCTGTGGCCCTGTAATGCCTCCTGTGGAATAACATTGAAAAAAAAAATCTGTAAGGACCCTCATAATACAAAACAAATCAGACTTGTCTTTCTTGACGCTTACAGATGAATTTTTTTAAAAGTAGCTTGCCTTTTTTATCAGCAAGGACCACCTCCCCCCATTTTTGTCAGTTCTATTTATTTTAAAATACTAAACAATCTACTTCAATCACCGTGTGTCTTCTGTCTTGGGGGAATGACTCACTGAATTAGGCTCACACTCACCGGGGGCCAGTGTCAGGATCCACAGAAACTTCCTGTTGTTTCGAAAAGCTCCCCCAGCCCCGCCCTCCCTCGAAGTGACAGAGTGAGCCTAGAGAATGCACAGGGGGTGGGGGGTCGGAGGTGGCAGCCTGGGTTATTTGACTTCTGAGATGAGTTTTAAAGTATCAGATTTAGAAGTGTGTCATTTACCAAACCCAAGACGTAGTGTGTCCCTGAGGTTTCTTGGTGGTGTTCTTGCTTCTGTGCTTCATTCAATTAGAAAAAAAAAAATCACCTTCTGGTTTTTAGACTGTAAAAGCATCCCTCCTGCCAGCCGATCTGGAGAGGAGCACCGCGGACCAGGATTTACTTGTTGCAGGACAGGGTAGTCAATAAACTGTCACCCTCTCCCACGCTTATGGTGTTGGGGGTGTCTGTTAGTGTTTTTGAAAAAGTGAGAACACAATTCTGAGAGTGCAACGGTAGATAACTTCATAGACAAAGAGGGGAAGCTGGAGAGCAATGGGCTGCCAGGGAGGAGGTGGGGAGGCCTTTCAGTTTGGAAAGACAAAAGGAGTCCTAGAGAAAGGCAGTGCTGTCCACTGCACGGCAACATGAGTGGACACAGGGCACTGAAGTGCACACGGTGGCCGCAATGCTCAGTGTGCTGTGTCCATCTCAGTACACTTTAAGCAATACACACATGTCTGTGAAAACTGGGGGTCTGAATCACCGTTTAGTCAAATTAGGAGCTAAGTGTGATTTGTAAGAATTTAGAGAAACTTCCATTCAGCATGGCTACTCTAACTATACACAAGTTGTATACTCTGTGGGTCTGGTTGATTAAGATGTGTGCTTTTTTTTGCCACTTTTTTTGTGTAATAATGTTTTTTTTTTTTTTTTAAACAACAACAACAAAAAGACCCAGGTGTGGTGGTGCACCCAGCACACGGGAGGTAGAGGCAAATAGATCTCTGTGAGTTCAAAGCCAACCTAGTCTATAAATTGAGTTCCAGAACAGCCAAGAATTGCTCTCTAGTTCAGGGGTTCTTGCCTCTACCGCACCTGGCCCTGGGTGGGCTGTTTCTTCTCGCTGTGATTAGATCAGCTGAGGATTCCCAACCCTTTAATCTAGACATTTCTGTACTGTTGTCTGCAGGGTAAAGCCCAGGGTTGTTTGTTCCAGCTTGAGACACCACAATGTCATTGAGCCAGAAACCTTTCTCACTGGGAAGCTGTATTTGTAGTATTCATCTCTAGTCTACGGCGAAACTGTGGCTCTTTCAGGAGGATATGAAAAACATGTCTTGTAGGCTTGGTGGCCTTGTGTGAACTTTGAACTAGGTAGAATCTGACCTTTGGCTTTACAATATTAACTTCATTTTTATTTGTATCTTTTTAAAAAATGTTTTTAAGGTTCCCTCGTGTATATGTCTTCATGTGCTATTTTACTAAGAGAAATACATAAGTGAGAATTACCAGCATAATCTTTTCTTTTTTACAATGCTGGGGGTTGAGTCCAGGGCCTCATACTTTCCAGGGAAGTACTGTGTCTCTAAGCTAAATCCCCAGTCCCTCTGTAAGGTATCTATGACTGGTCTGTATTAGCTGGAGAGCTAAACCTCCATGAAACAAAAGTCCACAACCACTCTCTGACCTGAGAAAACTATTTCCTATGCCGTTTCTAGGACACCCCTTCAATCTTTACCCCAGCATACATTCCTCTATTAGATAGCGCATTCTAGAGCCATAACTGGTATTTTTGTAAAGCTCACGTCTGTGGAATAGACACTAATTATATTTAACTCCACACAAGCTGGTGTCCCTGTGACCAACAATTCACATTGTTCCTGACAGGAAACACTGTTCCAACCCGAGTGATGTTTTATGGTAGCACATGGGTGATCAAGACCACCACTAACAATCCTGCTAGGAGGGTGGTGACATAACGAAGAAATTGCCTCACTGCAGATGCCTTCACGTGTGACATAGTTATCTGGGTGACACAAAACACAACAGGCTTTTTTTTTTACCCCTCAAATGAGGTAACATCGCAAGTGGCAAGACAGTGCATCTTTAGATTTCTGATACATCTTGCTGGGTAAGCCCGTTTGTTTCCATCCACAAGCAGTTTAAGTGCTATTTGAGGACATATTCGACTTCATGTGGATTCGAGACTAGACATTGAACACCATCCGGACACAGGGTGTGAAAATGTGGACCGGTGGCTACCTTTGTCCTTAGTTGTCTAGAGAAAAGAAGCCTGTATCTGACACAAACCCACCCCCACCTCACTCACCCACCCCCACTCTGTCCCTGTTGTAAATTCTGTCTAAAATGGACCACACACATAGACTTAAGAATACAGAGCTAGAAAGTACACAGAGACAGAGAACCCTAGTGAGGGGAGAGAAAGACAGGGGACGCATAGCTCACAAGAATTAAAGAGGGTGAGCTTCCCTGGATGCTGTCTGAGCAGGAAAAAGAACGTAGCTCGTCCACTCGTGAAGATTATACCCAGGGGGTGTATGAAAAAGTTAACAGGCTCAAAAGAGGGGTAACCAGACTAATGGGGTGAAACCAAGGGAAGAGGTCCTGGAATGTAATATCAGAAATATGCTTCCAAACGAGGGGGGAGGTGAGTGTCCAGCAGAGTGTGAAATGGGTTTATCAGAAAAATGAAGAAAATTAAAGAGAAAGAGAGAGAGAGAGAGAGAGAGAGAGAGAGAGAGAGAGAGAGAGAGAGAGAACTGGAGAGGTGGGGGTGACAAGAAGGCTGAAACAAAAAGCTGAGGAACGGGAAGATACAAACTGGGTTTGAGGCCAGCGTGAAGGGAAATGGCCGAGAGGTGCTCGGAGTTTAGCCAGGCTGGGGCTGCTGGCCAAAGGGACACTATTAGAGTTTTAGAGCATTCTCCATGCAGCGCATAGTCTGGGCTCTGGAGACCAGCCAGCCTTCTCTGGAGCACGCTATGGGGTTGTGGAGTCACAAGTACAAATGTCTACAGAGCATCATTTTGAAACCCTCTTTTGACTTTTCAGATAAATTGCAGAATCATCACTAATCTTAAAACACTTTCCATTAAAACCACACTTCTTAAAAGGGCTGGAAGGATGCCCCCTGCCGCTGCCCAGAGCCTCCCTTTGTATCTGCTATTCCCCCATGGGCAGAGATTTATTTCATTAGCAGGGACTCCCTGGCTACACTTAAACAGTCTGAGGATAAGTCTTCCTGGCTTCCTGACTGCCCTGCTGCTAAGACTTTGCTCCAGGAGGCCAGGTAGCAAAGCAACATTCTCGTGGTGAGATGGGTTTTCCCCTGTGGATGCTTCTCTACCGAACAGTGGGAGTCTTTCTACTTTATTTCTGTAACCACGTTTTAAATACTCTGCAAAATAATATTTGAGTCAAAAAGGAGACTTGTGCCTCCCTCCTACCTTGCCTCCTTCCCAAACACTCCCCTTTTTCTTTTTACTCCTTTGTCTTCTGCCTTTTTATCTTCCCATCATTCTCCTTTCTAAAAATCTATGTTGATTGTTTATTAGAAAGATGTCATGGGGTTAGGAAGATAGCTCAGTGGTAGAGTGCCTACCTAGCATGCCTAAAGCCTTAGGTTTGATCACCTGCACTGAAGAAAAACAACAACATCATTTAAAAATGAAAAAAAAAAGTTAACCAAATGAAGCCACCCTTCCCATTCTCATCCTTTCGAAAGAAAAGCAGTCTGTGACGAGAAGCAAATGATTCAAACACTGTCATTTTCTAGAGTAGCTGGAGCAGGGTCCTATCTCCTCCTGGAGGGTAGGAGCTTCCTGCTAGCCTCTGTGGCAAAGGACCAGAAAAGCCACAAAGACTTGGGTGGCCTAATGGGGTGCCTGCCACAAGGGACCCACGAGGTCTTGCATGTGGTCATGGCTGCCATTCTCCCAAGGAGGACTTCAAGCCAACCAAGAGGACCCAGGAAGAGCTGGCCTTCTAACTCCCCCAGGGAAAAAGACAAGCACGCCACAGACTGATGAGATAGGCCCCGCTCCAAATGTCACCTCCCCCGCATTTTTGATCTGGCACGAAATGAGTGTGGCCTGTGTACTTTTGTCTCCTTGCTCTCTCCCTTCCCCCACTCCTCTCTCGATTTATCTGTGTGTGTGTGCTGTATGTGTGACTGTTTACATATTGGAATGCACATATGAAGAGATCAGTGTGTCTTCCCAGATAGTTCTCCACCCAGTCACCTTATCATTTTGAGTGAGGGTCTCTCACTGAACTTGGCACTCACCAATTGGCTAGACAGTCTGGCCAGTGAACTCTAGGGATTCTTTTGACCCATCCCTCCTGAGGCAGGACTAAGGATGCGCTGGATCACACCTACAATTTTACATAGGTGCTGGGGACCCAAACTCAGCCCCTTGCGATTGCATGATAGACACTTTACCTTCTCTCCAGCCCAGTTCTGTCTTTCCCTCTGTAACCTAAGCTGGCCTGGAAATCATACATAGCCCAGATTGTCCTTAAATTCTCATCCTCCTGTCTCTGCTTTCCAAATGCTAGGACTGGGGATGTGACTCATGTAGCCATGATGTAGCCCTAACTCTAGAATTTCAGAAGCACAGGAACCTCCCCTGGGTACTCTGTCCACCTCTGGTCTGTGAGACACAGCTCAGTGACCCAAGGTTGCGAAGGACCTCCCAGTCTTTCTGAGAAACCATGAGGCTACAGTAAGTTGAGCCATTGCTTGGGTGCTTAAAGGGAAAGGAGGTCCTGGCAATGGAGCAGACTAGGGTAGGAGTTCACAGGCTGCCTGTGGCTGCATTCTCTTGAAGATGGGGACACCAATCTAAAGTGACCTTGACTCAGTAATCAGAGAAAACACTGCTCACTCTCAGGTCTTCCTCTCCTTGTCATTCTGGAACAGTGGTCCTCTGCTTCTGGCTTCCAGATTCAGGCCTGGCTCCTTGGAGCTTAACAATGTGGAGTGAAGTATGGGGATTCTGATTTCCAGAGGATCAAGGTGTTCTTGGATGCCTGCCATGTGTGTCGTTTGCACTCTGCGATGAGCCTCACTAATCATTTCCTTGTAGCGTGTTATTAAAGCCCCTCGAGATGAGCTCTTGGGCCTCCCATGGTCGACTGGGAGATGCAGGCCACACCCAAGGAGTTCCAAAGAGGTACAATGCCGGGGCTTCAAAACAGACTAGATAGTGCCTCGGAGTTTAGTTATAGGGCACAGCTCTGTGGCCTGAACCCCTTCTATGCTGGTTCCCCTCTCTACCCTTAGGATGGGCTAAGTCCGGAAACAACTAAGGCTATCTCATTTGGACAGCCCCTGGACATGGGTATGGGAATCAGGAGGCTGAGCTCTGGGTCTTTTTGCCAGGAGATCTGTGTCCTAGGAACCCCAAATCAGGTCTTTCTGCTGGTTCAAACAAGCTTTTTTTTTTCTTTCAGATAGACAAGTGAACAGATAACAGGCCTGAGTGCACCCACCCTTCACCTCCCAGGGCAGCTGGGAAGTTTCAATGAAGATGTATTTAAAAAAACAAACCAGCGAACAGGAAGGGACCTTGCACACTCAAAGGGGAAATAGTGCTGATATTGAAATAACGACTCTAATAAGCTGTTTATGAAAAACATGCCAGAGCCCTTGTTAGCTAGAAAGCCCCCTGCTTGGCCATCACAGCGTGTGCTTCCCTGAGCAAGCAGATTTCTTGGGCTCCATCCTCCAGAATCTTTGGGAGAACATTGAATTAGGTGTGCTAGACTACTCCTGGCCTTGACTGCAGAGATTATACATGCAAATAACTCTGAAGACAAATGTTATTTAATCAGATAAACAATTTTAGTGCAGTTTTTCTTCCTTGTGTTCTATCAAGGTACCCCCGGCAAGGCTAATAGGGCAGGTTTTGAGATTTTTTTTTTCTGAGCTTGTGTTCATATGGACACGTGTCTCTCTGGGATAGACAGGTAGAGAAACATGTGCTATGATGCTTCAGGTAGGATACCTAGTGCTGGGGAGATGAGCTGACTATAGTACAGTGGTTCTCAATCTTCCTGATGTTTCAGCTCCATACGGTGGTGATCCCACCACCACCATAAAAATTATTTTTGTACCTACTTTATAACTTTAATTTTTCTAGTGCTATGAATTGTAATGTAAATACATGATAGGCAGGGTGCCTGATATGTGACACCCGTGAAAGGACTGTCTGACCCAAAAAGGGGTCCAGGACCCCCAGGTTAAGAACCATTGCTGTAGTGTCTGTCTTGGAAAGACACAGTCCAATCAAGAAGGGAGGTATTCAAATTCACAGAGTTCGAGTGTCTGTGTGGATTGTAGCTTACTGAGGACCGAGTGGAATGGTAGGGAAACCTTTATAGTCAGGAGGACAGAATGAGGAATGTGTTGCTAGTATCTGTGGTCCTTCCTCAGTGCTCGACTTAACTGTCATCTGTGGCCAACTGACCATCTTTCTGCTGGTTTCCTTCTCTCTAGTGAGGACAGGTAGAGAGTACTTATATTACACAGTGGGCCTGGGAAAGCACCAGCATTCTTTATGGGCCTGTCTGGGTCAACCTTAAAATGACCCACGTTGAGTCCCGAGCTAGGAAATCGATTCACGCTCTTTGTCATTCATTGGTGAGCTCAGCCCATGGATACTCCCCCAGTACCAGCTCTGAACCAAGCATGCCTTGGGGAACGCACAATGAGCACTTTTGACCCAAGCCTTCCTGTCCTTGAAAGTCAGTCTTGATGCTTGGGTGCAGCATCCAAGAGGCCTCAAGGATAAGGCATGTGTGGTATTTAGAGATGAGGACCAGCCTCCTAGCAAGAGGGACAAATCTTTCAAAACACAAGCTGGTACTGGGACTTGGCTTCAGTGTGGGGTTCCTGAGCACCTACACAGGAACCACTGGGACATCTCCACCAGCTTCCTGGTCTCTGCCAGCAACGGTGTCCGGAAAGGCACATAAGGAGTTAAGATAGTTATATCCCCAAGATAGAGGGAAACTGGGGATGAAGACAGAGTTCACCCTGCACTTATCACTGGCAAAAAGCAAATATATGTCATCGGTACCGGTGAAATTCCATGTTTCTAAATGAATGCTGAGGAAAACGGAGCCGTTTCCAAGTGACTTCTTGGAAACGGATTGTGGGTAAATAACATCTGCCTAAAGCTTGGAAACCTGGTTTCCTTTGGTTTGTTTTTAAATGCTTTGACAATGTGGTTTGCTTTTTCTCCCCTCCAACCCCATGGGGTTGGAGGGGAGTAAATAAAGACTGTCAATTTAGTAAGACCCACAGTCAAACTGTTCTAAGAGCCTGCGGGCACCCAGGTTGGTGATGACAGACAGCAATTCAATATGAAACCAGATTCACTCCAAATGTACCTTATACAACCTTTCGTGATTGAAATATATGTGTGTGTGTGTATGGCATCTCTCTAGGGCGTACACTGCTATCCTTTTGAAGAAAAATGTCAGAGTGAACCTGTGGATTATTTCTACTTTGTCACTGTGCTGAGAGAAGATTATGACTGTTATTCTTTCTGGGTGATTAGGGTTTCTTCTTTAGCCTAGCAACAGACTGCAGCAGAAAGCAAGCAGTGCAGGCCAATAAACCAGTGGAGACAGTGTCAACAACAAAGACTAACACGGAGGGAGGGACAGAGGACAGAGCACCTCACCTCACAGGCTGGCTGGCTGCCTGTGGCTGGAACCTGGAGAAGAGTCCCCTGGACTGACTGGATTGGTGGGCTACAGGTTTGATTGTGTGGGTAGTTGTCACTGGCCTGAATTAGTCACAAAAGGTGTATTGTGACTCTATTTGTCTTTCTCTAAGAGAGTCTGTAAAGCAGAGGCGATGGTCCACTGTCCCCAGGACTTCTGTGTGCTGACTCAGAAAGTCAGTTGTCTGGTGTACAAAGGAGCTTGCAGAACCGGTGTGTGGGCACAGTGGATCTAAGAGACCCTGTGCTTGGGGCCAAGTAAATCTCCTCACTTCCCACCTTGGCATTCGAGACCCAGCTTTGGTAACTTCTAGAATGAAGGCCACAACTCAGGCAAGTAGAAGAGAATTCTTAGGAAGTGAAGTCTGGGTGCCCCTATGTTCACAGAAGAAATCCAAGCTGCTGTTTGCTGCTTAGAAGACAGGCACAGAGCAGCGGTCATCCATCCCAGCCATTGTCCCCGAGCTATTAGCTTCCCTGCAGAACAGGCTATTCTCTTGGGTTTGGAGGGCAACCAATGAGGGAAGATATTTTTAAGATCATAATTCTTATCATTTTATTGAGATAAAATGGACATAGTACATCATCATTATTTAGAAAAAAATTGTAAACTTTATTAGCAAAAACTCTTGCAAATAAAAATATCACATATCAAAATTAACCCAGACCCAGAGCCTATATGTCTCAAAAGACTTCTGTGCATTTAGAGCAGACATCCAGAATAGAGCTCATGGGGCTTCAGACTGGACTGTACCCTCTTACTACTGAATATATTTGTGTATACTTTTTGGTTAAAAAAATTTAACAGATAAATGTGACTTTTAAAAGCATACGTACTTAGGTGGTGCCAAGGGCTATGTGCATACACTGCACAATATCCAAATCAGATTTAATCTATCTTTCTCCTGGCTGGGGAGTGTGGACAGGTTTGTACAGTGCCTCATATACACTAAGCTTCAGATTTGATTTCTAGAACAATAATAAATAATAATCACAGAACAATATATTCTTTAAAAGTTTTTAATTACTTATGGTAAAATCATTTAAAATCTTTTATTTTTTAAGTGTATGATATACATATGTGCACACATATCTATATGATGTATGTGTACGTGTACATGTATATATTATACATAGTGAAATAATATCACAATTTTACAAAACAATCCAAAAAAGGCAGGGAAAGCTCTGGGTTCAGAGAAGAGACTTTTTAAAAACTTTAAAAACAAATTAGCAGCTAAGTTAGCACAGCTTTGTAAAATACTTCCCTCACACCCTTGGAAAGCCACGCTGCCTCTGCACATAGACCCTTGCTTGTGATAAGGACCTGGATCAGTATCCCTCAACCTCCACAGCTGAAAGGGAAAGAGAAGGGTTGTGGGGAGTTTTGAGGACCGTGTTCCTTTCTGCCTGAAGTGTCTGTACATTCCCAGGAATGAGGCTCTGGGACTCACGGTGTTGCTGGCTACAGGATAGAAATTCTAGGTGGGTCTTTGGGGGCTTATCCTGATTTATGTTATTGCTCAGTTTTCATTCCCAACAAATTAGACAAGGAAATGACCCTTCAAAATAAGGGGACAGTGACTCACACATTTCCCAAACATTACTGGACTCGGGGTGAGTTAGTGACGAGTCACTCTCACTTCTTGTGATAAAGCATGCAGCCTTCATTCTTAGTTTGCTCAACACTAATCCAGGGCCTCTGGGATTCCCTATCGAAGAGACCCTGAAGCCAGTGTTTATCAGGGGCTTGTATGGCTCCTTTGGTGTGATTTCTGCTTATATAGTTATAAGTGATGTTAAATGTTTGGGGTCGCCTGGGATTTTTCCAGACACCGTGAACTATTTTTTAAGAGTCAAGGAGACCCACCTTGGCAGATAGGAAAGATAGCTCTTTCCTAGACAATTTGAGGTGAGGAAGTGGGTCACGAGGGGGGATCACCATTGTCATTTATAACTCTGTCCACCAACTCTGTACTCTGTCACCATCCCTGTGACAATGCGAAAGTCGGCTTTTCTTCCCTGATCACCCACGGCTCCACTTCCTTCCAAACAGATCTTAGGTGAGGAAGTAAGAGAATATGAGAGGATTGGTGTGAAATAAATAAGGTTGAGTCTTTTCTCAGATTTCTAAACTGGAAATCAGCAAAACAACACTTGCTGGCAGGGGTGGTAGCGTGTTAGCTAAGTATAGACCGGAGGCAGGTACATCTGACAACCTCTGATATCTTTAAATGTCAAACTCACCACACAGCACAGATGGCATCATGCCTGGGGATCGAACTCCCTTTAAAATACACTTCATGTAAATACATTTTTTGTGAAACCACAAGCTGTGTCTCTCAGTTTTGTTTTCAGCTGGCTTTGATAAAGAGATTGGTTGGCACCCTACAGCTAATTAAGCTGAGCTTTCCAGCTAACATCAATGAAAGGGCTAGGTGACTCTCAGAAGCACGCTCCACTCTAAAGGGTCCAGGGACATCCACGGTGCCTTTGACATGGGGTAACAGATCCACCCTTCAGCAAAAAAAAACTTGCTTAGCCATACTCTCGAGTTTACAATCAGAGCCATCCTGTTTTCTATGCAGATCCACTGTGTGAGGCACCATGAGCTGAGTCAGGGTCAGGCTGCAGGAATATATGTGCCTTTCCTCATAAATTAGCCTTGCATATACTGCAGACTTCTTCTGTTTGTTACATAGTTAATGTTTCACTGATAAATCAATTTTATTTTTTTCTTTGTAAAAAGAAAAAAAAAAGCAGCACTTTGAGACCCTAGCTTCCAGGATACATATCCTGAGTCGGGGGCTCTTCTGACTTTTGTCTAATCTGACTCCTGCCTCTCAGTTGCAGCTATTTATAGAATTTTATTTTTAAAAATCTTGTTTTAAAAAAAGAGCTTAATATCTATATCCAACTCTATATCTGATCCAGTCTAAACCTCTCAACACACTAATTTTGTTTTAACAAAATTTTTGTCATCATTTTATAAATGATAGCTTGACTTCAAACAAAAGAGTAAACGGAAGGGAAAACCACATTTTATTTATTCATATGGACGTCTTTAAACCAAAGTTTAACCAGTTTTGGTGTTAACAAGTTCAAGTTGTGTGTGTGAAAATAATAACAAGAAACCGGCTAGGTTACATGTCAAATAATTGTGCTAAAACATTAATTTTTAATACAGGAGAGCTTTTATGTTTATATATACTTTCCACTAAAAATGAGATTTTTTTTTAAAAAAAACCATTATGTCTTGATCATTTATTCAGGAAGAGCTTGGGGCTGTGTAACCACCCTGCTCTTAAGAAATTCCCGGGTCACAAGCACGGTGGAGGGTGCACTTGAACTTTCCTGTTGTGGTAAAGCAGAGTGAAAAGGACAGAGGTTCTGAAGAAAGCTTTCAAACCTGTGTCATACTTTGCTTTTTCCAGATGACTAAAACCATCATCATTTCCCAAGTCTCACGCAGGGCAATGGGGCTGTGTGTGGTTTTACAAAGGGTGGTAGGTGTTCATGGCAGGCTTCCTCTGAGTTTGAGTGTCCAATTTTGCTAAATGAGGAGGAGGGCATTCTAAAGTCAAATTCTCACCAGATACTCCCCGAAAATGACAGACTCCGGTGACCTCTTTTGTCTTGAAATTCCCTGTCACTTGTAAACCACAGCATTGTTTCAAGTTGCTCTGTCTGTCTTTTGTTCACCGTTGGTGTGTTCCATGAGGCAAACTGCTTGCTTGGTGGGACACAGTCTCAAAGGGCTGAGAGAACTAGAGCAAGACGCTTCTGAATTTCAGGCAGGTTGCTAAACATCACTCTTGAATGGAAGATATTAACTCACTGGTGTTCGCCTCCGTTCCACATCACCAGAAGCAGTGTCGACCTTTCACTGGGAATCTTTTAGCTCGATCACAAACAAAACTGACTCCCTCGTTAATGACTTCAAATTCCTTCTGCTAAGCATTCTGACAATCTCTTTGTGCAGCCATCCTCCTGAGCTTTTTGCTGTTTGGGTTGGGACCTCCTCTGTTTATTTCTGGGTGGTTGTTTATGCAGAAATTGACTTTCTGAAGAAACAATGACTCCTTAGACTCTGTGGGTGTTTCCTCTCTTTGCTACTTAGAGAAATTTCAAATGTTAACAGGTTATGCAAAGGTACAAGGGACAAGAATCCACCAATTCCTAGATTGTTTGAGGTCAGGGAAGCACTGTGGTGATTTCGTGGGCTTTTTCAAAATGTTCCAATTTAACTATCCAGAACAATGAGCAGAGTCTTTGTCTGAAATAGATGTGAAAACCTGAGTTTTTCTGAACACAAATAACAAAGATTAAATACTTACAGAATTGCCTGGAAAACCGAGAGTGATGTGCAGGCTGCTGTGAACGATTCTGTCTCTCTGTGGACAATTGTTTGGGCTTTTAAGAACTCATTAATTCGATTGTAAGTGCCTCAGTGTTATCAGGAAAATAGCTGTAGAAAATAGTTTCAGAATGTGTCATTTTCTCCTTGGTTTAATCTGAGGCAGTGTGTGGGCATGCTGGTATTTTAAAAGGCTAAAAATGTACACATTGCTGTGCCTTCAAACCTGAGGGATGGTGACAAGCAGAGCTTTCTGAACTAATATTCTGCTTGCCCTCCAAGTCATTCTTGAATCTTTGGGGTCCTTCGCTGTTGGTGTCTTGTAATGATACAAACAACAACAACAACAAAAAGGCAGAAAGAAAAGCCAGGCCAGCTTTTCGTCGGGTCCTGATCTTAACATTTAAGGCTTCATCAAATAAAGCCTTGAGTTTTCATTTTGGCTAGGTGTCATTCTTTATTTGTTTTTAATGAAATGATTTGTGGTGTAAGACTGCCGTTTGGTTTCAATATTAATATATCGCTTGAACTCCGTGGGCGTCGTTTATTTTCAGTAGTAAATAACGGCTTAACTGGTGATTTTTTTTTCTTTTCTTTTTACCTTGGTTTAATTCATTTGACTCCCAGGGAGTCTCATCTGCGTTTTCAAGCTTTATCTGGTTTCTGTCATTTTTTGTAAATTAATAATGATACAGCATATCATTAAATGAGGTAGTCTCTGTCTTACCGAGGTTGGAACAGGAGAGTGTCTCCTGGCTGGTTTTAAAATCCAATCAGCAGGTTAATCATTAATGGTTCTTTTTTTTTTTTTTCCACAATAGGCTGACTAGATTGTTTCAGAATATGAATTTACTAGAGTTTTGTTTTTAAAAATATACATCAGTGTTCACATCTATGCATCTTTAACCTTAAAAGGGGTTAATTGGGTACAGAAGTACCCTTGCTGTTTGTACTGTGGCTTCTTCATTTTCTCATTGACTGTAATTGGTAGCAAAAATGTTGAAAACAGTTTGGGAACAAAATGTCTGCTTACAACATGACAAAATTGGCCACAATTTGCCGATTGGGTTGATAACAAAAGCCCGCAACACAAAATAGGTAGAAAAACAGTTTGTTCGGTGATGTGAGACCACTGGAGAGTTCCTTTGACAGATTTTTTTTTCTTTCTTTCTTTTTTTTTTATTCTGCTGTTCATGTTGTGATGGAAATACACGCAGAGAAGTCTCTGAGTTCCCTCCAGCCTCACTAACCACTTCACTGTCTGGTTTCTTTTAAAACTTCAGAGAACAACCTGCTCACCTGGCATCTGAAACATGTCTTGGTTAAAAGCACCTGAACTTCTGCATTTCGTCCAGGTTCCTGCTCAGAAATGTCTCCAAGCTCATGACTTTGATCTTTGAAAGGAGAATTTAATTATATTTTTTCCCCTCAGTCTTCTATACGGAATTATAATACGGTTGTATTTTCACTTCTGCAAGTGTTAAACAAACATGACAGATTTCTTTCTTTCTTTCTTTCTTTCTTTCTTTCTTTCTTTCTTTCTTT
>JANHMN010000002.1:191644616-191663111 GCA_030674055.1 Rhabdomys pumilio | reverse complement strand
TTTCTTTCTTTCTTTCTTTCTTTCTTTCTTTCTTTCTTTCTTTCTTTCTTTTTTAAAAAGGTCTCTACCTGACCATACAACAGACCAAAAAATTAACAATTAAAAGTACAAATAAAGCCTCATGTTTGGACAAACTGTAAACAAACATGTTTTACATGAAGTAATACCTTTTCTTCTTCAAATAATAGAATTGAGTTTAACGTGTTCTCTCCCTTAGCTGTTGTTTTGAATTCTCATGTTTACTTGTGCGTGTGTGTGTGTGTGTGTGTGTGTGTGTGTGCACATACATGTGAGGGTCTTCTTTTTTTTTCCATCTCAAAAAGCTCAGACACTCCAGGACAATAGTTAGGATGAGGCTTCTGCTGATCTGATCTTTGTTTTCACAAATAAATACAAACAACTCAAACTGAAACCCGATGGCTTTGCTGATAATACATTAGCAGCCGCGGGGAAATTTTCTTCTTTTCAATGCTCTTTCACAACCCACATTCAGTTTCGGTAGGAAAATTATTAACCTTTTCAGCAGCTAAAAGAGGGGTGTACAATAGATAACTGGGTATGATTTTAAGCCTTTGGTTCTATTTTTAAGATTCGGGTATACATAACCCCTTTTTCTTTCTTTCTTCCCTCCTTCTTTTGAGTAATTGCTTTCTTCCACAGTTACATAATTAGTCGCTGTGTTTTCAACCAGTTGCTCATGTTACAGTGTTGACTTTTATTGTTGGGCAGAGGATTCCTAATGCCCACTCTTCTACTATCTGGTGCAACCTGGAGGAACTTGGACTTGGGTCTGTTTGCCTCTACTCTGTTCCTCCCGTGTCGGAATAGAGTACACCCCTCCCTGATATTTTTCAAAATCCAGTCAGGCCACATTTCACAGAGAGCACCTGGTTTGCAGTCAGAAGGCAGCCCCCTCCCTCCTTCCTGCCACAGGTAGCCTCAGGGTGGTGTCCCTGATGCTAAAGCAGGGCAGAATTGGCTTGCTGTTCTGCAGGTCTTCGCGGCCATGGGGCAGGTGGAGGCCGGGCTGTCAGGCTTTCTCCAGCCACTGCAGTTGTGCAGGGTTGTGTGAGCAGGTAGGGGTTGGGGGAGGTCATGATCAGGATCTTGCGAGTCTTGATTCTTTGCCTGAAACACAGAAAAGGTCAGAACCTGGAGCACAGAAGCAGGACTCACAGGGTTCTGTTCTCCAAGCTAGGATGCTCACACCTTTTGGGAAGGGTATATATGAAAACTGGGTTTTACTGGTGTCTAACCAGCCTGTGCTTCATGAACTTCCAGTTACCTTGTTGGCTTTTTAAGTCCCCACAGTACCCAAGTACTCCTGCCTATGCCCTCAAATCTGCAAAGGTAACCATGGAAACTGAGGGATAAATATCTTACCTGTAACATGTACTTACAACTTCCTTAGTTTTCTCTCCCTTTCTTTCTTTCTTTCTTTCTTTCTTTCTTTCTTTCTTTCTTTCTTTCTTCTTTCTTTTCTTTGTCCTTTCTATTCTCATACTTCCTGTACAAGGTTAAACTTTTTGTCTCTGATGTTGTTATTGTTATTCAACAAGTTTTTTAATCTATTTTTTTGGCCTGCCCTTCTGAGCTTCCTACCTGTCTTAGTACTTTGCTCTGTCTGGGACCTATGCTCTGACACTTCACTGTGACCAGACTAAGAGGTGTGTGGCTTTACATGTACCCTCCTTCCCGGGGTGACAGTAATGTATGTAGAGCTGATGGCATGGCTCTATTCTTATTGAAAGGAAATGTCAAGAGACCTCAGGGTCCCATATTCTCAGTAGGTTTCTGTAGACCAAGGAGAGGAGGCAATGATGGGTGTCTGGGCTGGTTCAACAGTTTGGTGTAGGAATTTTGAGATTTGACCATGGATTTGAGAGCCCTTCAGATCAGGTCTGTGCGGTGCAGATGCCCAATATCAAAAGCAGAAGATGGAGACTCTTCAGTCTACAGTCTCCTCAAGCCTTGAAAGCCTTTTGAGTTACCCACTTTTTCTGCCCACTGTGTACTATATGGAGACTTTCAAGCCCCTAAGGCAGAGCCTGGGTCCCTCCCAGAGCTGTTCCAACACACCCAGCTTCTCTCCTTCACCACTGACTGAGTACAGCATCCCATCTGTCCAGATGTGTTTTTCACCCAAGCCTGGCATCCATTCTCTCAGAAAGATCTCTGGAAAGGGCCATCCACTGGGTGGCTTGAGAATAGTTACTGAAACTAGTATTTGGCTATGTGTGGTCAATGGGGTCTGTGGAGACTACACCACTGTTCAAGACTGTCACTTGGAACAAACCATCACTTGCCACTGGTGGCCCTTGCATTTCTATTTCTGGATGCTGTGAGGACAACCCGGGTTTTACCCTTAGAGTTTCCAAATCAGAAGACACAGGGGGAAGCTTGAAAGTTTGCATATCTAATGCATCCTCAGGTGATTTCATGCTGCTGCAGAGAGAACTACTGTCCAGGGCCAGGAGCCACTGGCATGCCTGAAGGATCATGGCTCTAGGTTGTTGCTGTTTGTCTTGAAGACTGAGGTTCTTCTCACATGTTCCAACCCAACCTTGGAGTTGACTGTTGCTTTTCAAAGACCGTTTTAATTTAGTGGGTTCTTAGTGACTATAGCAGGGCTGTCTATAACTTTGGCCTCTTAGTGACCACAACAGGGTTGTCTATAAATATGCTAAAGTGTCCAAGAGGTTTTGTTCTTTGAAAAATAATTTTAAAGTAGCATAGATAGAAAAAGTAGCCAAAGGAAAGGGTATGGAAAGATGACATCAGAAGATGACCTGGGAGACCAGACCTTTATTCTCTGTGGACCCTTTGCCCATTTTTACCTTTGGTGTACTCTGAGGCAGTCCTTAGAGGTACCCAAGGACTACTAAAAGAGCCAACTGAAGAGATCCTTGAGGCTCTTGTATTGAATTTTTTTAATGAGCATCTGGCCATTCCAGGACACTCAGAATGTGATACCAGGATGCTGGATGAGAAACTGGATATGGCTGTTAAGCTCCTCCTCTGGATTGGGGATCCCTGTGCTTTTGGCCCTGCCTAGTTGGTAAGAGATGGCCTTGGCACATCCTTCTGAGAGAACAGATTCCAGGCTTGGGTGAAAAACACACATCTGGACAGATGGGATGCTGTACTCAGTCAGTGGTGAAGGAGAGAAGCTGGGTGTGTTGGAACAGCTCTGGGAGGGACTCAGGCTCTGCCTTAGGGGCTTGAAAGCCTCCATACAGTACACAGTCACTTTCTGAGCTAGGAGCATTCAGTAGAAGCCATGTCACTCCACCCAAGCTCCCAAAGGCTCTAAATATGCTCAGAAATACATGGAAGTAGTTCTGGACACAGGAACCCTGGTGAGGGAAAAGCTGGGGACGTTGAGGTTCATGCCTCATTCACTGTACAAACACCTCTGGCCTGAGCTACATTTCTGTCCCCTGATGAGCACTTGTCTTCAGTATGGTGTGCATGGTCCCCAGGCTGTTCATAACATCTTGGGGAAAAATAAAGTTGTGTATCTAGAGTGGGAGCGGGGAGTTCCAATAGCAAATATTAAAGGTCCACAAGAAGGGCAAAGCTCACCAAAGCAGAGAGTAGCATGGCCCTACATGTGACCAGGTACACCTTCAGGCTCATCCCAATACTGGGGAGGCATGGGTGGTCTCCACCAGCTTTCAGTGTCCATTCAATTATGGAAGATGTTCTTGAGACTTGCTGAGAATTGGGAACAAACTCCTTACAGTATCCAAATAGACTAGCCTGGGCTTCTCCAATGATAACTAGATAGCCATTCAATATGGGATTCACAGGAATTAATTTCATCCATACAAAAGCTCCCAGCCAACTTGTTCAGGCTCTCTAGCGGTAGGCTGGAATTTAAGAAACTTCTCAGCTTTGACCACTAGCCCATGGGAACTAGGTGGGAAAGACCCAAGTCTTAGTCCAGCTGTACCCCTTCCAGTGTGACCTTGGAAAGGGTGTCCACTTCCTCCTTCTATGGTCTGGCCTGCTGTGTCTATAAGTCCCTGTCACCTATCTGCAATTTCAGTATCCACTCGGCTGTGTGTGCCATATTGTACCTGCCCAGGCTATTCCATTTGACTCTTGCATCCCACTCAGAAGAGGCAGGGTGGTGAGGACAGGGCAGTCAGCTATCTCTGCTTCATGGGTAGAACTAGAGGAAGCCAGTTTCTCCTTCCACCCATGTCAGCCACTGGTGCGTCACCCAGTTCCTGTTTCTCTTTGCCCACCCAGGAAGGCGCTGCAGATGAAATCCTGGGCCAGATGGCGGATACTGTGAGCCTGGTCAGAAAATGCTGGCTCACAGGACACAAAACGGGAAGCTGGTTTTCCCAAGAGATTTATGGAGGAAGGGGGGTTGGTGGGTGCTGTTCCCCCGACTGTGTAAGTGTCACACAGACAGGTTCTTCAGCTTCCAGAAACTTCCCCATTGCCATTGACAATAGGGGCCTTTTAAAGGATAACAAAGGCACTAAATGATCACAGTTGTCACTATCAAGATCCTGGACCCTCTACGAAGCTTTGTTCTTGTGACTTGCAGCCCAGAGAGGGTCCTTAGAAGAAGCTCAGCCAGAGCTCAGTGGCTGGGCAATTTGCCCTCCCTCCACAGCACTTTCTAACTCCATGCAGCAGCGACATTCATATCGGAAAACACACCATACACCCGTCTGAGCAACTTTCCATATTTCCTGCCTCTTTGTACATTATGCATTGTGAAGGGATCTCTTGGGCAACAGAACTATTCCAAAAATCATACAATCCCCTGCTCTGATGTTGCAGAAAAATGTGGGCCATTAACAACAGCCCCTGGGACAGTACAAGGTCCTCTGGAGCTCAGGGTGAACCTAGGGTAGTATCTTAAATAGGCTGCTTGTAGAGGGGACAGGGAGTGCCCCAGGAAGTTTTGAGTGGTTCTGCCTTCTCAGCTGTCAGCAGTGTTGTTCAGAATCACAGCTGGAAACAGTGGCCAGCTTAGATTTGACCTTGCTCCCTTGGGAGCATTGTCTCCAACCATCTCGTAGAAAAACTGACCCATCGTTTGTGTGTGTGAGTAGCAGATCTGAGTGCAGAGCTGGCTCTATGGGTCTACAGCATGCCTTTGGGGGGGGCGTGGCACCATTTGCATCTCTCTATCTTCTGTGCCTTTGGAAATACCCTTTCACTTGTTTGGGAGAGCTGACAATGTGATCTGCAAACAGGGGTGCACCTTGGGAGGCTGACCACAGGGGCCTTGAGCAACAATGCAGTTATGAATAGAACCACAGTCTTTCTGGAACTTTTGTCAGCCCTATACTGTCCTTGCCACCTTGGTATTGAATTTTTCATGAGCATCTGGCCATTCCAGAACCTCTCCTTGGTTGTGTGTGTGTGTGGAGAGGCTTGTCTTATTATTTTTCCTCCTTCTCTTCTATGAGGGCTACTTGGCACAAGTACACGTGAGTCCACCATTATCTTCAGAGTCCCAGAGAGGAGGGGTGTTGAATTGGAATTCCCAGTGGACTTGCTTGAGGTTGCTTTGGGTCCTTGGGGGCAGGAGCTCAAGACATCATTATCTAGGGTATCTTCTAAGTCTTATGTGAGTCTCCAGTAAAAATCAAGAACACAGAAGTAGAATCTCATAGCTTACTGGGCATCAGACCCCACGGGGAAGTCACAGCACAGTGACTCCAAACAAGACAGTGGAATTCTGGGAACATTTGCCTTTCTGATCTCCCCTGAATGGTTTTTAAAGGGTTGTCACAGCTCAGCACCACTGTTGGATTTCGGATCTCACTATATGAATAGTTGTGTTATTGATTTGATCCCCTGCTCGCAGCGGCGTTTTTGATCTGTCTCCCTTTTCGGTTTCCATGTACTAGAGTGACTGTCACAGTGCGGTTGGCAGTGACCTATGTTTTTCTTGCATATTTTTGTTTCAGAATAACTGGGAGCTGAAACAGGAAGCCCCATGACACAGTTGATCGAAAATGACACAGACACAGAAAAATCAGGACGTGCCCCCAGCACCACCCCTACCTGCTGCCTGCTGATCCCAGCTGGGAAGCCTGTGAAGGGTTTCCAACTGGGAATGGACTCTAACTACTCCATGCTCCTGGGTGATGGGCCTGCAGTGCTTTGGTGATGCTCTTTTACAGCTGGCTTGTTATTTTTTTTAATTAATTAGTTAATCTATTATTTATTTATTGGCCCTCTTCCATGTCTTGATCCTGTCTTCATTAAAAGCAAAACTAAGGAAAATGAAATTGTCTGTTACTTAGCTATCCAGAAACACCAATTTAAAGGGCTCTAAGTTTGAACTTCAGGTAACTTTCTCCAAGGCTACTTGTCAATATTATCATAACAGCACACATGGCATCTTTAAAAGTGTGTTGAGCTGGACTCTCATCTCTCAGCCATGTTTGTCCTATGTTTTATAACTTTCTAGAATATCTTTCTAGATGGTCTCTCTAGAGTTGCTGTTGGCAAGCTGGCAGTCGAGAACACTGGGATCTGTGTGGACATGTCTTCCCATCACAGCTGGTAACTTACCTAGAGGTCACTCTCCACTTTGAGTTTCAGTTGGAAACCCCAACTTTCTCCCTTTCACCCCTCTCTGCCCCCACAAAATCACTGATTTATAGATTTGATATATAATAGTTTCTTTGGGGCCTACTGTGTACCATGTTCTGTTGGCAAGATAACCTCTGCCCGCACCTCCCTGGCATGTTACAAATAGGCTTGGCTCAAGAAGTGAAGAACGGGGAGGTCATGTGTATACCGAGGACATTTCATTCAAGCGTTCTGATTTCTCAAATTCACTCAATTTTGAGATCCTGTGACTGGCGCTTGAATATCCTCTGAAACAGTTAGACAGCCAGTCATTCTTTCTATAGAGTCCTCTTCACGTCCCCCAACTGTGAGCTGAACATATTTACCGTGCTGGGAATGTAGCCAAAGAGTCCATTTGTAGTTCCTTTTCCAGAGTCAATTGGTTTTCACTTCTGAGCTTAGCAGAAATCCAAGAATAACTCAGTGACCGTGTTCACTGCTTTATATTTCTCAGCATCAGTTTGCTAATTGGTCATGGGGGCCATCACAGAGGCTCTGGGTGAACAACCCATGGATATTGTCCAGCCCTCTCCCAATGTTCAGATTCTGGGAAGTCCTCCTGAACACCAAGTCCTGAGACACCCTCACCCCTGCCATTTGTCTCTCTTATTTTTTGCCTTGAAATTAACTAGCGTTAGAAGTGACCGTCTTTGTTTATTTATTGTCTGTGGGTCTCACTGTCTCTCCCCCTCACAGTTTCCTCTTTATAGAGACAAATGTTCTGTCTCATCGCCAAGTCTGTCCCCAGCATCTGGCATCTCCAACAGATGTGTTACCTGGGTCTGTCATCTCCTTGCTTCTCAGTAACAGGCATATCTGTATTGTAATCACACGGTGAGGATAAGCCCCCATCTCTGCAGCTAGAGGCTGGAGCAGGAGGGTGAGGATCTAGGCTGGTCACAGCTCACCACCACTGCTGGATTTCCAGTATCACTGTATGAATAGTTGTGTTATTGATTTGAGACCTTGCACTTTATTATTGAGGGCAAGTGTGCTCTTGACTCACAAGGAGCTTTCTAGCGTGCTGCTCAGAAAGAGGGGTGGGTCACAAGCACTCCCCTGACTTCATATCCAGATGCTCCTCAGAACCAACCTTCTTCTTGCTAATCTTGTCAAATCCAAATTTGTTTGACTATATTCCTGGAAGATGAAAAATCACTGAGTTGTGGAAGAAATACATCTTCAGTGGGGTGTCTCCACAGTAGCTTTCCTCAGAGAAATGCTCTGGGACTGTTTTTCCTGCCCTAGTTCCATCTGTCTGGGCTCAAGCAGAGAGGAAGCAATGTGGAGGGGTCACACAGAGAGCAGAGATGAAGCCCCGGAGGGTGGCCAAGAGCTAAGATACAAGCATAGATTTGCTCATGTGCCCTGCAGAAGCTCAAGGAGTCCTCTCTGGGCACACCCTTATCCTGGTACACGGGGTTTGTTTCCACCAGCAACAAACAGCAAGCATGTCTCTTCCAGATAGCCTTCCCTGTCCTGTGTTCTCAAACAGAACACAGCCTACACCTCATTGTCTCACTTCTACTCAGTAGGGTGTTTATGGTAACAACAACAACAACAACAACAATAAAGGGGGTCACAGGCTTCAGGAAGACAAGATGTAACACACACAGCATTAACTGGATAATTCCCTCATAAGGAAAATTTTTAAAAAGTAAAAGAGAACTGGCTATATAATTTCAGATGCCACTGAAGCAAAATTCTGACCCTGACCAGACAGAGAGTGTAATTATTCATACACACACACACACATACACATATACACATATATACACACACATATATATGTGTGCATATATATATATATATACATATACATACATATACATACATATATCCCCAAAATTCGGAACATCCAGGACTCATCTGCACCCAAACCATCAGAATTTGGAAGTGGGAAGCATGAGAAATAAACACTGGTCTTTTGAATTTTTTATTGTTTTATGTGCATAAGTTTTTTGCCTTTTTGTATGTCTGTGTACCATGTGTATGCCACGTGTGTACCTGGTGTCTGTGTACCACATGTCTGCCTGGTGGCCAGTGAGATCAGAGAGGATGTGGGACCGGAGTTACAGATAGTTGTGACCCACCGTATGTGTGCTGGGGATTGAACCTGGGTCCTCTGGAAGAGCTATAAGTGCTCTGGCCACTGAGTCAACTCTGCCCTTCACATGCATTTTTAACACTTAGCCAAGACTGAGCAACACTAGTCCAGTAGCACCTTCTCTGTTACCATATCCTTCAGTTGATGTGACTACTGGACATTTAATACAACTGAGGATCTGAATTTTTAATTCCTTTTGAGTTTTAGTTCTTTTAATCTAAGTGTCTCCTGTGGCTGCTGCTGTCATATTAAACAATGCAGAAGAAAAAAATATGTATGATATGTATATATACATACACACATACACACACACATACACCCACACATACACACACACGTGCACACACACACACATGTATACACACACATACCATGAAAAGGCAACTTCATGAGAAGTACAGGAGCTAGCCTGGCACATGGGAGCAGTGAGCTCTCTTAGCTATAAGGGAAACTCTGGCAGTCAGGCAAGGAGTTTGAGCTAGCTCTGCTGGTTAACTTTGCAAAGGACTGCCCTCCTACCTCAAGTATCTATCTGTATTTTGAGCCAGGCTTGGGCAGCAGCAAAGAAAATATTCCCTACACTAGATGATTGAAAATAACCTAAAATATTTTGCAAAAAGTCCAAGGTCTGTCCTTTGGTGTTCATTTGGGACAATTCTTGCATCTGTGTCTTTGGAGACTTCACAGTGGAGAGGTAGCCTTCTGAATGTATATTTATTGTAATCCAAGAATTTAAGAAAATTGGGAGAAGAGAGGTGGAAGTGCCACCACAAGGACTTACAGCATTTGAAATAGGCTCAGGTGGGGTTGAAAGACCATCTAGGTTACATTCCTAGAGCCTACATGATGACTCATAACCATCTTCATTAATTGGATCTGACGCCCTCTTCTGGCCTCTGCAGGTACCGCACTCACCTTATGCACATATACACATGTAGCCAAGCACATTTATACACAGAAATCTTAATTTAATTTTAAAACAATGGACTCAGGGAGAGGGCTGAGCCAGCTCTACCAGCGTGGGGTTAGAGATAAAGAGACAGAAGCCAAAGCTGAATCATTTTCTTCTTATCACTGAGACTGTCAGATTTCTTTCTTTTTTTTTTTTTTTTAGGTTGGAGGGAAAGCACCTTAGACAGAAAATAATACTATTTTGAATTTCAGAGCTTTCCCTTTTCGAGCACTTTATCATCTTGGGTTTATTTTGCCCTTACACTGAGGCCCTTGGATCCGCAGGGGAGGGGCTGAGAACACTCACTGCTCAGACAGACTTCCCTGAAAAGAGTTTTAAGGATTAAAAAGTGTAGGCTCAGGTTTTCACATCCTTGGCCACACTCAAATGTTCAGTGTCATAACTGAGAGAAGATGTGCAGAGGGTTTTTTTTTTTGTTTGTTTGTTTTGTTTTGTTTTGCCCCAACAGTAGGTTATGTAACCAGCCTACCAGGGATGTGTTGTGTTTCACCTTGGTCTTCTCACCTTTAGTCCTTGAACCCGGGAATGTTTGTTTCTTGTGCAGCCTGTGAGTTTAATAAATATTACTGCTGTGTCTCCTTGCAAGCTATTTTTAAAAAGATGGTGGGTTAAAACGTGGGCAAGAGCCATGCTGTTCTCAGTAAGGAGCCTAACTCTCAGGGACATCCAGGGGTCCAACCTCAGGCTAATGCTCTCACCACTTATTGTCAGAGCAGTCATTCCAGACCACACTTGATCCTTGGTCATGGAAGGATACACTGAAGAATTCGATGTCTCCTGAGTGGCTTGGCCAACAGGTCAGCAGAAGTGCCAGGAGGTCGTGAGTTAGCCTTCTCTGGGTGATTGTGAATCTTAGACTCACTGTTATCGAGCCCACCTGGAACCATACATAGATAGGCTAGGAGGAGAGGTTTTCAAATGCTTTACTGAAAGTAAGACATGCTTTCTGGGGCATTCCCCTAATCGCCTGTGCTGGTGAAGCTCGTCAAAACAGGAAATGAGGTTAGCATGGAATGACTTTCTCTCAGAGAACTTATGTTGCCTCCCAGAGACCACCACGTTCTTCCCAAAAGCTTGTGGTCCAGTTTCACACCTTGCCAGGGTTTTCCTTGAAGTGGGTGAGTGTCTGGTTTTCTGCAGACTTTCAGAACTGGTTCCTTTGGGAAAAGCTTGTTCCCAGCCTTTGGACTCCTTCCCCTCCCTCTCACATTAGCATCTCTGAAGTGTTTGCAGGTTGGCGTGAAGCTAGATCTGCATATATGCCAACCACAGCAAGACTGTGGTTAAGCCAAGGACTCTGCACACTTCCGAGGAGGCACTTCACAAGTGCCATGGGTTATAGGCAGCTCCTTCCAAAGCATGGCTCTCTGATCCCGTTTTCACAAAGATTCCAGGAAGAGAAAGCAACCCAAGGTGATGGAAACCTCCATGGGAACAATTTCTCCTCTGCTCCAGAGGGGGCATTTAAAGGCAGGAGGAATTAGGCTGGCCCCTCTCAAGTGATGCACACTGAGTACTCTGATGAAGTTGTCAAGAGCGATGAAAGTCTCACAGACTTGGCAGGATCTTTTTGCTTATCTTTGCTGAGGCCTTCTGGCAAAGGGCTCTAGTTGAACTCTCTAGACGCATGTATCTTTTTCCTAATACTAAAGCACTTTTGAGGTCAATTTGCCTTTATGTAGTTGAGGGAAAGTGTGCTCTTGACTCACAATAACTAAGTTAGACTGTAGTCTCCAAATACAAGACTCGATTTACCTCTTGGTGTCCACCCACCCACTCTCTGGGGTTCTCACTTCTGTAATCGTGTTTTGTTTTATATATACACTTGACTTAGCAGGATCTCAAAAGGCAGCCCGAGTTCAAGGCTGGAGCACCGTTTCCCTTTAGGCTCAGAGGCCCTGTGCATATGTGTCAGTGTGAGTGTCTGAGCAGAAGTATTTGTGAACAGTCACCTTTCTAATAATCAACCCGACTATCCAGACTCCAGTTAGTTCTTTTCTGGTGGCTTCCAGGATTATTTTAGAATCTCTGGAGGCAGCATGATTATTTTTATTTAGGTTAAGGAAACTGAGTTTTAACAAGAATCAGTTTATCTTCTGTAACAAGATGGTGTACCTTGGCTTAAAATCCAAAGGATCTGGGCTCACTAGTGAGTAGCTGTCACCATGCAACCAACCCTTCAAAAGGCCTGCGTACATGGTCAATGACATCAAGGCATAGCTGAAGGGTCAATGACCTGTGCAGTCCTAGGCTTGGCTTGCTACAACCCTCTGCCTGAGGCAAAATGGTAGTGGCGCCAGCATTGACCACTGGCACCAGAATCAACCACTTCCACAGGCTCCCAGGGGACTCGAGAGAGTGAAGGTCAGACTGTCAGTACTGAGTCAGTTAGCGAAGGGAGTCTCAGTTCTTCAGGGTTCTAGGCTGAGCGGTGGAGCAGGCTGTCAGACAGAGACTCCTGGGCCCCAAGGCAGCTCTCAGCTAAGGTGGGGAAATCTTTGAGAATCGATGACATTCTTCCACACCAATTGCTATTCTGCCATTCTGGGCCTCTCTAGATGTCCACAGTCCCCAGTTTGCTGAAGGCAGCCTGTTCATGTTGATTAGAAAGCAACATTCCTCAGTTAGTCACCGCACAGTCACGCATGCTCAGAGAGGTCCTAGTCTGAGTAGGGCTGACCTAGGCTGGCACAGGCTTCCTCAAACCTTGTTTCTTATTTTATCTACAGGTTACTTTACAAACAGTAGCCCCTCACACCCCTTTGTCCCTTTAAGAAGGCTGTGGGTTACCTAGCAGCTTACCTGCCTCCTGCAGGGTTGCCTCAGCAGAAGCAAAGCCAACTTTGAGGCATGACAATGAGTTTGCACACCTAAGTATATGTCTGTGTTGGTGGGGAGATATGGTCATACGGGTACTGTGTGTGTGTACATGAGACATAGGTTGTGGTGCATATGACGATATGGACTGTGTGTCTGGTCCTTGAGTGTCTGTGGAATGCATGTATATGGTGCATGTGTGGGTATATGATACATGTCTGGGGCATGTGTATTCCTGGGTATATTTGCACACCCATGCCTGTGTGTGTGAGTGGGTCCATGGGTTGATGTGAATGTAGACATCTCTGGTACATGTAAATATGTGAGTGTGTGCTTACATGTGTGCCACATGTTTAATGTGGGTGTAGGTATGTGAAGTTCATATGTGTAGTATCTGTGCACTGTGTCTAAGTGGGTATGGATTCGGTGGTACATGGTATCTGTAGTAGATATGTCCATGTCTGGAGGATATGTACAGTAGCTGTATGCATGTGTGATGGTGTGTGCATTAGCTGTGTGATGGGTGTGTGCATTAGCTATGTGCATGTGTGATGGGTGTGTGAATTAGCTGTGTGATGGGTGTGTGCACTAGCTGTGTGATGGGTGTGTACAGGAGCTGTGTGCATGTGTGATGGGTGTGTACAGGAGCTGTGTGCATGTGTGATAGGTGTGTGCAATAGCTCTGTGCATGTGTGATAGGTGTGTGCATTAGCTGTGTGATGGGTGTGTGCACTAGCTGTGTGCATGTGTGACAGATGTATGAAGTAGTGGTGCAGGATTCTTGCTTTACAAATCCACAAACTAGAGAAGACACTGCCTACCAACCACATTAGCGTAGGAGGAGCTCTGTGCTTATGTGTTAAAGCTCAGAGCAAAATATCTGACATCAAGGCTCCCCATGCAGACCACCATTATTTACTTTAACTCACCAAACTCTTTATTTTGAAAATAATAAGTACAAATGGTAGACACATGTCATCAATAAGATATCCTCTTGGATCCTAAGGACCTTAACCATGATATATAAACATCACAAGAAAGAAGAGAGGAGAGGAGACCACATTCTCAGGAGGAAAAGAGAAATGGTGTCCTAGTGAGGCCTGGCCAAGCTGCATCCCCTGCCACAGGCGGGGCTGAGGACAGCTCATGCTCTACAGAACCATTTGCTTTAATGTAAACATTTTTGAAGTCTTTCTTTTCCTGAACCTTTAACCTTGCTGGTAAATAGGGCACATGCAGTAAATGGATTGTTTTCTGAGAATTAACTCTTGAGGAAATAGAAAGGGGAAAAAAAGATTTTTTAAAAAATGAGGTACTTGTCAGTCTCCTGCATGCTTGAAACTTTCAGTATTCTTTACAACTCTGCTTTCAGAGGAGTAGCCAAAACAACAAGGCTTAATTTTAATTTATGGAAATTAAAATGACTAAAATGTGTACATATACTCAATCAAAGAGCAAAATTTACAGCAAAGGGTGTGGGGAAGAAGGTTCTTATCTGGAGAAGGTCTCTGAGACAATAAAAACACTACAATACACAGACAAAAGTTAAAAAAATAACAATCCAAGTTTCAGTTGTGTCCCTTTTGCAGAAAAAGAGTAGAAAGAAATGAACAGTGTTGTGCTGTAGGAGCAGTGTTGGGCTGTAGGAGCAGTGTTGGGCTGTAAAAGCAGTGTTGGGCTGGCTGTAGGAGCAGTGTTGGGCTGGCTGTAGGAGCAGTGTTGGGCTGGCTGTAGGAGCAGTGTTGGGCTGGCTGTAGGAGCAGTGTTGGGCTGGCTGTAGGAGCAGTGATGGGGATGGTTGTAGGAACAGTGGGCTGAAACCTCATTTCCCATTGGTTCTGCTCAGACCCTTGTTATGGGGCTTGAATCTTGTAAATTCTGAGCTTATAGCAGAAGAAAGAAGCAGACAGTAAGGACCATATCTAGTGTCAAAGGCATTGCCCCTCTCTCTCTAGACAGCGACTGAGGGCGACTCTGCTGTGCTGAGGCATAGTGTGAGATTGTTTTGTAAGAACGGCAGGGTCAGTCCCCTGAAATGCTATTCTCCTACTAGTTTCCCCTGAGGAGGCTTTCTTCACCTCTCCCATGCAATTTCACTGTTTTTTGAATAGACAGTTTGTTGACTTTCAAGACTCACAGAAGTGCTGTTGAAACTCAAAATCCCTAACTGTGCTTTGTGCTTGCTGGTGGGGGAAGGGGCACTTTGTAAGCCAAGTCAGGGTGAAGTCTCCCCCTCACTGTCACGGCAGTAGGAGTCTCTGGGCCTCACTGTCTCCTTGCCAGCTACACCACACCCATAATACTTGTGCCCACTCAGCTACCTCTGGCGGAGATGATTTTCCAAGAAAAGTTTCTGTCAGAAGGTAGACTGAGGGTGTCATGAATACATCTTTCAAGTCTTTGAAGGAAGCAGAAGACAAGATGAGTCACCCTACTTTGCTTAAAGGTGGATTGAATTAAACCTCAGGTGTGTTCAAACAGGCAGATGCCAGAAGTCTGCCGCTGACGCCCATCTTCGTCCTTCTCCCGTCTTTCCCCTTTCCGAATAGATGAAAAGATTCAGCTGAATTCTAAGCATGTGTGTGGCATTTTTATCTGATTGACCTCCTCTAAATCCCACCTTATCTCTGCTTGTAAGTTTTTAGCATCCCCGCTCCTGTTTTCCAGGCCCTGGAGCACACAAGCATGAGTCTGCCCTGCAGGAAAACAGCCTGGTCCTCTTCGCCTCAGTCTGGAGTACTCTGGCTTTGCTAGAAAGCAGTTCTGCACATTCCAACAACCAGGCTCCTCAGGCAGAGGGGGTGAGGATGGCTGTAAATGATAGAATGTTCATTCTTTGACCTTCCACGGTGACCTAAGATATCAGTCAATGCAAACCATGTATTTGTAAATCTATGGTTCATAAAATTCTTTTGCAATGGCTTGCAGGAAATGAGTTTGTTTAACAAGACGGCTCAAAATGTTAAGTTAGTTTGAAACAGATGGATGAGTATGGATGATTGTCGACAATATGACAAGGAAACCAGAAGGCAAAGTAGCCAGCTAGAGAGCCCTCCTGCAGGGCTGCAGGGATGTTTGTACACAGGGAGTTAGAGACGATGTAGAAGTACTACAGGCTCCCACATTCTTGTCTTTGCATCCAAGAGAAGTAGCAGAAAAGCTCTTTGTGACATGTCCTAAAGGATCCTCTTTCAGAAAGGACCTCATTCTCTGGAATTCAAGGGAGATGTTTACCTGTACTGACAGACAGGTGAGGCTATTGTGGGGAACCTTGAAAAAAAATGGGATCCCTTGTTTTTTTTTGTTTTTTTTGTTTTTTGTTTTTTTTTTTTTTGTTTTTTTGAAATCACCAGCAATCGGTGCTCAGAACTGTAACCACAAGGGACCCAAAAGCAAAACAAGGGGAGAGGAGGCTTTTCTAGGAATTCCCTGTGCTCCTTGTGGCGTGGCAAGGTGACCAAGGTTCCTGGTTCACCATCAGACAGTGTGGAGGCAGCACGTTATAGAACAGCCTGGGCCAAGCAAGTGTTGCCGTCAGAGTCAGCTGACTCCGATAAGGAAACCCCTCACAGGCAACTCCCAGTCGTAGCTGCGCGCCTTCCCCCCTTCCACTGGGCGCAGAACAAGGAAGATCAAATGCAGCGGGCGCTCTGCACACTGGAAATCGGGAACTTGACCACTGTGGGCTGATGATGTGTTTTGAAAAAAAAAAAAAAAGAGAGAGGAGGAGAGGTGCTCTTTCCCTGAATGTTCCCATCCACTGTTGAGTAAACACCATAAATCTATGGTGGGAGACAGGCTGCCTGCACTCAGATTACCTCCTGTTACACTTTTAGCCTCAAGTTTTAATTCCCTGAACATGAACAACGCTGTATTCCAGCATAGGTCTGATTAATGAGGCAAGTTCGCCAACGTAGGGGTCAAAGAGCAGCTTCCCACCCTCTTCCCTTCTTTTCCCCCTGTGGCTCAGTAACCATTTAAGCACACACGCACACACACGCACGCACGCACATGCACACGCACACGCACGCACGCATGCATGCACACGCACGCACACACACCCCAAATATACAAGGCAACTGTCTGCAGTCTGCAGTAAAATCTATAGGCTGTGGCACATATACTCCTTTGTCTCTAGGCAGAGCTCACTGCTGACAGAGACCAGAACTGCTCCAGTTTGCCCTGGGGAATCTAAAATGTCTCCAGCAGGAGTCTTGTACACCTTGTTGGGGGGGTGGGGGAGGGAAGTCACTGAAAGTCTGTGGGATACAGACAGGAAGTCTGCTTCCCAGGCTACCGTTATTGGTTTATGCACAGAGTACCAGAGTGTCCTGTTTGCAGGTCAAGTGACTAATGTTGCATATTTGAAACTATGACAGAAGGTCACATTCTCAAGATGACCCAAATTTGCACCCAGGAAAAAAGGGAATTATCTTATTAATATGTCTGTACTCCAAATATGATGATGATGGGTGCCTTTAATAATTTTGGATTGGGGTGAGCTGGTTGAGCATTTAATGTGTGCTAGGCACCTTCACATGAACTGTCATGGTGCTCCTGGGTAGAGTTTTGGGGTTTCTGGAAAACCTCACATGATGAGTTCGGCATATCTGACAACATTTGCTCGCAACAGCAGCCCTGGATGGTGAGTGGCATTAGCTTCATGCTTCCCCTGTGAGTGAGCTAAGGCTTATGGGATGACATAGTGTACTATATGGCTAGTCTCTGTTGTCAATCTGACTGCATCTAGAATCAGCTAAAACCCAAGCCTTGGGCAACTTTTGTGACATATTTTTCTTATCAGATTTTTTGAGACAGGAATACTCGCCTCTGGTAGCAGGCCACATGAAAGGACATGGAAGAGAAAAATTTGCTTTTTGCCTGCTTAGCCTCACTCCCTCCAGCAAGACCATCTGTCCTGTTGCTATAATATTTTGTCACCAGTATTAGAACCAACTTCTTTGGGATTCCAGTATAGACTGAAGCCAGTGTCTCTCCTGAAGTCCTCCAGAATTTTACATTGGGACTGTGAGACATTTAGTCTCGTAGTGTGAAAAGGTCATGCTGGATTGCCTGGACCACATTCTGTAAGCAGTCTAAGAAGTCCTACATATATTCTCTACTTTGAAGGACTCTGCTTAATACACTTGTCCATGGTCCAGTTTGAGTCTGAGTTCTGTTCTGGCTTCAACTTCACTCTCAGTAATCAATAGACTCACATTGGTAATCTCATCCACTGCCTGCTGCTAATTCTCACACATACACGTCTACACACCTGCACCCTTGTCCACGCTTGCTTCAGCAGTAGATTCACCCTCAGTAGAACTGGATTGATCCAAACTGCAGAGATCTAGAATATAACTTAACTTCCCCATGCTGGTGAGGCCTTTACAGAACCAAACTTCCAACTGAGTTTTGATTTTTCAGCAAACTTTTGTTCAAAATGGCTAGCTAGAAATTATCTGAGACATGTGTAGGCCCTTCGGTGTGTTACAGCTTCTCAGCTGTGCCAATGTAGCATAGCAACAGCCAGAGGTGATGCACAGAGGAGAGCCATTGTGTTCTAATAAAATGTTATTAAAAACAAAACAAAACCCCCTGGCAGCCTAGGAATTTGGAGCAACGGGCAGTAGTTTGAGACCCCATCATTTTCAATTCAAGATGCCATTAAAAGTAATATCAGTATCCCAGCATTTTAGACTTTTAGACATAGGGTCTGTCCGACCTCCCAGAAGTGAAAGTGAAGGCAAAGTCCTTGCAGTTAGACAGGAGAAGTATGGGAACAGTGTTGCCACTTACAGCCAGGTAGCCAAGGTCCAGCAGTCTCAGTGCAGGGAGAGAGAGCCCAGTCAACATTTTTTTAAATAAAAGTTCCCTGACCTACCAAGTTTAGGAAACCAGACACCAGGCAACTGAGCACATACCCACTTCTCTCTCTCTCTCTCTCTCTCTCTCTCTCTCTCTCTCTCTCTCTCTCTCTCTCTCT